>OX463844.1:23364562-23965562 GCA_949825065.1 Odontocerum albicorne
AAAATATGCCAGGACTATTATTTTTATGTATTGTAAATATTAACTCATTCATATAATTACGTAATTTTAATTCAAGTTGCGTTGTTGTACGAAATTGCCAATAAATATGGCCTATAATTAAAATAAGAGATGTAAGTATATTTCCCTTAGTAATTTTAATATTTAAATAAAAGTGTCAATTTAAATAAATATACTTTAAAATAATATTATTACCCCGAACTGAGATATTAAATAGCCCAAATACATGTTGTATCGAGCACCTCTAGGTTCTGTATGTTTCCAGTACAAAAGAACGCCAGGTGTGCGTCGATACTCAAGAGCAGGTAGAAAATCTGAAGACTCAAAGGTGCACTGTAGCATATCTCATCGATGGGGATTTTTCAAATATTTATTTTATGATTTCAGTCTGCGAGGATTTTAATCGAAGTATTTCATAATGTCAAATTCTGGCCAGTATTTTGTCTTAAACTCACAGTGACTTAAGCCAGTTCAATCGAAACATTTTATATTCAAAATCGACATAAAATTAAGTATTTCCTATCACTATTTTTTTGTAATTAATCATTTATACACACATAAAACTGATAAGGTGTAAATTATATTAGCCACTTGGAGTGTGAGTCAGACCATTTGAATCGAGCAAGCCATATTATATATGAATACGTGTATCACATATCTAAATAAAATATTTTAGTTCTATTGCATAACTTCGCCCTTTTCCCCTCTTGTACTCGTATAATGATCCGCCATCAACTCATTCGTTATGTTCATACTATAACAGTGAACTTATCATAAATGAAAATTTAAAAAACGCCTTAATGCTGTAAATAAGACGTTATTTTCACCGTTATCAGCATTAAAATCAAGGAATGCCCACCAAAATGCTAAACTTAAAAAGTATAAAACTTCAATTACCTCTTTTTTGGGCAGATTTTTTGGGCAGATTCAAAAGAAAAATACTGCGAAAGATTTATGAAGTTGTCAATAAAGAGGGAGTATAGTGAATAGGACACAACCAAGAAATATACACTCTCTATGGAGAGACCAGAGTATTAATATGAAGCAAACAAGACTCTCCAAAGATCAGTAATTTGTTTAGTCAAACACTGAGTCTTATTTATGCTCCCCTGATGATGAGGTGAACACCTTGAAACCGGTAGGGTGTACCGTTCCATAAAGTGGAATAAACAGTGTTTGACAAAAAAAATCACCTAATCGTATTTTATTTGTTTATTTAAACTCATTGTAGTACAATCAGACGAACCTGTCGTCAGGTGGCAATATCTTCCACCCAACCAGATGTATGATATATTTAGATGTCTGAAAACTATGTATGTTACAAAAATAAATCGAAATAGATTTGCAAGTACAAGAGACGTAGCTAGTGTACCGCGTCAATTGGATGGGAAAAGCGAAATGTTAAAGAAGATACGGTGACGTCCAAACCTCAGGATCCTCATTAAAATTGAAGTATCATGCTCCTGCTTTATTTATTGCTATCGATCCAGACAGAAAAATGCTCTCAGCATCTCATTAGCTCTATAACGCTCTGGGAAAAGGATATTGCAACTCACATTATTTCTTAAAAATATAATTGACAATAGTAAAGATTACAACCAATATTTTTTTCGTGAAATACTCGTCTACATCGCTAAAGCACGTGGATAATTCAGAATGAGATTCGAATATTTGTGCTGACAGAACAGAAGGCCAGTCGACTAAGTTTGTGTTAGCTAAAACTGCCAAAGACTCAATATTATTATAAAGATGCAAGTAAACCGAATGTATTAATAATTTACATGGGCATCTTACGAGGTGTTTCAATGAGATAACCAGGTCAATAAGCCAAGCAGTGGTAGAGATGAGATTTTTTGTCAATTGATCAAATTAACCAGTATTTGATATAGGAAAGTCAGACACTCTGTACTCTCACCCTACACCGACAGGGAAATGTATATATTTTTCAAAATATATAAATTGTATGTTTATAATTTTTACTTATAGTGTTAAATATTTTGACATCTGTTTAAATGCAACTGTGATATGTCAAGTTACTGTGTGTGATATGACTGAGCTGTGTCGTTTATTTTTTTTTCATAAATAAATAACTCATAAAAAGAAAATTACACCAAAAAACTTTCAATATCTCGTATATATTTTTATTTCGTGCAGTAAAAACCTCAAGATCGATTTATGGTTCACAAGAGCGTTCATTACTTGTCCCGAGACAAAGATATTAATTTCATGTCAGGTGTTCCTTTGCTTATAACTGACACGAATCCAATTTGGAACACTGGATCATTTATCTTTCACGTTTCACCGATGAAAACATTTATAAAAAATCTACATACTTATTCATTTTTTTGGAGTGAATAGGTAAAAAAAGAAAATAGTAAATGTTACTATATATGATTACAATTATAACGTATAAAAAATTAAGAATTTAAAATGAAACGAAAAACAAAAGACGTGTAACTGAGCGCTCATTAAAAAAAACACCCTCGAACAATTGACGGTTCATTTACTTCCTTAGGTTGACGCTGACCACATTTCCATTCAGGCGTGCGCGAATTTAGATGCCTATTGGACGTTGATTTGCATAAAGGACCCAACCCATATTTAACTTGTCCCGAGATAATTGAGGAAACATTACGACACTGTTGTATAAGGACTTGCGTGAAACTTTTTTTTTACAATACGAAATTTAACTCTTAAACACCAATTAAATTGGCTTGATATTTTTGGAGTTGCGGAATTGGAAATGCTTGTTTGATATTTGAATTAAACTTAAAATCTGTGTTTTGTGTGTTGGTTCATTTTTGCACATATTATGTTCTATTCATAGACTGCCCATAAAAGTTTTGTTGGGCCTTCATCCCAACAAAATATAATTTTTCGCTTGACAAAATTCATAAATAGCGTCCGTAAGGGAGTGTCTTGAGCATTCCCTCTTTTATACACAACGTACAATACAAAGTTGGTGTATTTTTATCTCCAATTGAGTTAATAAGCCCTCAACTCGTTTTAAGAGCCAATTACATCCTGCTTGCACTCGAAGCGATTCCATTTCACTTGATTGTTTTCACTCAGCAGCAAATTGACTTTTACAACTTTACTTGTACGATGTGTAGTAGTTTGCAGTAATAAAATAAGTGTGAACGAGCCCTATACATGTTTATTAAGATAATCAAATACAAGTATAAATGCATGAGAACGTTTTTGAGAAAAAAAACTAGTTTACATAAATATTTATTCATTTTATATTAGCTTAACATAAAAGCGTCATTTTGTCGTTCATTTTTACTACTAGTATAGACAAAAAAACACAAATCATCTTTATACACAAGGGATTAGTTTATTCACAAATCAAAAATATATTCATATATGATCAAAACTTACTCGTACTTATTTTTAAGACTACATATATGTTTATCAATACTTGACGACTTTCGTGACCTAATTGGTAAGGCGCCTGTTTTTCAATCCGGGGATTACGGGTTGCTGTAATAACGTGGATAGAGTGACATTACAGCGAAGCTAAGCTCGACTTGTAATGGCAGTCTTTATAACCGGAATAAAAATATTCAAATATACTTTACAACATTATAAATATTTGTACATCACAGGCGCATTTTTTAAAATTGTGTACAAAAATTTCATTATCACAAAACACAGCATTGAATCGCAATAAAGATATGATATTATAAATATTTTATATTAGAAGACTGGAGGAAGGAAAACCATGACATATGGCGATGCAATATACTCATATATTAAAAAAAGTTATGATGAACTCAATCGTCAAATGAAAGAAATGAAAGAAAGCAAAATATAGAATCAATTATGACTAGTGTACATCAAATTCCGTTACGACAGATCGTTTATTCGGTAACAATGATGAGTGACAAACCATTTTCTTATGAATTGATTGGATTTTACCGTTTGATTTTATAACAAATATTTAAGAATGAAAATCTTTTCAACTCTTGCACTTATTTTGAAATTGATTCTTATGGAATCACTACTTTCTTTGGTACTCCTCAAGATAACCTAATTGAGGATAAGGACATATTCAAGAGCGTGGCAAGATGACAATATTATCTTCGACCCCATTAATTCCCATTATTCGAGCCTTTGGGTTAAGAACCACTGAGTAGACCGGAGAACTCATAGTTGTTCATAGCACATGTTGGAAATACTACCGCACTTGAAGAGTCAACGATACTTGCAAAAGTTGAAGGCGTGCGAATATCGTCAATAGACGAACTCTTTTAGCAGACTGGGACCTTTTTTTTTTAAATTTTGTTGGAATGCTAGCAACCATTTTTGTTTGATAAACATTTTGTGGAAGTGAAGCATCTTACTAATTAGGGCACCAAGATCGTCTTCATGATGAAATTATTTTACTTAAAAACCAATTTAGTTGCTTAAAATTGCAAATTAATAACTTAGAAGGGCACTCTATTATTATACTAACATGTGGTTACTAAAACAGACTCAATTCACTTAATTCTATTCGAAACTTCGTTATCTTTGACCGACACCTCCCCTGAGACGTATTGTACTATTTTTAACAACTTCCATCTAGAAATTTCAACGGATATAACTTAGTTTTATGAAATGTTTTTAACACAAATATAAAAGTAACAGACCATATTAACACAAATACGACTATAAAAGTAATTAAATATTTCGATGTGTTGAAATTGACAAACTAGGAATATAAAAAATATAGATATTTGATTAACAATTTATTGGCTATTTAGCACGATAATGTACCATAAATTTATTTATGATTTTCGTGACATTAAATAAACAAATCAAATATTATCTATATCTAATAGGAAATTAGGTCTAAATTCATAGTTCGAACTTAACACTAAATACTAAATGTTTAAAATGTGTATACAATAAATAACACCTGACGGACTTATTGCCATGTAAAAATCTCTTCCAACCAACCTGAAAGAAGATAAAGACGCGTTAGCTGAAATTCAGACGCGACCCTATTTGAAAACAATTTGGGTGTCAATGGGAATCGAACCCTAGCCTCCGAGTCGGAGGACAGGTGTTTTACTAACTAGGCCACGGATGTCGTGTAATATATATTCCCAAATATGTTATTCAAAATGTATTAATTTTTAATAATAAATTATAAATTTCAATAAATTACTTTGTTATTCCACTAATTACATTGATACCCTATACACGTGTTTCTACTTTATATCCCGAGGCTCTCTTCAGGCTAAGTATTCTTATATGGAGTTCCACAAAGTCAAAGTCTAAACCTATGATAAAATGTTTTATTTTCATTGTTTTCATTTTCACAACAATCACATTTTTATATTTAGGAAATTAGATTATTTTTATTCGAATAAAAATAACTTGAAAATATATAGAGACATAAAAAATACAGAAGTTTCACACTTGGACTATTTATGTGTACATAAATATGTACGCATCATTATGGCATAGTGTAGCATCCGATTTCAAGATCTTTTACGAAGAATCTGATTTTACCACAATTGACATGAACAATAAAAACATCAATAACCATTGTTTACATTCTGAAACATAAGTTTAAAAGAATTGATTATTTCTCAATATGGACGTGTGGGTGGGTATTACATATTACGGAAAAAAAATATATATAATTCAGTAGCAACAGTAGAACCAATGAAATTTCCACGCATCCTTGAATAATACTCGTATATTATTAAACAAATAAAACGTAACCAGGTTCACATGCGTAACTGGCAAACCAGGACAGTGTGGTTGTGGTAGACCAAAGCGCAATGACACGCCGCGGAATGTAGCAATTTACCACATTTGTTTGGATCGTCCATTATCGCGGGAATGATTCACATATTATATATCATGGATTCTAATTAAAAACATAAATTGAAAAAAAATTTAAGCAAATCTTTTTAAGAAACATTCATGTTGCCCAAACAGCAATGGAACGAGAAATGATTGAAATAAATGTCTTATAAAACGGCAAATTCAAATGAACGATGTTTTATTTTTGGTAATTTAATTTTATTTCAACGGCCAAATGACCTTTCGTATACAAAATATATAAAAAACAACAAATTAAATTCAACGTTGATATGTAAGCTATGCCACTAGAAAAAAACTATTGTAAGACGAATCCAACATAATACAATAAACCCATACAATTTAACCGTGCATCGTGGCAAGAACAACTTCTTCAGTTTACTCCCGAATGTAGTCAGTTACGTGAAAATCCATACAATGTATATGTTGATTGGCCAGCTTGTCCAATCTTGTTATTCAGGAGTTGTACAAATAATTTGTAGTAACCACTTCACTATGGAACAAAACATTTTGCAGCAACGCGTAACATGACAAGCTAAGTTAGTTTTGGGCTATTATTTATGTAAATATGAGTTGACAATCTTATATAATGTGATCTAAACAATAGCAAGAGTTTAATGTAGCTGGGATAGGCATGATAAACATGCGGAATATCGTTGGATGAATGGACTGCTTGAATAGAGGTCGTAATCATCACTGTTCACTCTCAATTCAAAGGATGGAGAGATAACATTGAGTAGACTGATGGTAGAGAGGATACAATTGACCCAGAAAAGAAGAAAATGATGTTTTTGGAGGACGACATTCCACTATTTTTCCTGACATCCAAAGAACAATGAAAAATATAAGGATCTAGAAACCTAAACTAAAATGATTTGAAGAAGCATTCGACCGGAAACAAAAACTACCTTCGTTATTGACTTAACCTTGGCAAATAAAAAAGAGAACACACAAGATCAAAGAATTTATTAATTAATACCGTATGAATGTTAAAATATTGTTTAAAGTAGATTATTTCTGCGCTCGTGATATGCCAATCAAACTTGAAAGAAAAAGAAAATTTGTCAAGTTTTCTTGAACGTTTTGCAGTCTAATCACTTTGTATAAATAAATATATAAGGAAATAAAAAAGATGTTTTTCATCAACAGTGAGTACAAGCTATTAGGCGAATCGCACGTAAAACAATTTCCTGATTGGCTTATACAAGATTAATGATTTATGATTCTTTAAAACGAAATATTTCTTATCAGGCATAAGGCAAAAATATACCTACTCTAATTTGTATACAAAGTATTGCGGTAATACGAGATCGTATTTGAATTAACGAGTAACACGTATTTACATAATCGTATATAAATTTTCATTCAAACGTTAAAAAGGAGAAGGTCGCTGTATTTGAGAGGTGTGAAAAGAATATTAAGCATGGCATAAATTTCACATTACATTAGTCGGGTGTAATATCACATAATATGTTTCGGGGAATAAATCTCCTTTCTGGGGATTATACAAAAACAAGTCAAAAATAATGGGTCAATTTTACTAAGAGTAGGTAATTTATAAAACGTGGAAAAAGGAAATTAGTAAATAAGACGTTGAAAAATAATACCGGACAAACTGTTAACGAAAAAACTACACGTTTAACTGTAATGGTCACGTAAATAAATTAATGTTCGACAGTAATTCTTCATGCTAAAATTGACGTAATTTGGCAAAGAACGATCAAAGAAATTTAAAAATACAGCCCAACTTACCTTAGATTCTAAAATTATTAGAGGAAATTTTATTCAAAGTTTCTAGCCAGCAAAAGTCTATAATATGAAGAGATTCTTATTGATCTATTTCCATTTTTGCGCTACCATAAAATGATTTTTCTGGTCATAAGTACCAGGTGCAATAAAGAAGAGTCCATGGGCTTATGACCAGCTTTATTTGACTGTCAATCACCGTTACCGCATATTCTATATTTTCTCCCTCACACGTCCGTATTTGGTATGATGCTGCAATGACTATGAGTATTTTTGCAGGAAACTATTAAGTCATGCCCTTGTTAGAACTCATGATTGGCCTCCATCTATCTACGAAAGACGATTATGATGCATGTTACAACGTTTCAAAGATAAGATAGATGGCTGATTAAGGTGGCAATTATTTTGATAGGTTTCCTTTCTTGAGGAGTGTCGTCTGTTACACAAGATGCACGCCCAAAATGGACTTTGCATGCCGTATGTAATTGGTCGTCTTGCCTCCTTTCATCGTGCTTCTCACAGCCCAACTGAAGCAACTCCTTCCATTCCTGACAATCCATGGAACCTATATCCCAGTCGTTGGCGTCTATCATATTGCAAAAGCTTTTAAGCATTTCTTGCAGACGTTCTTAAAACAGAGATGCTGATCTCCATGAGTTATCCATACATCACAGAGCTCTCTATACAGAACATTCTTTATCATCACACTATCATCCATCTGGCGCAGATAGATGCTCTTAATGTTCTTTATTGTTTTAGGGTGGAAAAATAAACCAGTTTGTATTTTTGTACGATTCAGGATGTTCCCATTGGTCACTCAATTCATCCATATGACGTTCAGAATAAATCGAAGCGTCTCAAATAAAGAAACATTAATCTTCTTCACGTGCCTCTTACAATGGTTACCCAAGTAGATATATACTCGTATCTTGTTAAGTATATTTCTATAACAAAAACGAGATTCTTTATTTGAAAGACATTTTTGAATTATAATTATTGCTTCCACAAAAATATCAAGTTAATCAATCGCATATAAATAAAAAAATGTACTGATTTTGCTACGCTTTGCATACAAAAAAAACGGTAAAATAAAGTGCAATGCATATTCATAACAATTTGATTCATTGAACATTATCACTCCATTGGGGAAAAAACCTTTCAATGTCTAAATTCGTATGCTAAGAGCATCAGCCATTAATTATTTACAAAAAAAATCACTTTTAGAATACAAAAGTTTAAGAATTCTGTGTTAATGCGATACAAAGAAACCAATTTATTTGGGAAATGAAATATTCATAAACGCTCGAAACGGTAAATACCGGCATGAATTAGTCGCCAATGAGTTTGATCTTTACACGAAAGGCACATACATAATGACATTTCACTTCTGACAGACTTTTAATATTCTTTTATTTTTCAATACAAGCAAGCAGACACACACAGGATGGAAAACTAGCCTACCCTACAAACACACATTTTAGTTTATCTTTTTTAGTTATATGATTTTGTGAAGCAAAAAATAAAAACAACAACATTGTTTCGCTAAATTAAATGCCTTTAACTGTTGGGGATCCTAAATTGTATAACGGTCTCTGAGGATAGAGATCTGTGGAAACAATCAATTTAGAAGGCTCGATACGTCCTGTAGCGCCATTGAAGAAGTTAAGTTTGAAAGTAAGAAAAAAACAACATATATCAATGATGAATAAGAAGTTTAACATCCACTTGACCACTACCACTACCTTTGATGTTTGGACAGAAATGTATATAACTACGACCTAATAATGACGGTAACCACAATGAGGAAAGTTTAGAAAGCCCCAAAGCGCGTTTTAAGCTGCTGCCCCTAGTTACTCCTGCGGCGTCAATATTTAATGTAATGTTAAGTTTAGTTTGGGAGTATGTTTCTACTATGTATGGCATATAATCATATACGAGTGTGAGTGAGTTTAGTGCGCTGATGAGATCATTATATTTGGTCTAATGAACTCCGCTCGCGTGCTGTGTTTGTTAGGCGCTGCGCGTTGGACGACAAGACTCCGTGTGGCGTATAAGTTTAAGCTCACTGGACCATGTGGACAAACAATGTGTGATCATTAACGTCCCATATAAAAACACATTAAAGACAACGCTCATTAAAATTTCACTATTACTAGATATTCAAATATTAAGTCATTTTCTTTCAAATTTAGATTGTTCCAATATACTCATACCTTGAATACATATTTATTCCTTTTCTATTAAAAATAGGAATAAATATATTTGATTTTTCTGAATCTAAATATGAAATATCGGGTTTAATAAAATCAAACGGTAATTTTAAGACAGTAAATTATTTGTTTACCCATCAAAATAATGAACTTCATTATACTTATTTTTCCCAAATTTCATTAACACAAAGGTATCAAAGTAAGTAGAAGTGAAGTAACAAATAGAAAAGACGACCATTCTCTAGAAGACGGTAGAGAATGAGCAAGAGCTATCAACGATGTGATTTCAAAAAAACGAAGTCCGAAAGATTAAAATGATAGTTAAGAAAAAGTCATTTAAAAAACTACAAGTTGGCTACTCAGGAAATCAACATGTAACATAAGTTATTACAATTTTGAAGCTTGTATGTTACCTATCTCTGCCTTGGGATGGAACAGAAAAATGTGGAAACTGCGTCAAGCCACCCAGAAGTAAGTTGAGATGATAATAATAATTATGAAAGAAACCCATGCGAAAGGTTAATTCCTATTACATAAAACTGGTATTAATTATTATAGTACGTGTAATGCGGATAAGACAACGTACTGCGTAGATAATGGGTACGAGCGAAGCAATTTCTTGTACAATAACCTCGGCATTGCATTTATTTTCCTTATTGCTTATACGCGGTAGTGGGTATCATATATATCCTAGCAACTCCATTATTCAAATATACCCTTGCGAATATACAGATACTAAAATGGATTATTATAAGTAGAACATACGCACGCTTATGGCTCCTAGACACGATAAAAAATCCCATGCAAATTTCCAAAAAAATTGTACATTTTTATTGAACACGCTAATATTTATTTTATCTACGGTCGATGCCGACCTCAAAATAATATCGTGTCTTTTTACGGAATCAACCAATGAAGTTGAAGATGAGGTAAATATAAATTATGCATAATAAACATCGGACATATGTCTCTATTACTGTACGTTGCAATTACATATTCTCATAAAGTGATTATACTTAAGAAATTGTAGCACGGTTCCTGTGACAGTTTACAAATTTGCCCCAATACAACGTTGTAACGACGTTCAGTAATTTTAACTATTTTATCAACTTTAATATAAGCCTCAATTCTAATAAATAGCAAGTTATTTAGGTAAATACATTACATAAAACTAACAATAATGACAAATTAATCCAACTTGTTACAAATTAGCAAAAATGTGGCAGTTTGTTAAAAACAAATAATATTTGGTGACGTTTGTCAAAGTCACTACATTAGTCTGCATTAGCTAGGGATGGGGTATTCGATAATTGGATTGTCGATTTTTTTATACCTAAAATTAAATGTTCGTAATTAGTATTAATTCATAGTGGATCTTGGCCTATTTAAAAATAGATACAAATCATACAATACATTAGAAAGTCAGTATAATGATAATTAGGAATTAAAACGTCAGTTTAGAGAAAAATAATTTTTCGATTTATAAAAAAACTAACCGTTTTGTAAAAAAAAAACGACTTGACCCCATCCCTTTGAGACATGACGTTTCAAACGTCACAGGAACCATCCTACATTTTCCCAAGTATAAATTATACGTAAAGAGTACATAATTTGGTGCTAATATAATTAAGGGAAGGAATTAACAAATTTCAGCTATAACTAATTATTGGTGATGGAGGTTGCCATTAAATTATTACGGCTCGGTTACTAATTACTCGCCGAGTGATTACTTGGAGCCGTCAACTGGCAGCAGTGGGTAATCCAGAACCTTCGTTACCGTTACCGTCACCGTCAGCGTCAATGTGAGCTAAACACTTGTGACGCATTTAAAAGAAAAATATAATTGATGCAAGCCCATGACAATATTATCTGGATATTTGTTGAGGGTAATTTTACACTCGTATGTAAATTTACTACAATATAATAATTAATATTCACAGAAACAAAAGCATGAACTTGAAAGAATATAATATAATCGGAATTCTTATTTTTTTACTTCATTATTTACAAGTGAAACATAAAATTGATAAATCAAAATGACATGGTGCTTATATGTCGAATTTGAGTAAACTAAACGTAGTTAAAAGGAACTGCTTTGTTCCAATAATTTGAAACTGAAAAAATCTAAATGTAAATAATTTTTGAAAAACTAATCAGAAAAAGATTTATATGCATTTTAATAGAGAAATGCTAATTATAAAATTGACTTCAGTTCTATCAATTTCGTATGCCAAACATTTACAGATAGTTTTCATGGATAGCATGACAAGCGAAGCACGTCACACGTACATAGTGTGTGATAGAATCGTCAATGTACACCCATCGCGTGATACTTCAATATGGTGATATGGTGGACGATGGGTTCCCTGGGAATCAAAACTGGAATAGAAATACGCAACAACCTAACATCACGTAATATTATTTATATATTATGTATTCAATATTACACGCAACCGTTACTTACCTATCTTCACATTAGAATAGTCGCGAAGTCAAAAAAAACATTGTAACATGATCATCACGTAACAATGTGGTCATTAAAATAACTAATCTAATTCAACCAGTAACTTGCATTAGAGAGTAAACTCGTATTAAGAACGTTTATTATGTGTAAACAAGAACTACACTTTTAGTAGGAATCGAACCCATATTTATAAGGGACAAAAAACACTAAAAAATAAACAAGGTAAAATATATATTTTTTTAGAGTAAGGATAGGAAGCAAACGGTTACAGTCATTCGAGTGGATACTTCCAACATCTGCACACTATATGTATACTCGTAAAACATATCAGCTCCACAAGAATTCGCGTAGACGGAGAACTCTCTAATGACGTTCCAACACCAACCGGAGTAAGACAAGGAGATAGTTTAAGCCCATTTCTATTTAACTTGGTTATGGATAAAATTATAGAAGAAGTTGCCGAACTTAACCTGGGCGACAATATGCTAAACATCATATGCTATGCTGACGATGCCACCATCATCCGAATCAGAGGAAGGCCTGCAACAAATGCTACATCGATTCCACACTGCTTCCAAAAAATACAACATGTCTATCTCCATCAGCAATACTAAATGCATGACTCTAGCCAGAGAGCAAGTTGGATGCAGTGTGGCGATCGACGACACACCGATTGAACAAGTAACAAAATTGAAATACTTGGGTGCTAGCATAATGTGCAATAATGACCTCTATGGCGAAGTGCTTGAACAATCACAAAAGGCCGCAGCTATTTCCGGATGTTTAAAGAACACTATCTGGAAAAACAAGCACATGAACATCCAAAGCAAGGTGAGGATATACAAGACCTGTGTCCGCCCCATAATGACATACAGCATAGAGTCCAGAGCCGACATTGTCAGAACCAAAAATCTCCTTCGAACCAGCGAAATGAAGGTACTCAGGAGTATCGCTGGCAAAACCCTTCGTGATAGAGTACGTAACACAGAAATCCGAAGGACATGCGAATTTGAAGATATTGTCAGATGGGGACGACAGAGAAGAAGGTTTTGGAACGAACACGTATCCAGAATGGCGGAACCAAGAGACGTAAGAATGGCCAGGGACAGTATCCCCCAAGCAAGCAGACCTCAAGGACGACCTCCCAAAAGATGGAAAGACAGCTGGCAGTCGACGTCGCAAGAGGCAAACAATGATACAGGACCATAACAGGCCAACATACCTAAAATAAGAAGAAGTAAAACATATTTGGTAAGAAAACCGCCGAAAACCGAAGAAGGAAAAACTACACAGATAGTCACTGTAGATCGTCTGATGTTATATTATACTTATGTGTTATGTAAAAAAGTCTCAGACTAAACGATTTCGTATAGTTATAACACTTGCTAGACGTGTGTACATTGTTACCTTTTTATGTGAGGTGGTATTACAAAGACGTGTGATGACGAGCTGCGAGTTCCATACATACTCCAAATCGACCGACCAGGAGTACTCAGATTATTTAATGAAGATAAACGTCATCTCAACGTTCTCTAAACCACCAAAGTAAAATCTGGAAGACACTGGACTGAAATACAATGGATCCATTCCATTAAGAGTGTTGAAGTTAGTAAATTGAATTTAGACTGAAATTTATAAACGCGAAACCAGTCCGAGACGCCAAAACTCGAATCAATATAATATGTTATTACTCAATATATTAGCACAATAAAACCAAGTATTCTTTGAGGTTTTTGTTATAATTTCAAATATTTACAGGTTAAGAAACAGCCATTTCACCTACTATAAAACTATCAATATACTCGTATTTTCAAGAATAATAAAAAGCAACAATTTAAGAACAATATTGGAGGGAATTTTGACAATTGATCTTGAACCACGGTAATTAAAAACCCTGCCTAAAGTTATTTATAATTTTAGCACTTGAAATATTATTGCCATCCCAAGCATTTGCGAGTACTTGTAACCTATCTGAATCAACAAATTTGAAAAGTATCTACTTAATGTGTCTTAAAAGTCATTTGTTCTAACTATGGCATTTCATAAAATAATAATTTTTAAACCGTAACTATGACAAGACCTATTGTTACACACGATCGTAAGTACAACCGATTTTACGTTGTTTGATGATGATTGATATAAGAGTGTATTTTTACTAGCAGATATATACGAGTATAATCATAGTGATGATATGTATACTTATTTAAAATTATAAAAATAAATATATTTCTTAAACATTTCGAAACACCCAGAGAATCGGTTAATTTTCAAATATGAAGCACCTAGCAATAATAATAAATTTTCAAGTAACGAAACAGTCCAATAAAGTGCTCGAAACATTCTTGAAACAAAGCATTTAAACTACAAGTTATTATTCATCAGAATACATTTGTAGTTCAAAAGTCAACTAGGGTTTAACGAGGAATAGTTGAAAGCCTTTTGGTTTCCGTTGTCAAGTGCACAATGGCTACTATTCTGGTAGGGGAGGGAGTGAATTTCCATGTCGCGAGGGTGAGGGTTAGAGAGGGCGAAAGAATGGCGCGAGAGTTAGGGTGAGGAGGTGGCGCGAAAGAGCGGGAGCGGCGGTCACTGCCCCTGTTGAGCACGTGACGACATTGAACCGTTTGACCTGAATTTAAGCTCCCGGTGACGATTACCTATACATACGTGTATGTACATGTAATTGAATGTTAAAGAGATGCATGGAGCTTGTATTTAATAAGAAGTAGTTGGTCCTCAGAATAAAGGTGCTGCTGTCGTAAAGATGCTTGTTAAAATTCGGCCTCATTAGTTGACGAGGACCTCAGGATCCCGGCTAAAATAACTACATACACGTACGTGTATGTACATATATTGTTTCAATAAAGCATTATGATGAGAGCGATCAACATAAATATATGGAATTATTAGTTTTCTTTTAATCCTCATAATGATTATGTGAAAAAAAATCAATAATTTATTGTAACCACTCACTGTCTCTTCCTGTTTATATTACGAGTATACTCGCATCTAAAAAATAAGGAGAATACCTATTATAGAAGTAACGAGAGAAGTTCAAAAAATTTAAAAGTATTTTTAACAAGATTTTATTACATTCTCGCTATATGCAGTACAGTCTTGTGAGCTTATTGTCTTGTGACAATTTCTTCCAACCAATCAGAAAATTGTTCAAAAGGCCTGAAGCGAAAATAAACTGGATTTTTTAAATTCTGGGTTCCAACGGGAATTGAACCCTCACTCCTCGGGTTGGACTACAGGAGTCTTACCAACCAGGTTATGGAGGTCATTAATTATTGTGAACGAAGGCCAAAATAGTAGGAACGGCATGTATAGAAAAATAAAGAGATCTGTCCTCTATACCCAAAAGGATAAGATGTTATCGTAATTTATTTTATTAAACACTTTTTATTCCACTTTTTGTAACGGTATAACCCTACCGGGTTCAAGGCTTTCCCCTCATCTTCAGGGGAGCACAAACAAGAGGTGAAAGCCTTGAAACCGGTAGGGTTATACCGTTACAAAAAGTGTTTGATAAAATAAATTACATTGTCTTTAAACCTCCACAACGTTAATGCCTTAACTATAAACAATATAATAAGATGTTATCGTATGATTTCGATTTCTAAGTTCGTCATCATCAATAGTCAATTGGGAATTGGAAACGTATTGTTACTTGGCTTCGTCAGTAATACTGTTATTTATTAAACACCTTGAACTGAGTTAGTTGGATAGCCAACGAATAGATAAAACAAATGTAACTAACTAAAATTATTTTTAAACACTCAAATTCTTTTCACGGAGTGGTTGCAGTAAGATCAAATTTGTCCTCTATTAGGTATAGGCAAATAATATGCCGTGGAAGTAGTTCCTAAGTTACATAAAAATGTAACAAGATACGAATTAACTAAATGTATGATCGAGTTTTTGTAACACACATATACGAGTATATCAGATATGACATACGACTGGTGGCTAGTATGTATAAAATATCAGATACGACATACGATGGTGGCTAGTATGTAAAAAATATCTGCGAAGTTTTTTTAATGGTCGAAATCCATCCGCAACACGCACACCACACATGCAACAAAATTTTCAAGACACGATTGAAAATCAATGCAAAAATCAAGCGTTTAAACATCAAGATTAAGTTAATCATAAAGGATTTTCCCGTTTCATGGTTTCCTGTAAGTACTTGACCATTTCTTTCGAACACATTGTAACATATCATTGGATCATTTCATTATACGTCGTTAATAAATAAATACGAGTATATACTCGTAGATAAACTTTTTAACGGAGGAACGTTTCGGAGTATCCTGGTCATGACGAACAAAATACATTAAAATTTTCAGTAAGTTGCGACATGAAACCCTCTGCAATTAGTATTTCTATCGAAACCTACCTAAACGTTTAGAAATGGAAGAAAATTTAATTTTTTTTTATTTAGGTGAATTGTCGTAAGTATTCAAGGTCTATCTAGACAATATATTTTATCCGATTGTCTGGTCAACACCCTTTCGCCAAATGCTGAGTAATAGCTTCTCTAAAAGAGAGCGAAGTTGGCAAGCATGTTTCAATCGATAGTGCCTTCACGATATACGGTTGCGTCTATGTCACTTGTGTGGTAGAGCGTGTCTCTTTTAAAATACTTCTGTTCCTCGAGTTAAAAATCAAAATAAATTATTTTCACCACACATAATTACAGTTTAAATATACTAAGAAGCAGATAATTGACAGATTTGGTTGAACGTAGTAAATAATTTTCCTGTTAACTTGTTCAACAATTTGAGATGATTCACAAAACTCGTAAAACCAATTGAATTGCGTAAATCCCATCTGGTTTTGTTTAGCAGTTAAATTCGGTGAAAAAACACACGGCGTTCAGGGAAGTTACGAGTTAACCCACTGGTTTACAGCTACTATGTACAAGCCATTAGAATAAAAAACACTTTTTCTTCTTATCATGTCAAATACACTAAATTACTTCCGCCCAGTATTATGCCACCTGGATAGCACTGGGCGTTCTATAAATCAAATCCTCTTCAGTGCAAAACAGGCCTTCTCGAGCACTGCAACATGTGTCGCATGGACTGCTCCTCGCTGCAGATACTAGAGTCGATCCATCACGCAACACTCCCCACTTTGACTTGTTGTCCTTGGTTCTCCCAATCTTATTCGGAGTTTGATAACAAATTTCCAGGTTTTCTATGATAGTTCAGAATCAGGTGGTAATGTCTCTACAAAAAATCCTCCCGTAGGGGCCTGATTATCCTCCGTGCTCGTTAATACTAGCAACAGCAGGTGGTTTTTCAGAGGCTTAGTTGTCTTAATGAAATTGTTCTTCGATAACAATCGACAGGCTATTAGTGGTTGGCTGGGGTCATCCGGTTCGTTGTGCCTCTCAACACTACTCTAATGTATCTCCTCAGCCAAACCCGCGAGGATGTGCACCTTATTAAGATGTGATAAGAAACTCTATTACAGCAGAAAATGTTACTATCGAAATAATATTCGACATAATTACTTGACAACTATTTAATGTCAATAACAAATGGGTAAGAAATAAATAATGCTGTTTTTGGCGCATACGTTTTTTATGAAAGGCTCTTTTTTACACTCTGCCCAACGGAATGCAAAAAAAATATCAATCATTGTTTTCATGGATACACCACACACCCCATCGCGTGTAGACAGACAAGCAGCTTTAACGAATGACACAAATTAGTGTCCAAATAAAAAAAACAAACATTGTGTAAATAAATATGTCCATTTTTTTTCACGAAAAATCGTTACTAACGAGTATGGTATTTTTAATTTAACAAACAATTGTCCTAACTTCAAATTTAATATTTTCCAACTCTTAATTCTTAATCCGTTTTCCTCAAACTATTTTTAAGAAATAAATCAATCTCTAACGTATAACCCGATTCGTACTCTTATACACATACTATCACGCCATTTCTCTCTCTCTCTCTCTCTGTAGACAGAGAGAGAACAGAACGCCTGACTTTCATACCACAAAACCCATTTTTGTCTATTCTACATCCAAACACCTAATACAACTCCTACGATTTCTCGGACTTATTCTATTTCTTTATTTTAAAATATCTTTACTTGACCCAATAAAACTTTCCTTGGTCTTCCTCTAACACGACTTACACTCACATTTGTACTGTATATTTGTTTTGTTATTATTCCTTCATTCTTTCGTTCTAAATGCTAAGACCATCTCAGTGTGCTCTCATTTATCACATTACTTTTTACATCAGCCTTAAGTTCGCATTAATCTTTAATCACTGTATTGCATATTCTATCACACATTGTTACCTCAGTGCACGCATTTCTATGGCGTTTGTTCGGTTCGTTTCAGTTTTTGCCCACCAAAATCATTACCTAAAGTAATTTGATTCACGTTCTTATAATTCTACAAATAAATATACCCAGAGTCTATAAAGATGTATTATAGTTAATTTTGAGAGATTCTTTGATGAAACGTAAGTAAATCCACTACCTACTCGTATATATCGTTAATCAAATTTTGTCATTTTTATTTAAACTTGTGTAGACATTACAAATTAAATGAACAAAGAAACCGCATGATTCAGTCCGAGGAATTGTTTATCTCGCTAAATTCTTACTTACAGCAAGAAGAGTATTTTGATAAAACACGGAGTGGCACAAATACTGTATATACCACATTTTATTTATTCAAAGAATTGGCATAAAAAAACTCGGGTCACTTAATACTTATTTAAATCAGTAGCAATAAGACCAACTTAACAGATTATTATATAATTTCAATAAAATTATAAAGATGCGTGTAACATGAAAGTACTTTCAGTTAAATAAAATTTCGACCGAATACATAAACTAAGGGCATTCAAAACAAAAATAATACAAAACCCATAATTGAACAAGTATAAAAGAGTGCTAATTGTGAAACCAAAAATAATCGTAAAACGTATCTAGGCGAACTTACTAAGTACTAGATATTCCGCTCAAGCTTTGCGCAACCTCCTGTTTTCTAAATTACCTTACTCTTCATTATATGCCAACTCCATTTCTCTACTATTGTGTAGGTTTTTATATTATTTTCTAGTTCACACTGAATAATCGTCTTTTTTTATCACTCGGAATACGCATCCTTATTTGGTATGTTATATTGACGGCTCAATACCCGCTGGGCGTGAAGCGGACCCGGCTTGTTGATTCTCACAATGGAGGCGCGATAGCAGGTGCTAGCTAATATCCACGGACAAATGGACAGAATCCTGTTATATCAACTTCCTCGGTTAAATCACCAAAGAATTGGCTATTTCTGACTTGAAGGGGCGAAGTCACGAAGCACAATTTGAAGCTATTTTGGTTGTGGTGTCGGTTCAAGTGTCAGGAAGTAGTAATCATTATTTAGCACGGAACATCCATTAGGGACTCACGCAGCGAGAACCGTGACTCACAAATTAATTATTTGGACAATGAAGCGCCATTGCATTGAACCTAGGCGAGTTTAGTGGATATTTTTTGTACTCGTATGTGCGTTGCAAGTGAAATGTATGTGCGTTGCAAATGAAATGTATGTGCGTTGCAAATGAAATGTATGTATGTTACAAATGAAGTGTGAAAATCGCAACTTGTGAACCAGTGTTTATCCAAAAATATTTACATTAAATATACTTGGTTTAAATACTTTTAACTTAAATGCGACTAATAAATATAATTTACTTTAACAATATTTCAACTAACATATCACAAAAAAAAATACAATAAAATTTTTCATTACTTTACTAGAGTATTTTGTAATAATTTTAATTAAAAAACTAACGAATTCCGCAGCCAAGTTGGTAAGATGCTTCTTTTTGATGTGGGGTTTCAGATTCGATTTCCGATAGAACCCAAAAAAAGTCCCCGTCAGGTAAAAGAACGTGAGCTAGAATTGCGCAACACGTCAATTACGAACAACTTCCGTGACTAATCTAGTGCCTCTAAACCCGAAGGTTGATTAATGGGGTCGAAGACAATACAAAGCTCTTCATTATGTCAGAATCACCAATTCGTGTTGAAAAGTGCAATTCGCATAAATAAAAAAAGTCGAACAATTATTAATTGGATCTTTTATTAACTATATTCTAGATGATATGTGAGAACGACTGACGTTATTAAATACAAACAAGACAGAATCAATGAAAAACTTAACCGCAATCAGATTTAATTCAATCCTAGTATAGTATATTAAATATTGTGAGATCAACCTAACAACCTAACACCGCTCGATACATGCATCATTCACTAATGTAAAAAGAAACTAAAACGTTATAGTACCTTTATGCTTAACCTCAGTGAGCTTAAAGAGATTTTTCAATAATTTCGAGAGCAATAGTTAGATAAACCTGACATCCATTCACATCATTTTAAACGGAAGCAAGTAAGTGCTCATAATAATGACAAAATTCAAACAAACAAAACGACAAATTACGCGAAGTTTGGAGTAACGTAAACATGTAATCAAATGAAATATCATAATGAACACAAAACTAAATTTCGAACTAAAATGTATGTATTATATATTAATTTTATGAATCGTACAATAATTCATAGAAATAAAATCAAATCAATCAATTAATTATCTTCGTTAAAAATCCTACTGTTGAATAGACAGACATAAATAGCGATGTATTGTCTTATTTTAAAGAGATTTCAATATATTTGAGGATAGGGATAACGAGAAGTACTTTAATTAAAATGAAGTTTCTTTTTACAAGCCGTGACCTGAGATTAGAATTAAGAATGCTTATGGTTCGCTACTACATCATTATACAAATGAGTATCTATCGTTTTACAAATATGGAAGTTCTTGCTCGTAGATATAAGAATCGAGAGCTGCTAAAAACTGCGAGGGTTCGCAAATTACAGTATCTCATTCGCGTAATAAAAGGCACAAGATACATTATATCACAAGGACCATCCAGAGAAAAATAAATGGCAATCGAGGCAGAGCAAGATGCCGTATATTTTGGCTTAAGAACTTGCAGGAGTGCAGTTCTACTCAGTTAGTCCGGGATGCAGGGAACGGTATAAGTCTTGTCATGGTGGTTCCCAACCGCTTACAGAAAACGGCAGCTCGAGAAAAAGACAAGTTTTAAATTACTTATGGATGTTGATTCAATGTAAAAACATAATGCATTTTCAATAAACTACATTTTCGTCTACGCAATGAAAGCATTGACGATAAGTATGGATCATTAAAAATATAAAATGCTATGCCATTTAATATGTATGTACATACACGATGTTCTAAATTAAATAAACAATAGTGAATAAAAATAATATACGACTGGCCTGAATAAAATGGCACAGTACCTAAGTTAAAAACAAATCGTTATACTATTTCCTCATACCATTTAACTTTTATAGTTATAGCCTTTACGAAACAATAGTCGTTAATCCATTTACCAGAAAGGACGTAAAACACGTTTCTAAATTTTAATATTTTTGAATTTATAAATTAAACAATTTTCGTAATATTTTTTCATCCCTTAACACATCTATATAAGAAAGTGGAGGAGGACATGATGAGACTCGTACTATCCCCGAGTGATTGGCGAGATCGAGAGAGATGGAGGAGAAAGACCTACGCAGACGGCCCCAAATGAATGGGATAAGGCAAGGGAAAAGAAGAACACACCGAACGTTTACCTTTCTATCTTTCCGTAAGCAAATCTGCATTTGTTGGTGCAGATTTGCGTTAATATGTATTTATTATGTGAGCACAATTTTTTTGTCTGCCGAGTTGCTTTTCTGGGTTTTGAATTATAGAAGATGCAGTGATTCGGCGCTCTTTCAACTCTTCAGTTGGCGTTTTAAGGTCCGTTAACCATATATGGTATCTTTATTCGATATCTGGATCACCATTCTGCCGTTCGCAGATTTTGAGTAACCATGAAAATTTAACGCTAGTTTTTATCGACGACTCAGGAATGAGAATCTCAGATCCATTGAAGTTTTATTATGCTCGACAATTTGTTGTGTATAATGTGTGGATACTAACTTAATAAGTATTTTGACCTTCCAAGACGATAACACAACAAAACAGAGGCAGGTGCAACGGCCCCGAGACCTTTACATACATATCATCACGCAATGTCCCTTGCGGGGTAGGCAGAGAGAACAGATATCCAAACTTTTCTATCCAAGCACACAACTTTCACAAATCTCGTCAGGCACAATCTTCTATTATTCATGATTCTCACTTGACCTTATTTCAACAGCCACGTTAGCTCGGTATCCCTCTTCTAGGCACACTTTGCACTTCTGACTTGTATACTCGATTATACATTCGTTTATTCTCTTCACATGTCCAAACCATCTTAAAGCTCCTTTCTTCTCTTACCTAAAACATTAATTTTATCTATGCATTTATTTCTGTCTTCATTCCACCTTTTGTCACTACCCTTCTTTCAATGTCACTTTCAACTCGCCCATCACAAGTAAATGTAATGCCCAGATAACAGAACTCATCAACTTGCTTCAGTTTCTTCTAGTTTACCCATATTATAGCACACACTTTTTACATCTATTTTTGTAACTATAACCTTTGGTTGCGCTACATTCATTTTTCACCCTTTTACTCACTTATCATATCCCTGGCCCCGAGACATTTGAGGGTTTAAATGTACATAAGCGCATTTTCCTAGTCCGCAATATTTTTTATCGTACTGTTTATGCAACAGTGAGTTTTATAAAACAGCATTTAGCAATTTTATAACAAATAACAACAAAATTTTTACCGTTTTCTATATATTACCGTATCTAAAATTACGAGGATAATGCATTGAAACACACTAAGATATAACCCAAAAATGAATTTATCTGCTGATACTTAACACGTTGGTCTTCCGCCCGAAAGTTTCAAATTCGATTCCCGATTGTACTAAAACAATACATAAAAAGCTCCCAGCCTGGTAATAGTTCGTCTGGTAACTACGCACTAGACGTGTGCGAGTGCTGTTGCCAATCCACTTGTAATGAAGCGTAATGGACCGCCGATTCATCGACTCCCTAGTGGGTGACACCATACATAACGGAGCAAAATATATTTCAGGTTGGTCATCCCATCCCACAGAATGTTGAAACTTCCGGGCTGGTTTTACTATTAGACCATTTTATATCAAATGTGTTTTTTTTCTGTACTTTATATGCTGCTTATCCTACGACCACACCCGTGACCTATATGATAAAACGCTTGATTTCCACTCGGAGGTTTTGGGTTCGATTCCCGATGTTACCAAAACATAGGTTACTAGTCAGGTGAAAAAGTTTGTCTAGTAACAATACTTACACGCGCTTGAAGTGTGCGAGTGTTGTTGCCTCTTCATGTGTGGGGTAGTATTCCAAACACGTGCAATGACGAACCACGAGTTTCGTGTATACTCCAGTAGTTCTTACAACAATTAATGGGGCTAAGGACAATGTTGTATCCTGGCCACGCTCTTCAATATGATTGAATCACACATTCGGGTGTGTTTAAAATGTTGTCATGCGAATGAATGAATGATTATTTATATCACAGCAGTAAAATACAACAAAAATAACCAATTTTTTATGGTTTATGAAAGCAATAAAACGTGGCCAAGAATAATATTATAAAAAGACCGCCACTGCTCTGTCTATCGGCATGTTTATTTGAACCATATTTATAGAACTCCTCCAAATGTGCTGCTATCGGTAACACATAAAATAGTAATATAAACATCCGAATGGGCTGCAAACAAACTGAGGTTTCAGACTTGTGAGAGCACCTTGATACAGCTTGATACAACTCTATGAATAGTCAATATAATCGATAGAAAGTTTTTTCTTGTGGAAATAAACAATGGCATTTCAAAAGGAAATGTCGTTTGTTAATAGAATTTTTAAGAAGTGGAGTTAAATCACTTCTTGAAATATTACAAACTCAAATATACTTCAAACATAACACCCGATGTTACTCTAACTATAAGAGAAATTACTTGAGTTTTAAAAGGATCTCATTAAACAAAGAATATGAAATGCATAATATATTTAAAAAAAAACAGTCCATTTCAGTGCACTGGAGAGTCCAACATAGGTTGTTGCGCCAAGTCAATTTTAAAATAGGTTTGAATATGAATGATATAAATTATAATTTGATATTATCTAACCTTAAATTAACAATTCTCTCTGATCGGCGAATATTAGCGGACTTGATTGTACTTTCAAAAGTCGTGAATGGAATGATCGATTGTCCGAAACACTTGGGATTGATAAGCATTCGAGTTCCGACAAAAAATACTAGGCAGCAAAACACATTTCTATATGAAAATTAAAGAACAAATTATTTTGCGAATTCTCCCATACCTAGACTGTACATGATCGGAAACGAGCTGCAGTCTCGGATATACAATATTTAGAGTTTGCTGATGTATAAGGACGCCTGAAAAGGCACTTCCGAATATCCCAGCCTTGAAGTCGGGTCCCGCCACGGACTTTCGAGGACTTTTGAAGACCTTTTTTGTTTTTTTATTTTTTGATTGATTATTGTGTTTTGATTGATTATTGTGTTTTTACTATATTTGTAATTTTTCCCCGTGCTTTTTGAGGATTTGCGAAGTTGTACCTGTCTGATTCCGTCTTTTATATTTTGTTTTCAATTTGTATTTTGTTTTTGATTTTTTTCAATGATTCGTCTATTGTGTTTGTATTTTTTCGCAGTGTGGGATGTGCGCCTATGGACGGCCCCGTATTGTGTTGGTAACATGTGATTATACGAGTTGTTCCATTTTAAATATTTTTGTTGTAATTGTGTAAAAAAGTTTTTTTTGTATATTTTGTCAAACTTAATGTGTTGAGCACTCACTACTTGACTTGACTCTTTTACATTTTTGTTATAAGGTACGTTGAACCATTTACTTTAAAATAAATAAAAAAAACGCACCCTCGTGGCCTGGTCGGTAATAAACATTTTTTGGCCCGAGATCGATTCCCGCTGGTACCCCGATTTTTTAAAGAGGATTTTAGTTTGGTTTTACTTAAGGTTCCTTTAACACCTTTCTGGTTTCTCGCAAGAGATTGCATCAATATAATAAACCCACTAGGCTGTTAAGTATACAACGAAATTGTAATGCAATATTAATAATTCATTGACATTTATAGCGCCAAATAACAAGATAACTGCTAAAACAAAACATACTCTGTAAGTGCGGATGTCGATTGTACGGTTGACATAATGTATGTGATGGCTTGTGATTTAAATATGTCTAAGGACGTGAATGCGGAATATGAATGCTTCAGCAGAGTGTTTAAATATTTAAGACCAATAAGAAAATTTGTGATTAAGGAGACCACTTAGTCACAGGTTTTCTATATTCACAAAAATGTGGGTTTTTGCATTATGTACTTGTTACGCACGCTTCACATTAAAATATTTAAATCTAAATTTTGTATTACAGATAATAAAAAATAATAAAAACACGTTAAGTTCAAGTATCTCTTAAAATTTGTAAAGAAACAAGAAGTAAATAATTATTTTGTATTATATGAACCAATTTAGATGAAACGTTTTGAGTTTTTAAAAATCTGATGAAAAACATGTGTTCATGATGGAAGAATAAATATTTTCACGATTCGCGAAAATAAATTACAGGCGATTGAGGCGATCAAGCAGAAATAGCTAAAATGTGATTTGTTTATATTGCGAGCATGTTTCCAGTGATGGAACAGAATATTTGGCAACACGCCTAAAAATTATAGTTATATTTCCTTTCAAATATTCGGCCAATATCCTCTAGCAATATTAAACAATATAAAATCGGCCGTGCTATCGTCTATATGTAACATTCAGCGAAGTCATAGTTACGATTGAAAAGTAATTATTTAATAATTAATGGCATATATAGAACATTTTTAAGTGTTCCAATATTATTTGACAGCCGTCACTTCTTGATATGATTATTAGATATAAAATAATTTATTGAGAAAATTTAAGATAACTTTATTGCTGAACAGAAAAATAATAAAACGAGAAAGCAGTTTATAAGTTAGAATACTCGATTCTTCTAACATTAACACTCAATTATTAGATTCACATATCACTCGCCTCACTTTATATGATTGCTATGTAATTATACGAATTCGGTTGATAAGAGTTTATATATTAGGTGTACAAATAAGTTTCCGCCGTTTTTTATCAAAAATTGGGCATTTATTGTGAAAGAACGGAACCTCATGTTTTATTCGAAGTATTGCCCATCGCTTGCCACTACTTTTTCCCATCTTTCTGGCAGCATACGGATACCGCGTCGGAAAAATGATTCATCTTTTGAGGCTATCCACGAATCGACCCAATTTTTGGTATCTTCATATGATGTGAAGTGCTGCTCAGACAGGCCATGCGTCATCGATCGAAACAAGTGGAAATCAGAAGGCGCAATGTCTGGTGAATACGGCGGGTGGGGTAAAACTTCCCAATTGAGTGTTTCCAAATAGGTTTTGACCGGCGCCGCAACATGTGGACGAGCATTATCATGCAGGAGAATAATTTTGTCGTGTCTGAAGTAGCAGTGGGCGCGCTTTTCCTCGAGTGCTCGACTCAATCTCATCAATTGTGCTCGGTAGACAGCCCCAGTAATGGTTTCGTTCGGTTTGAGCAACTCATAATACACGACACCAAGCTGATCCCACCAAATACACAACAAGAGTTTTTTTCCATGAATATTTGGCTTAGCTGTAGATGTTGAAGCCTGGCCAGGGGTTCCTCATGATTTCTTCCTTTTTGGATTATCATAGTGGATCCATTTTTCATCACCAGTGACTATACGGTGCAGAAAACCCTTTCGTTTATGCCTGGCAAGCAGCATTTCACATGTGGAAAATCGGCGTTCAACGTTTCTCGGTGTCAGTTCATATGGAACCCAATTTCCTTGTTTTTGAATCATTCCCAATGATTTCAACCTATGTGAAATTGCTTGTTGAGTCACTCCTAATCTAAGTGCAAGTTCTTCTTGCGTTTGGCACGAATCTTGATCCAATAATACTTCCAATTCCGCGTCTTCGTACACTTTCGGCCTTCCGCTACGTTCTTTGTCTTCGATGTCAAATTCACCGTTCTTAAACTTTTTAAACCACTCACGACAACTTCTCTCACTTAAGGCAGCCTCACCATATGCTTCTACAAGCAATCGATGCGCCTCAGCTGCAGATTTCTTCAAATTGAAGAAGTAAATCAAAAGTTCCCGCAAATGACGCTTATTCGGCTCAAAACTTGACATTTTCGCACACAAAAGAATATATTATACTGCTAAAAATTCACTAATATTTTAAGGTTACGTTGTTGACAGATGTTCAAACTTACGACAATGACGTATTACATCTGACAATTTTAACCATAACTTACTGGTGGCGCCAACTTCTGTCAAACGGCGGCAACTTATTTGTACACCCAATACTATATAAAGCTTTCTGTCAATTAGATATATACTCTGCTCTGAGTTTCGTTTCATTCAAATTATATGAATTCAAATTCATAAACATATCCAGTTATATTCTGGAAACGGATTTAACTTATCATTTTGTTGAAAATAACTAAATTTTTTTATTGTTTCTGCGAGACAAAGTTTTAATTCAAATTATTACAGAGGTCTTATTCTTATGGATCAAAATGATAAGTTTGCTGCATAATGAGCAGCTGATGCTAAAAGGAAGAGACGATCGTGTCAATCACACCGAGCAAGCGAAACACTAGAAAAGCAGCAACACGACGCAACATGAAACAGGACAAAGGTAAGCTCAACGTCATACAGAAAACATATGATTGACTATCATCATTATTACTAGTCATTAATCTATTATAAATTTTGACTCTAAACAGAAGAAGCTTATTCAAGTGAAGTAAATAAAAATTGGACGCCTTATAAACTAAATTATTACAAAAACATTAGAAAACGATCAAAATCAAAAGTTCACAGTTCCGTTATAATTGTGCTATTTCGATAGTAAAACACCTGTAGTAAAAAATAAATCCTATTTACTCATCAACTTATAATTCTTGAGATCATAAATAATATAATAAATGGGTTCTCGTAACGAAAAACTGTCAGTCTCTGTTGAAACCAAATAAGAAACTGATAAGCGTATATTATATTTCCGAATTAGGGGTTAATCCAAAGGGTGTGACATGGATGATGATGAGCCAATCAGGCTGTGAGAAAAACACCGTACGAGTTAAAAAGTTGTGTTTCAAAACAATGTTTTAAATAATTATAATCGAACAACCTTACAGGCAAAACTATATTAAAATATCCTTAATGTCACACTCAAGACCGATAAATAAGTTATTTAAGGAACAATAGAATTTAAGAGTATATTTAACATTGATTCCTAAACTTAATTATTGTCGGGAATGTAATTTTGTATTTTAGGTCAAATTTAAACGCGAAATCGCACAAATGTGTATGGGCAGTGGTTTTCTATATTTTCAGTATCTCGCATATGGTAGAACGCTAGTTATTCTCAGTCAAAGCCTTGATGTGATCGTCATCAAATGTAATCGGCATTCCAAAGCGGGCAACATCTTTGGGTGTCATCATTTTAAAAGTACATTTGACACTCGATCGCTTTTAGCATCGTCGTCATGCACAGTACATATATTCTTTTGGTTTGTGTCGCATTTTTTTTCTTTGCCATAGTATTGTAAAAAAACCACCGCACCGAAAAAAACAACATATTTTATTCCGTCTTCAAAATGACAAAAAAAACAACTCAAGCAATTTTGGTGAACAATGACCGGAAAAAACACTTAACTAAAATATTTCGTAATAATACACATTCAGCACGTTTGGTATGAAGTTAGCAACGAAAATTTGTCGTAACGACATACATCCGAGAAATGCGAAAGTATTTTCCAGTCAATATATCATTTTAATGAAATTATTTTCAAACGCTTTTATTAACAAACATTTTGTAGTTTGTTGGACTTATTCTCATTTTCTTAAAAGTTTAAAGATCGACTTATTTTGATAAATAATTAATATTTAATTTATATAGTATAATGATAAATAATTATACTATATAAATTAAATATTACTATCTTTATTTCAACGTGTTACTATTTTATACTTTCAAAGTTGGTCGGTATTTTTGAAATATGTATTAAGTTTCAATGACCAATAAATAATATGAAAAAATTTTAGGATACATTATATTTTATAATAGTTTCGTTGTATACGGTACAGTGTGACGCATTTTTTGTCATGTGGCAATTTCTTCCAGCCAACAAGAGGAGTTTACTGAAAACCACACTGATACAATTTGTTTAATGCAAAAATCGGTACAAACGGGAATCGAACCCGCAATCCCCGGATTGAGAGACAGACGTTTTACCGCGTAGTTTGCGGGGGTCGTCGAAAATTATGTACTGATATCATCCGTGACTAATTGTACGGCATATTATTTAAATAAAGTATTTCTGCGACTAATTATTACTCAAACAATGCAATGTTTACATAAATAAAAAACAATGAATTTTAATTTTCTGCATATACTAAGGAGACAGAAATAATATAATAATCCATGAATGAGTAATAACACAAGAGTTAATCAACGATTATGGTAGGTATCCCTCGTGATCGAGTATGATATTCAGTCACCCTGACGACGAACGACGGTTGTGAGTGCTTTGCTTTATTGTGTGCAAGCTGTTGGACTTCAGCAAGCGGACAATCTTCACAGATTTAATCCAAAGTTCCGAGGACGAGGAGATTAAACTTCAAAATACTGTCGTCGTGGTTGATGGTTCTCATAGTCATGGATCCCCTCGCCATTTTAACGTCGATTCCGTTGCAAAGCGAAGCTGTGTCAAGGAGTTTGTGTTTTTTTCTTCCTGTCTCCTCTGTGAATGAGCCGTTGCGCGCCAACAAATCCACCGGTCACACCGCTGTACCGGATCCGATGGCACACCGAAGTGAGACGATCGGAGCACACCGGCATCTTTTTCCTTTTTTTATTTTTTTTTGAAAGAATAGATACGACCGAAGTCCTATCCTTATACCCCCGAATACTCGGCGGAAAAAATGTCATTCGAAGGGATGGTCACAGGACGATATTCGAACCAACGACCTTCCGCACTGAAGTCCAGTGCGATACCACGCGGTTATGCATATATTAGCCGTTAATCTTCTGTGGGCTTTCGTTCGAGTTTTATAAACCGCTTTCAGAATTTATGACACGCAGCATAAAAACTACAGAAAAACATTACGCATATGATAAAACATTAGTACCTATATGTAAAATTGTACTTCTTTTCTACTCCAAATCTCAAAAAGATTTCCCACGTCCGTTAAACGTGTCTGATTGAGGAGTAAGGTGTCCTACAGCCGGGCCGATACTCCACGCATCATTCATTAACAATCAACTTGGGTAGGTCTAGGAGTAAAACCAGTACGGAAGTGATTCAACCAGGAATCGAACTTAGGGCGCTCGCTTGCTTAGCGTGGATGACCTTTAGACCATAACCGCGAAAAGTTCATCAATCGACAAAAATTACAATGCCGACCGAAAAAACCGTCCGAAGATCACGTAGTAACTAGTGAAGAGTAGGCAACTACATTGGTTCGAACAACGATTGATGGAAACATGGTATTGAATATATAAAAGATAGAGTGAAAGGGAATTAAAGACAAAAAGCACACGAACGCTACAATGAAAACTATATAGAGGTCAATATTATTAGTGTTATGGTGTCAACGGGCCTCGGTAGTTAAAAAACAGATTACAATCGCATGTGTGAGATGATGTCCCATGGTTTATTTTTGTACTCGTAATATAAACAAATTAAAGGACCTAAACTACCTTCGTGGCCTAGTTGCTAAGACGTTGACTTCAATCGAGGGTTACGGATTCAATTTTGATGGTATCCATCTTGTAAAATAATTCATCTGGTAACAATAGTCACACGCGCTAGACTTGACGACACTCGTACGAGTTTTGTCTCTTCACATGTATTTCCAACCTGTACGATGATAAATGAGTTTTGCGCTACACCAATGGTTTTAAACTCAAATGCTCGATTATTGGGTGCAAAGACAATGTTGTCTCTCAGCCACGCTTTTCAATATGGTCGAATGATCAATTCGGATATGTTGAAGGGTACAAAAAATAAACATCGAACCATTGAGGCATGATACACAAAAGTTAAACCAAACTAGAAAATCCCAGAAGTGAAGAAACGTGTGAAGGGCCCCGCTTTATCAGCAACTCTTGACGAAGAAAAAACGACGAGTAAAGCTAAATATAGACTTATGGATGAAGGAGATAACCCACTTTGTGCATCGTGGCTGTTGTATTGTTAGAACGGTTTTTGAGTGCCACTAAAGAGACTTGAGTTCTGTGCAAACTGCAAGTAGTCATTTAAAAACTAAGTAAAATATACAATATCCGTATTATCTGCTGAAATATTAACCTACCAAAAAATGTACACCATATGTGCATAAAATACGTCCAAGTTTTTAGCTTTTTACAAGGATTTTAATTATTTGGAAAATCTCCAATGATAAATAACTGGGAAATCCTTCCTTTAGCATTTTCTTTCATAACATTTATTTATTTCTATTCTAAAATCAACAACATAACATATATGAGTCGTCAAGATGCAAAACCCCCTATGGAAGACTCTTTTGGTTTTGAGTAAATGATGATTGTTAACGCGATACATTTTTTGCTTTATGCCTTTAGAAACAATAAATAGGATCCGTCCCATAATAAGTTTTAACAGAAGCACAATGAAAAATTAAATATTTTTTATTAAACTATGTGCAGATTTTGACACTCGCCGTCTTCCAGAGCGGGTTTGCATCGTGACGACTCATATAATTATGGTCAAAATGAATGTCCTACAAACAATATTTATCTGTTTTCTTGAGAATTTCGTATTTTTTATTGGTATTTACAAAAAAAAAGTTTCACACCATTTGTAAAAATGTCAATTTTTATTTAAAGCAGGTCTAGTTGGTAAAACTTCTATTCCAGTCTAGTTTTCGTTTATTCGTGGATTCTTTAATACCTTTCTGGTTGTTTAGTTTGCCACATGACAGTAAAACCCACAAGGCTGTACTATACACCAGATGTATTGCGTTGTATTACACTTACAACGAAACTGTAATACAATGCAATACAGTCAATAGACGTATATATTAAAACAAAAATATTTTTGTGACTCAAATAACATTAAGTCAATTTTTATTTATATATTTTCACATACTTTTTAGGTGCAACAAGTTCAGTGATGATTTCTATGAAAATAAATAAATAATTAACTATATATAACAATATATTGTTGTAGTATTTAAGTATAGATTTATTGAAAGATATAAACAATAAATGTAAAGACATTTTAACAGTCCTCGTTGTTTCTTACGCACATAAACTTTCCGATATTTTAATTTATTTCTGAAACATGTACGACAGACGATTACACATGCTTTACCGCTTCAAAGTGACAACAATCTACATGTCCAGTGTTATAATGACATCTCAATCACTGTGAAGGCTATTTTTATTATTTTCGACAAGCCATACAAAACCTGTCCAATTTTACACAAAACATTTAACTTAATGATGAAAAAATATAAGTTTTTTTTTTTCGGGAATGTTTTCAACAAATGTACTCGTATAATACAAGATTACGAAAACGATATGGTCAAAACAGCATTAAGAATATGCAACTTATTAGGGGCCATGATGGTGGAATATGTACGACCCCCGTGGCCTAGTTAGTAAGACCTGAAGTTTAAAGGCTCGATACCCGTTGGAGTCCAATTGATTTAAAAAACATGTTTCAGTTTGGTTTTTCATTTCAAGTATCTTTGACAGTTTTGGAACAGATTGCGATGGCAATAAACCAGTCAGGTTGTATTTATTATACACAACAAAAGTGTTATGTAATACAATATGGAGATCGTGCACATAATATGCCAAATTAACCATAAAATGATCCAAGACCGTCGAGTTTGGAGCTTGCTTGTTGAAGAACGACGAACGACTTAACACTTCGAATAAGATGAAACAAAATTAAAGAAGTATAAATAAACAGTATAATAAAAGACGAGTCATAGTGCGCTCGAGCGAGACAAAAAGAAAGGTATGCGGGTCTGAAGAGATACGAGGAATGTTAGGTATGTGATCTGGTGTGAATGATAATGAAAGAGCAGAGCAGGGTGTGGGAGCAATTTTATCCGAACGGTTGCGGGAATGTACGAGTATGAAATAATATGATTAAAGTAGACATAAGACGTGCATTGCTTGTGATATGCTATGCTCAGGTCAACTGATAAAAGCGAAGAAGAATTTTTGAACTGAATAAGAAAAAGGAGGAAGAAGGATAAAATTTTATCGGCAGGTGACTTCAATCCTGGGGTTGGCGTTAAAATAAGGGGTTTGAATCGGTGTTAAACAAATTTGATGATAGACGGACAAATGATAATGCGATAGAGAGCTAGATGTACAATAATCTTCTTGTGTCAAATGCGAACGTGATAAATTTTGTGTTCAAAATTTGAACACAAAAGAAATCATATGTATGCGTGGGAAAGAGGAAATGAACGATTGTTAATTGACTATGTGTGTGTGGATTCTTCACTGCAAGTGAGCATTCTCGATACAAGAGTCTTTAGAGGGGCAAATATCGGCTCAGACTAAATAATAAATATTCTTCGTGGGCGATCTTGCATACAAAAAAGAAATGTCTGCCGTGAGAATCAGATGTGAGAAATCGCAAGATGATGCAAAGAAAAGTGTGCAATATGACACGTTTATTACCAAGTGGTTATCTGTTCAACCAACCAACCAATTGTTTTACAAAGTTTTGAGTGAAAAGGGGGGATTTACATTATTGATGTGGAGAAAAAAGATGCAATACCAAAAAAACCTAACAGAATTTAAAAAAAAAGTAAATTTTTTTAAATAAGAACAAATACAACTTCAGCAAGGTGATCAGGAGAAGGAAAAGAGATTGAAAAAAGTATTATGAAAAACACGCAATATTTATTCAATTCGCTTTTTGAAACATATCAAGTCTTATATCAGTCGGTAGCTGGTTCCAGAGTCTTACAGCGTGGACAGTAAAAGACGACGTAAAAATTAATTGTACATTTTTGGGGAGATATGAGGGACCGCGGGACAGTTAAGGACTTTATATACAGCAGAATATTTTAGATAATAATATAATAAGAAAACGATTATTTTACTTGACTTGTCTTTAAAATATTTTGTAAATAATTCATATTCATTTTTTAATGAATTAAACTTGGATTTTTTTATATTAAATAACATTTATGATTGCAATTGAAAACAAATGATCATAATAATAATTGTTTCATAATAAAAAAATACAAACGTTAGCAAAATCACCGTGACATATTATCAACGAATCATAGTTCTGCATTGAAATACTGCTCTTTAGTTGGATACTGATGTCTTCATCCGATGTCGAGTGATAGTGACACGAGCGGCAAGTGGTAAGGGACAGTGGGATCAAGCTCTCGTTAAGGGGTCAAACTCGACCAAGCTCTTGTTAAGGGGTCAAGCGATAATTTGTATGGATTGATAGCAATAGTGAGCGGCCAAATGGGAGCCCTCCAATGATATCGCTCCTGCAGATGTTGAGTGTTAAATAGAATATTTTTCTTATTAAAGCTCTTCCAGGTCGTATTTACATCTGCCGTGAGTTATTTGAAAACTGGTCAAAGTAAAACAAATGTTCAAAGATTTTTACGGCTTTTTTTCATAAGTTTAATACGTTTTTCAGATGAGTTGCCGTTAAAAATATTTTTGACATCACCCTAATGATGAAGGCTGCAATGCTTTCGAAACGTCGGTCATTATTTAAACTTGGGTTTCTAACTTTTTTTTGACGGTATTTCGCTTTGGTATAGACAGAAAATATCCCATCGTGCTTTCAAAATATCAGCTTTAACTTAACCTTAAGCGCAATCAATCTTCAAACCGTTGTCTCCACCGTTAGCGGTATTTCGCTTTGGTATAGACAGAAAATATCCCATTGTGCTTTCAAAATATCAGCTTTAACTTAACCTTAAGCGCAACCAATCTTCAAGCCGTTGTCTCCACCGTTAGCGGTATTTCGCTTTGGTATAGACAGAAAATATCCCATCGTGCTTTCAAAATATCAGCTTTAACTTAACCTTAAGCGCAACCAATCTTCAAGCCGTTGTCTCCACCGTTAGCGGTATTTCGCTTTGGTATAGACAGAAAATATCCCATCGTGCTTTCAAAATATCAGCTTTAACTTAACCTTAAGCGCAACCAATCTTCAAGCCGTTGTCTCCACCGTTAGCGGTATTTCGCTTTGGTATAGACAGAAAATATCCCATTGTGCTTTCAAAATATCAGCTTTAACTTAACCGTAAGCGCAATCAAAGAAAATCAAAACTTAGTGGAAAAGTTTAACTTTAAAAGGCAATTTCTTTATTACATTTAATTTGCGGATTACATTGTATTTTACCCTCAGAGAGTTTAATGTAGTTGGCTGGTTGCATGGAATAGTGCTGTCATCAGCAAGCCGCTACTAGTTCTGACTCCTTCCATTGAATTAAAATGATATGTCTCGAGCAGCGATTGCCAACATATGGTACTGTGCTGTTTCTAATTGAAATGATTGAGTCAAAGTTTATACTGGAAATACATATTATTAGAAATAGTTTTATTTATAAAATAATATACACGAAAATATATTTTGTTATACATTATATAATATAAAAAAAATATATAAATATTGACACAGGATATGGCTACTCGACTAGATCGGCAGGACAACTTCTAAAGGTTCCGGAAATGAACTGTGTACTCGTAGAACTGATACTGATAGAACGCTGCGACGCAACGTTTCTAGAACTTTTAATAAATTAAAATCATTATTAATCTCCAAAACCTGTCACAGCATTAACTTTTTTGTTTGGTTAACGCACTCTAGAGGTTTTAAAAAGGAGAAAATATAGTTTGTACACTTAAAAAATTAAGTAATCAATCGTGAAATCATTACAAATAGTTCATAGTCAAAATAAAGATACTCGAAATTGATTTGTATGGCTTATTCATAAAGTTATATTTCAACCATCCTACGTAGAATGTCAATAAATGGGAATTGAGTTAATGATTAATTTCATGACCTTACGTCTTTGGGGTCTAAGAGTTTTGCCACTCCAGACGCTCTACGAGACTCTATTCATATGTCGAATCGCCAGTTCCCGCAGCACGACTTTCGATTGGACTCATTCCAGCCGCCTGCCTCCTGTTTCCTGTTATCCTGCACCGCGCTATCGATCGCTACCCACTCCTCTTTACCATATACTCGTAGCTCTGGCGTAACGCGCTTTCCTTTAAATTAGACCTCCGTCCTCACTCACCGTGTACACACAGAGAATACGTACAGTGAAAAACAAACATACTACCTTACATTTTGTCAACTTTTTAATAAATAGACTTTAGTAAACTTTCATTTTGTGAAACATAATCTGGTTGGATTATTGGCATTTGTCAATTCATTCCACTGTTTTTAAGTAACGAACAAGGAGCAAGAGTTAGCAAGGAAAAGTAGTGTCGTTAATTTTTACTTAACAATTTACGTAGCAAGCTACTTTTGACTGAAAAGTAGCTCTTCCATCGTTACATTTTTATGTATTGTATGTTTAGCTTTAACAACACTGACAAATTCCACACAACCAAAAACTTGTTAAAAAGTGTTCATGTGAAAAACCATTATTTTACTGGGAGGATATTTTAAATAAATGTTTGTGAATGAGAAAAAATATCAAGGAATATTTCAAATAAATAATATGTTTTGTGGGTGAGATCTAGTTTGCTTATGGATGTACCTATATACATGCAAATACAGACCAGTCCATATTATACTCTTTTTAAAGGTATTTGAGGGAAATAACCTAACAATTTAAAATTATTGAAACGATCAATGCAAGAAATAGAATTTATTTTTTTAAAGTACGTACTGATTTGTATATTTAGTCAATCCTCAGCCAATCTGAAAATAATGTCTGAATTCAACCAAATAAAAATTAAATGCATCACATTTACATATTATCATTCAACACTTCCGATAAAACTGAAAAATTGTATTTCGAGAATCATTTTTAGATCTTATGTAAAAAGGGATTGGATCCTTATACCTGTTTTAATATTTGAGAGATCAGAACGTCCCTTTCTATGGACTTGTATAAAATGAAAAAAAGTTGAGCCGAAAATTTGTCACGAAATCCACATTTTGCCGACTAGATTTTTAGCTCACTCAATATTGAGGTATATTTATTCGGTATCGTGAATAAAAACAATCCATAAAACATTTTTTTTGGTTGATTTGAAATATCGAAAAAGCATAGATCAACCCTGTGTGTGTAAAAATCTCAAGGCAAATAAATGGGCTTTTTATGATAAAATTACGTCTTCATTTTTTTATTCCATGCAAACACATAAAAGCAGCGAGACATTTCCTTAATTATTTCTGAACAGATAATCTTTAGTCGGGGTATTTTTTGCAAATATACGTCCATATGGATGTATATTTGCAAAAAATAACCTAACACACATTTTACCTGTTTTGAAGTTATCGAGAAAACACGGCATCGGCATGTATCATATGTGCTGGTGTGAAATATTTTTAAGATAAATTGTAACTATTATATACGCATTTTATTATCTTTGTAAGCCTTTTCAATTGTGGTACGTTAATTCAACATTTCCAATAATCCGACAAAAATACGTAGTTAGTTATTTTTTCATAATTACAATACATATGCGAAAGAACCCAAAAAACAAAAACTGTTTTTTTTTGTTAATTTGAAATATCGAAAAACCATAGAGCAATGCTGTACGCGCAAAAATAATCATATCAAGCACGTTGATGGATTTTAAGGTTCATCACTTGACACTGGTGTATATTCCTTCATATATAGGAGTTCCCGGCCATTATTCAAGAAGATTTTGTGGTTAAATTACGTTCTTAAAAAAATGTTCCGTACAAATCTATACAAAGCGCCTGAAAGTTTCCTGAATTATCTCAGAACGGGTAAAATATGGATTGGATCCTTTTTGCATATATACTTCCATAAGTGTGAAGATGTCGTCAACTCTGTAGGCAGCGTTCAGCCGCCCCGTGACGTCATTGCCGCTTATTGAACCGCCTTTGGGATTCAGCTTTCGCAGTTTCCCACAGTTTTGGGGTAAGTGACCTTTTGTTTCAGAAATGTTAACGTTGAAACTGAGAATATCGAATTTTGCCAAAAAAAATTGCCAGTCAGATAACTACATATAGAGTTGCGATTCGGTGGTCTAGTTGGTTATCTCGCTTGATGTCCAGCCGGAGGTTTTGAGTTCAATTACTGATGGCACCCAAAAAACAATAAAAAAGGTTCCCAGGCTAGGTTAGTTCGTCTAGTAAGAATACTCATGCGCGTTAGAGGTGTGTGTACGAGTTTTGTTACGTCTTTAGTCTAGTATTCACAATATGTGCAATGACAACCTACGAGTTCCGTGCTTACTCCAGAGGTTCTAAACCCGGCTCGATTAACGGTCCTTAAGACAATGTTGTCTCCCAGCTACGCTTTTCAATGTGTTCATATTACCAATTCGTATATGTTGAGGAGAACCATACGAATAAATAAAACATTGATTCAAAACCATTTTTTTTTTTTTTGTGTACATGGTTAAACATGGAACATCTGACGGACTTATTGATACACAGCAATTTCTTCCAACCGACCAGCTTATATTGAATTCATTATATTGTTTTTATTCATGAGAGATTTTACAAAAAAAAATATCTGTTTAAATTCAAGTAAAAAAAAAATAAATGACTAATCTATATATAATAATGGTAGAACTAGATGAAAGGAATTCCTTCAAGGATAAAGGGAAACAAATGAAAAGTGTGATGAAAGGGCATTATGAATAATTTTAGATTTTTTCAATGATCTCTTGAACGTAAATAAGAATGGTGCACATCTGATAACTCTTGGAAGCTTGTTTTATAGTCGCGCCGAGTGAACCTCAGTTGAAGAAGTGTAAATTGAGATGTGGTGTGTTGTTATGCAAATTATTCTCTCACCATCCGTTCGAAGATAAAATCTGTGTTCCCAAAGAGGAGTTTTTCGCGAAAATATGAAGAAGAATTAGGATTGTCAAGCATGCAAAATAATGTCGACTTAACGTAAAGGTTCATTCAGCATCTGATTTAAATCTATTGAAATCTGTTCCAATGTATTTCCGCTCCAATTCTTATACATTGATCCAAGCTATAGATAAAATGTTTTTTTTATGCCTTGGAATATTTCGTGTACTTTTTATTTTAAGGGTTGAATTAACAAAATATAAAAGTGAAAAATAGCGTACGTTACAATTCTCAATATCAACCAGGAATAAAAGTAGAGGGAATGTGTTCAGCGTTAAAAGTATGCACACTTTTTTCGGCCAAAAATATCATATTTTTTTGGCACCTAGTATTTTTACATCATATATCGATTTGAATGTGATTATTGTTTGTAATATATTTCTATTATGTATTGATTTTTTTCGCTATAAACTATAAAAGTGTAAATTTCACCTATATTTAGATATTGTTTTTTTCTATATGTTCTTTTCAGTGATGAGAGCATTTGACACATGTGATAAACTGGTTGACTTAAAACGGGAATTCCTAGTCAGTCAGCCACAAGGCCTACGGTATCTATCTGATCATAGTAATTCCTAGTCAGTCAGCCACCAGGCCTACGGTATATGTTCATAGTAATTCCTAGTCAGTCAGCCACCAGGCATACGGTATCTGATCATAGTAATTAATCATGATGGGGGAAGGGAAATATGTTATGATTATTGAAATGTGTATCTTTAAACTCCTGCTATGTTAGTGTTGTATATTTCCTTATCATGTAAAATAAATAAATTAACATATATGATATATTAGCACATTTACTTAAACTCAAATACATGAAACAAATAAACTAAGGCTTAATTTTAAGGTTGAATTATACATGTTATAGGAATATATCATTTTAAGGTTGAATTATATTGTACATATACATGAAACGTCCATAATGTTAAGGCATTAACATTATGGACGTTTCAAGACATTGTAATTGGTTTTATCAAACACTGTTTATTCCAATTTTTGTAACGGTATAACCCTACCGGTTTCAAGGCTCATACCTCATCATCAGGGGAGCACAAACAAGACTTGTTTGTGCTCCCCTGATGATGAGGTGAAAACCTTGAAACCTGTAGGGTTATACTGTTACACAAAGTGGAATAAACAGTGTTTGATAAAACAAATTACAATAGCGCATATTACAATTATAAATATCTTAAACCTATTATTTACTTAAAAAAAGGAAACGAAAAACTAAAATAGGCACAAGTATAACTCTGCTCAAAGTTATTTCTTACAAAACAAAACTTGAAAACATAAAATATGATTCAGAAATACTAGTGATCTGACACATTACTTGCTTTAGTCATAAATGATTCGTTCAAGTTTAAGGTGATTAACGACTCACTAAGTTTGTCATAGATGGAAAATAAATACAAAAGAACACGGATCTACGAGGGTCACCTAGAAAGTAAGGTTACAAGGGCTCCTGAGGCCGGGGTAAATTTTTTGTTTCGAAGTTGGCGCACCTGGCGTGTAGAGGGGATCCTAACGGTCAGTTTGTTTTGTCCCGCGTGTTTGTCGCCCATTTTGTTCAGTCACAGTAAATTCTTCCGATGGAGAGGTCGTCGCGCGCTCCCGCCACCTCACGTCCGCGCGAGATCCGCGCGGTCATCCGTTTTTTGACTTTGCAGAACAATACAACCGCGAATATCCATCGGAAGCTCGTGGAAGTTTATGGTAGTGATGTGATGAGTCGAACCCATGTCACAAAGTGGGTTAGGTTGTTCAGAGAAGGCCGTACTGATACTCACGACGAGGCAAGACAGTGATTTCTGACGAACTTGTGCAAAAAATTGAAGAACAAGTGCGAAATGACCGCCGTGTGACACTTGACGACATTCACGAAGAATTTCCTAACATTTCTCGAAGTATCCTTGGTGATATTGTGTCAGAAAAACTTGGTTACAAGAAGTTGTGTGCGAGATGGGTGCCCAGAATGCTCACACCGGAGCACCGTCAAAATCGCGTGACCGCCGCGCGTGAATTTTCGGATCATTTTGCACAGGAGGGAGAAGCTTTTCTGGACCCTATCGTGACGGGGGATGAGACGTGAGTGTGTTACTACACCCCAACAACTTTCCAACGATCAGGAGGTCGAGGAAGCTGTGAAGAAGTGGCTGAAAGAGCTGGCGGCGGAGGTCTATGACACTGGCATACAAAAGCTGGTGCCCCGACTACAGAAATGTCTCGATCTCGACGGTGATAACGTTGAAAATAGTTTAATATATTTGTGAAGTATCCTGTGAATTTCAATTAAATACAAGAATTTTTCGATCCTACATAAATGTTGTAACCTTACTTTCTGGATGACCCTCGTAGTTAGCTTATTTCATTAGTTCGTGTTTGGGAAATATGTAGTACTGTTTTTGCAAATAAATCAATCTTCAAAAATGATTGTGCGCTGTAGTGTCAACCTTGATATATGGAAGCGAAGCCTGGACATCAAACGGGAGCACTAAGAGCATAATAAATGAGTGCTTTGATAGAATATCTGATATTACAAGTAGAAATAAGAGCTATCTTGAGATAATTTGGCCACATCGAGCTAATGAGTTGCGAATGACGTACAAAAAATAAATATCGTACATACATATGTCAGAAAGGAATAGAAAGCGAGAAAGAGGTAGACCGAGGAAAAAGTGGAATGAGATAGTTGGAGAAATTTTAACTGATTGAAAGGTAAGAAGTATAAGAAACAGGAGAGCAAGTATGCCAATATGTATGGATATGAACGAGGCGATAGCTGTAGGCACGGATAGAATGGCGTGATTTATTCTGTCTACCTACCCCAAAATTGAGATGACGTGATGGTATTTGCATAGATTAACAAGGTGCATGGCCGCGCGGTAACGTACTCGACTGCTGTGCGAAAGGTCACCAGGTCGAACCCCACGCTGTGCTACTCACCTCAAATGACACAAGCATTTTTTCCGCTTAGTATTCGGAGGTATAAGGATACCTATGACTTAGGTCATATCTATTATTTTAAAAAAAATGCAATAATGCGGATTAGTACGAGTGACTCATAGATTTTGATAATCTTTGCCAAATCTGAGTCACTTGTACTATTCCGCATTATTGCATATTTTCTTATGACCTCTGTAGCCTAGTTGGTAAGACAATTTTCTGCCAACCCGGGGATTCCGGGCTCGATTCCCATTAATACCTCAATTTTTCAAAAAGTCTTATTTCCACTTAGGCCTCTAAATCATCTTTCTGGTTGGTTGGTAGAGATTGCTTCGTGGCAATAAACCCTCCAGTTTGTACTGACAACGAAGGCGTAACAAATATATTTATCCATAGTAGAACGTGCTAACGTCGAGTTAATTCGTTATGATATACAAAAAAGGGTCGGGAAAGGGAAATACAAGAATGGTGTCAAGGTAGGCACCCAGAGCTACCGCTGTCAAAACTTTGGCCACGCATCGGCGAAGTGTAACCACACAGTCCGATGCGTGAAGTGCCTGATGGCGCATGCCACTACCGACTGCCCCAAGAAAGAGCGAGACACCCCTGCGGCCTGCTGTAACTGCGAGGGTGCTCATCCGGCCAACTATGGTGGTTGCCCCCACCGCCAACAATATATATCCAGCCTACATAAGAGACGCAGCGTACTGGCTCCCCGTATGGACCATCGCTCGTGGAGCCAGGTAGCCAGAGGTACTCCATCCCCCCACCTCACCTCCCAGCCTCTCCTATAGCCACCCTTTCCACTCAACCCCTCCACCCTCCTCGTGCTCAGCCCCTACCACCGCCCTCGATTAACATATTCACAAACGGAGAGACCGAGTTACTCGCCATCATGCGCCTTGTCATCGGAGCCCGGAGCAGGCTCGCTTCTTGCACCACTAAGCTCAAGAAGACTATGATCTACCTCGAGATCATTGAGCAGCTCGTAGGATGACGAGCGTGATGACGAGTTTCTCTGGAATTAAAGTGCTCTGCTGGAATGCCTACAGCATGCAGCAGAAGATCGAGGAGCTGATGCTGTTGATGAACAATTCAGGTATAGATATTGTGCTTATTACGGAAACTTGGTTAAAACCTGTATCTCGTGTGAGAGGCACCGGTGGCTTCACCGTCTATAGATCGGATCGCGTTTCCGGTAGAGGTGGAGGCACCGCGATCCTCATCCGAGACACTATCCATCATACCCAACTCCTCTGACAAACTTGGAGGCTACTGCCATCAGCCTCAAGGTTGACAGGGAGACAGTCACCATTGTGGCAGCATATTGTACCGGCTATCGTTCACTTCTGGAAAAGGACATCGAGGCAGTGCTGGCTTTGGGGCCCAAGGTCATCATGGCCGGGGACTTCAATGCCAAGCACCGTTACTGGAACTGCTTGAGAGCTAACCCGAACGGAACGATGCTGTACAATTATATGGAAAACCCCAACTGTCAAATACTCTATCCAAATCAACATACCTGTTTCACCAACCCCCGTAGTCCTTCTACACTGGACATTGCCATAGTCAAAAACTACCCCAACATCTCTGGCTTGACTGCTCTAGAAGCTCTCTCGTCAGACTACCTCCCAGTCTACTTCACGTTGGGAGTGAGGCCGATTGCTAGCCTCAGAGAGCAGTACGACTACGCCAATGCTGACTGGAAGGGTTACAAAGCCTACCTCCACAACCAGCTCTGCCTATCACCTGAAACTCTGGTGAGCCCACAGGACATCGATGCCGCGATAGATACCATCTCCACCTTCATCCATAATGCCCGTAATGAAAATGTTCCCCTCAAAATTGTCACTCCATACCAAATAACTCTTCATATCAAACTCCTTATATCTCTAAAAAACAAACAAAGACAGACCTACAGACGTACACTAGACAAACGTGACAAAACACTTCTGAACGTCCTCCAAGATGAAATCAAAAAAGAAATCCGCCTACTTAAAAACCAGCTATGGCAGAGAAAATTGGCAGCTCTAGAACCGGGTAACGGTACTCTCTGGCGAATCGTCAAGGGTATCAAGTGCTCGTCTCAAAGCATACCACCTCTGCGCACAGCCTCAGGATTGGCTGTTTCTGGCATTGACAAGGCTAATGCCTTGGCGGACGCTTACGAGAATACGTAATCAATCACTTCTGACCTTGGAAATGTTGATGTCAACAAAGCTGTCGAGGACACTCACCAGCTTTGCTTACTCTCCGACCAACCAAAACGAGGTGCAACTTTGCACCCCGTCCGAAATTGGTTGGTTGCTCGTGTTTTAAACACGAAAAGCACCCGGTCCCGACAATATACTCGTACACAATAGCCTTCTTAAACAGTTACCACTCAAAGCGAGGATTTTTCCTACTAAAATAATAAATGCCTCACTCCTTAATGGCTATTTTCCGAGTATTTGGAAAATAGCCAATATTGTTCCTATCCACAAGCCAAATAAACCTACCGAAAATCCAACTAGCTACAGGCCCATCAGCCTTCTTCCAGGTCTTGGCAAGATCCTTGAGAGAGTGGTTGCTTCAAGGTTAGTGTTCCATCACGAATCCAATAATACATTCCCTCATGAGCAATTTGGATTTAGGGCAAGACACAACACGGTACAGCAACTTACCCGTGTCGTGGAAGACGTGTCGATGTGCTTCAATAGGAACAGAAGTACTGGCATGGTACTGCTGGACCTTGAGAAGGCTTTTGATACTGTCTGGCACGATGGCCTTCTACACAAACTTCTCCTTACTGGCACTTCACTCTATCTTGTGAAACTACTTCAATCCTACCTTTCCAATAGAAGTTTCACAGTCACCACTCATCATTCTACGTCATCCGCGAAGCCCATCCCTATGGGTGTCCCCCAAGGCAGTATACTTGGGCCATGTCTATTTAACATCTACACACACGACATTCTTACTCCCCCAAACTGTAAGCTCGCACTCTTTGCTGACGATGCGGCATGCTACGCATCGTCACTCAAGGTGGATCGAGCTGGTCACCGTCTTCTGATTGCTGTTGAGATTCTTGAGAAACACTACCAGGACTGGAGGCTAAAATCAATGACGCCAAAACTGAGGCCATCATGTTCTCCCGCAAAATCAAGGAAAGAGTGCCGTCGATGCCCTTATTCATCGGTGGTTGCCTGGTTGCGTGGTAGGACGTGGTTAAATACCTCGGCCTGCACCTCGACCGGCGACTGACGTGGAAAACCCATTTGAATACCATCAGACAGAAGGGTCACAAGGGCATAGGAGCTATCAGTTCGATATTTCATCGACGCAGCTTCCTTTCACCCAAAAATAAGCTCCTCCTCTATAAAACCCTTATTCGTCCTATCTTGACCTATGCTACACTCGTTTAGGGTAGTGTGAGCAACACGGATCACCTGAAACTCCAGAGAGTGCAGAACAAGGCATTCAAGATATCTTTTAACACCCATCCCAGAACAAACCTTACCCGACTTCACGCCAAACAGCGAGAAGAAACCCTACAACACCACATCCTCGCTTGGACCGTGAAGTTCTATAAAAGCCAACAAAATCACAGCAATTCCTTAGTCACTGCCCTGGGGGCTTACGAGAGTAAATCTGACCTACCCTTCCGTTATAAGCACAAGCTCCCGAAGCATTATCTGTTGCCTGACTAGTCCACCTACAGTATTAGCTGGGACGACCAAGGTCTGAGTGAATGTGATGGAATACAAGTAGCCTGAACGAGTGGACTTGTGTTTGCTAAATAATTAGTGTAAGAATTGTTATCTAGATATAAGTAGTATGTAGGTGTTAATTATTTCTAAGAAATCATATATTAAGATTGAAAAAATAAAATAAAATGATATGTAGGAAAATAAGATTAGGTAAGTTCATAAATTATAACATATAATTAAGATTAGTTAAGTAATAAATTTGTATATAGGTATAACCTTGACAAATGTTTGTACAATAATTTACTTTGTTTAATAAACAAAAAAAAACAAAAAGGGAATTGACAGCTTGGTTTTTCCACACTAAAGCATTTAAATTAAGATAAAAAGTAAAAATATTATTGTAAAAAAAGACGATATGCAAAAGCAAATAAAACCATAGACAAGATACAACGTCATATTATTAACGTCAAAACTCCCTCCTCTTTCTGGCGTCAATTATTTTTTCAAAGCTCCGGCGCTTTCCAAAGCCTACAACGGAACGTTTTGAATTGTGCCGTCGCGTCGTATCCGTTTTACTCCACAGCTCGCTCTCAATTTTGGCGGGAAACGTGCGAATGTACCATCGTCTAACCTTGTGGAGATTATACTACGAATATACAGAAGACGAAACAAAACTGTTGGCTAATCGAATCGGAATGCCGGTGTCAAGAATTTCCACGCGATGCAAACATTAAATTTATATTACTGGGAAAGGCGTTAAATAAGGTGGAGCCGTTAAAATGATACCATCGTACCTACCTATTTTTAACTATTCAAACTGACATTGTTTAATATTTCATAAAAATATTTCAACTATACCATATCTAGTATTATTATTTTTTCTGTTTTATGTAAATACATCTATCTGGTGGATGTATTGCTTTAAAACAATTATTTCCAATTAACTATTTTTTATTTAATAATAATTATCAGAATCCATTACCGTGTCATAAAATACACAATAGTAATATTATAATACCTAGTCTGGTCTATCCTGAACGCTCTGAAGTACGCCCAATGTGAAAAAAATGTACAGTTTAAAAACAGTTGTCGCCCAAATAGCTCATTATTATCGATGATTATTTAGATAATTCTGATATATAATAACAGATGTGAATATTTTTCACTTTTATAAATAAAATGATGCGTGCGTTGTAATAATTTAATTATTAAATTATCTTTTATTATCTAAGTCGTGTTAAATGAATAATAGTCGCAAGTGAAGATTTTATAATTTTAACATTCAGCCGTCAGTTGATGTGTCGGGGTGGTATTGACGTGTTTAATACGGTTTTATTTATGCAATTAATATATAAAGTGTTTATAGGCGTAGTAAGTTGTTAACTTCTTGAATATTTCATATACAAGCACCGTTTTATAACAAAATAGTTCAGAAACAATATAAAATATCTGAAATGGTGCATGAACAGGATAATCGTCTAGTTATATAATATTTGAGGAACAAAAATTTAAACAAAGGACTAAATATTAAGGAAAATAGGATAATAAGTGTACAGGAGGTTGGGGAGAGGAATAGTTTGAGATAAATAATTTGTTTTTATTTCTTGAAAAATTGTTATATACAATGTTATATTTAAAAATATATTGGGTGTTAACATAAGTTGTAATTATATGTTGTTTATAGTTAAGGCATTAACGTTGTGGAGGTTTAAAGACATTGTAATTTATTTTTAACAAACACTGTTTATTCCACTTTTTTATGACGGTATAACCTTACCGGTTTCAAGGCTTTCACCTCATCTTCAGGGGAGCGTAAACAAGACTTGTTTAGTCTTGTTTACGCTCCCCTGAAGATGAGGTGAAAGCCTTGAAACCGGTAGGGTTATACCGTCATAAAAAAAGTGGAATAAACAGTGTTTGTTAAAAATAAATTACAATGTTGTAATTATAACTGTAATGTCGCAATTATAACAATACTAGGTATAATAATTATAGTGTATCAAACAATTTCAAGATAATATGTTAACTATAATACAATACACATTATGTAGATACAATAAAATAATACATTCAAGATGCTATCGTGCCTTCTTAATGACATTTAAAATACCAAAAATATCACAGAATAGAAACCATAAACTCGAAATTAGATTATGAGAACTATAATTTGCATCCACTTGAGTAAAGTAGTTCTTGAACATTTTACAGGCTTGTAATTTCGTGATTAGTAGCGACCAACGCGAAGAATATTTTTAAAAAGGGATTTAAGAAAGCTTTCGAAATTGAGCGTAAACTAACTAAATATGGGGCTGTAAGTGTAGTGTTGTGAAGCATATATGAATGTACAAATGAGTTTAAACTCAGACCACACAGCACATATGTTCAGCTCATTGGATTTATTGCCATACTATAATTGAAATTAATATAATTGAAAAATGTTTAGTAGATTAAATTCTTAAAAATATATAATTTTTAAATATGTATGTGTCGATCATATCCATCACCAGTTACTTAAAATAGATTAAGTATTCAAGTCTAGAAAACAAATACAAAGAAAGCTTTGTGATAAAATCATTTTATAGGATATTCGAATCCACTTGCGTGGATTTCAAAATAGACTATCATATTAATATCAAAAGACAGAAAAATCTCGTTATCGTTCAAAATTTTCGAATAGCTAAACAGGCAGGTCAACCAATATGTTGAAAGAAGTGTGCGAATAACTGCTTTAATTTCGTATTCAGGTAACAAAATAATATCGGTAAATAAAAAAAACATCGTGAAATTCACTTACTCGTAAGATAAATCCTGGACTATTTAGGACATTTATTTAAAGTATCGAAAAAACCTAAGATTATGTAGTATGGTAATTTTTAAATGGCAATTGATTAGGTACACTGCTGCATTCACAAGCAGATGATGGTAGAGCAATAACCAGAAAGAAACAGAACTTCAATATTAAATTTCCTGTAATAATGAGTCCTGTAATAACTAAAGGGCTATTCATTATATGTTACGTAAATAACTATTCATTATACAATATGTTACGTTCCTTTGTGAACACAGGAATGCCTCGCCTCCATATACAATAGTTCGGTCTCTTCCACGCCACTACACGTCCTTCGAAGTCGTGGCTTAACCAATTCTGAGGATGTGTATGGCTATTGTAATATTTTATTTTAAGGATGTTGCCGATTAACCTTATGGCTCCGAGGCCTGGGGGAAACCCTAATGACAGTTCATCCCGGAGTTTTATTTCCGAATATGGAGTTTTATGTTCGAATATGGACGTATATATGGAAAATATACCCAACTCATTTTCTGAGACACTGGGGAAACAACACGGCGTTTTGTTCATTTACTTCTGAGACACTGAAAACTGTTCTGAGACAATTGATAAAATATCACGCCGCTTTGTACAGACTTGCACGGAATATTTTATTTCAAGACGTAATTCAATCAAAAAATATATATTACACCGGACTAACATTTTTGCACATACAAGATTGAACTAGCTCGTTTAGCGCTGGTGAGGAAAATTCTTCAACTGCCCCCCAAGTACGCGTAGTTTAGTGCTTGGATCCATTTGAATCCAGCGAAGTGAGCTCGCTGATGGTGAAACCATAAGGGACCACGACGAGGCGACAGACAGGCCAAATTAATTGATACGGCGCCCGTTTCCGGTACACGCCCACATGGAACCATAGCAGCGATGTGCAAACTATGGAACCAGCTCTTTCAAGCATATGTTCTTCACTCATGGAGAGTACATTTTACCTTCTCAAAATATGTATTAAAAAATATTATAACGCCTATACAAATAAAGTTTTTATTTTATATTTATTTTAGAATGCAGAGGAATAGTCAAAAAAGAAATATATATTACAATAAAAATAAACCCAATTATATGCGTGTATAGTTTTTCTAAGTGATCTTTTAGGCCCGAATTCAGAGTCCGGCTAACTATCGGAACTTTATTATATTTTTTTACTGAATAAATTAGTATTTAAAGTTAAATTTCGTACAACTTTTTGAAGCTTCCTTAAATATAGGAGTCACGCGATTTCATTACACCACTTAAAAGTTTGGAGCGTACGAGGTCTAATTCTGAATGCATATCACAAAATTTTAAGGTTAGAATTTAGTATTTAGGACGGACTATGAATTCGAGCTTTAATCTGTAATTAATTTGATTCTTTTTTTATACATCATAAATATATGCGTATTCAGATAAAAAAAACTCAGAACTATTGATTACATTGCGGTTTTAAAATATCGTTCTCAATTTTAATAAAAAAGTTCTTATCTGTAATAAGTCAAAATGTCACTCTCTTTCTGTAAGATATAAAAATATATCTTACGTCATTCAGTAAATACCGTAACTATTTTAATAAAATACATATAAACGTACTGGTTGTATCCGATTTTTTCCAAAAAAAAAAGGATAGCAGTCTGGTGTTCACTTAAGGCCTTTTTAAAATCTAAGATTTTGTAATATGGCAATAAATCCGCCAGGTTGTACTATATACAACGCAAGTGTGATACAATATAAAACTCATGCCAAAAAATTAAAAGATCTACCAAAATGATGGTTCACGATAATATTTCATTAACATATTTGATAAATGTAAGTGAAACGTGGAAAATGAATTAAAGAAAGCGAATAAATGCATTTGAAATACATGCACTACAGATTATGTGCCGTGTTGACAGGATACGGTATGAAGTTACACATGAGAAATGAAATCTAAGGACTGATGTATAAAGTAAAATGACTGAGGTGGTTTGGACGTATCAAACGAATGAGCAATGAAACAATGATTAAACACATCTATAATGCAAAAATGTCTGGCATGCGTGAGAAGATCGAAAAAAATTAATTTTAGTGACGAGCCAAATAAATTGATAGTAAAAAGGAAATCGCTAAAAATATACTGTAATTTTAAAAAGATCGATATGCGTTTGATCAAATTATATAATCATGTCGAAAAGTATTTAGAATTCTTTAAAACCTTAAGAGAGATTTTCATTTCGAAAACTTTCGAAAAAAATAATTCAGAATACGTTGAAATAAAAACTTACCAAATCCAATAGTGACGGCGAGTAGGGCTGCCAACCACACCACGCTACACCCACACATTTTAAGGTTCAGCCCCATGGCTTTCACCAGCACTGAGCACTTTTCACTGACACTGCACTTAAACACACTGATTGGCAGAACTTGCACTGGGACCACACGGGATTAGGAGACCGCACGAGGTCGCTTGGACCGGGCGGTAAAGCACCTGAAAAAAGTATTGTCATTATAATGAGAAATATTTTGCATCAATAGTTGGCTGAAAAAATCAATATTTTAAACGTCGAAAATTTATATTTTAGCTATTTTATACAAATAAACAAGACGACCTGCGTGGTCTAGTTGGTATTGGATCGTCTTCCAAGTAGGGGTTTCATTCTCGAAAAAAAAATGGTTCCAAGTTGCATTTTATCATATCCTGATAGGTTGAAGAAATTGTTACATGGCAATAAGCCCGCCAAGGTGTACTGTATACATCGAAAGTATACACTACAACTTGGCGGCAAATATAACAGGTAAAAAATACATAACACTGGGTAAAGATATTTTTTATGGAAGTCACCGTGGGGCAATTTTTGCTTTGAACACATATCAATGTTAATCTCTACAAAATAGTATTAACTATATTTTTTTTTAATATTACTATAGCTTATTAAAAAACATATATATATATATAAAGTCGTTCCGTGTGCAAGCGAGACGCCCTCAATAATTTAGTCGAGAATAAACCACCGAAAATAACTTCAACATCCTAACTAAAAACTTGGAACTCTTGTGTCATAATTTACTACAATACAATTATATATTTGCTATCACAGTATGATAATTCTCTTTCAAGGATAGAAGTTATGAATCTAACAACCGTTTATGATGATAATAGTTTCAACGAAAACCTATTTCCAGATAAAACAATATTTTATTGAGAGATTTTTCAACATCGTTAAATAAATGTTAAGTGGTATACATCTATATAATTTAGATTAAGTATGAAGGGTCAAATAATCTTATTTTCTTAAGACCTTATTTAACAAAGACAACCCCCGTAGTCAAGTTGGTAAGTCTCAAGCCTAGGGGTTGCGGGTTCAATCCTTGTTGGAACCCAGGTGTTAAAAAAAGGATTCCAGTCTGATTCCACTTACGATCTCTTTATCATATTTTTGGTAAGTTAGAAGTGATTGTCACTTGGCAATAATCCAGATTGTACTGTAAACGATAAAAGTATAATGCAATCAGTCTTATATAAATAAATATGATTAAGCAAAATCATGATCGATCATTGTTTTGATATAAGCTTATAATATTGTACATAGTTAAGAAATAAAGCTTGTACGAGTATATTGACAAGTCAAGCGTGTTAAAAATGACTCAGTATATTAAAGATATCTTAGAGTAAATAATACATGTGTGTTGGAGTTTCAGGGCGAAGCATCCTACATTAAAATGAAAATGCCTAGAAATTTATAATTTGATCCGTTGAACATCCCCATCATCGCCTATTTCATATCTTAGATTACGCAACTGTAAGACAGTGAGCATCGAGAGAAAACATCGCAATGATTTTCTATTATTCACACTTTTTAATTTTCCTTTTTTCTCAATTATAGCAGTGTCTTAGTATTCCAATTCATTTTACACTATGTATAACTATACATCACTTATTTGTAAACTTTCCATATAACACTTTCAACGTGTCCGATCATTCAATTGTGTCAATGTTAATCATATCCATTCATCGCAGCCAGTTTTCCCACTCCAGAATACAAAAAAAAGACGCAATATTGACAAGACTACGTTATTACTATATATCCTTGTGACATGTATTTTAAACTCATATCTCAAGGCGAGTTGACCTGATGAAAGCTTAGGTATATCCGTAGAAAGATGTATAGCGGAGATAACTTAGTTTATAGGTTATGATACGAGCATAATTTTCCAAATTCAGATATATCTATATCTCTTGGAAAACGGCTGAGAACTCGTTTATTTGAAGGAGTATACGCCAGGTTCGAGTTGTGCCCGTTCCACAGGACCACAGTTGTAATGATTCACATACCCGAATAAGTATTCGCACAATTATCAAAACCTTTAATAATCTATCTGAATTTTGAAGTCAACCATTAAGGGCTACACAGCTTCGAGAATAATAAATGCTTGTCCACGTTATAGTGATGGTTATATCAACTTTGATATCATATAGATGAGGGTTTCCCAAACTTTTTGGACTAACGCCCTCTTGGAACATCTTAAGATAAGTCAAAGCGCACCCACTACAATAAGAGATATTTTTAGTTTTTGCAACATGTAGAAGGTAACCAAATTTTTGGTTTATTTGTTATGTTATGAAACCATAAATTTTTTAACAATTTTTTCATAAACTAATTTTTGTTCCATACGAATGGATACGCGCCCAAACAAAAGTTGAGGATGTTATAAAGGTCACAAAAAGGCTCAAGTGGAAGTGGGCTGGGCACGTCACCTGAACAACGGACCATCGTTGGACGTATGAAGTAATCCAGTAGTACCCATTAGACAGAACTAGACCTGGAAGAAGACCAAAGGCACGCTGGATGAACGAAATACGTAAACAAGCATCGATTACGTGGCAACAATGCGCAAAGGACAAGATTTCTTGGAAACAACTTGGAGGGGCCTATATTCTGCAGTGGATGAATGTAGGCTGATGATATACAGTGCTATAGATGAAAACCATAGATTCCATATTTTAAATTTTTCATAAACATTATTTACAGTTATGAGAGGAATGAAGTGTATAAACGAGTGCGGTAAGGCTGACTTTTTCTATTACTGCAATATTTCGTCGTCGTCATTGTTGGGCCTCGTAGTCGTCGAGCATCCCCTCGTCATTCAGTTGTAAAGCGAAGCTGTGCCAAGGAGTTTTGTTTCATTTTTTTCTTTCTTTGAGTGATTCATTATACACCAGCACTCACCGGCCACACCACTGTACTGGATCCGATGGCACACCAGCATGTTTTTACCCTTATTTTATTTTTGAAACAATATATATAACTGAAGTCATAGGTATCCTTATACCCTCGAGTACTGGGCGGAAAATGCCTGTTTCATTCGAGGTGAGCAGCACAGCGTGGATTTCAAACCGGCGACTTTCCACACGGAAGCCATGCACATCACATATTTAATAAACACTACAGTGACCCACTTGAAATCACCCCATAAAAACTCTGTACGCCACAACGTCCCCTAAAGATTAAAATCATCTCCCAGGGGAGCAATATTGTCCCCGTTTGGAATCGCTGATATAAATTAACCATAACATATTTTTTTAGGAAAGTAACAATTTTTTTAAATATAAATAAAGATATTTCAAATAAATAGTGACAAATTTCGTCAAAAAATCCGATTATGGAAACATAAAATAGGTTATCAATGTCAATCTTCAATTATTTCCGTGTGGCGTGCATTGTACGCCGTGTGGGTGGAGCTTAAGAAACGCATTCAATATAAATCAATCTTAATTATTTGATTCTTACGAGTACATAAAACGTTGTGGGTCGGGAGGCCACGACATCAAACCAGAACGTTTGAAAGTTACACAACTGTTGAAAAAAGGGGTATTCAAACTCGAAATAGGTCAAGTGCTCTGGATGAGGTTATTGATGAGCCTAATGACCCGATCTCCTAGCCGCAGATGAAATTGTTATATTTCAGTTGTGAAATCATTACTGTCATATTTTTATATTATAATTATGTATTTTATCATTTTAGTTTCGTTGTATAAAGCTCTAATGTAAATTTTTCAGCACAAGAGAAACAAAATTGTACAAAAATTTCCTGGTTGTTTCGAAAAGCCATTTGACAATAGACCGTCAAATTGTAGATTATACAATGAAGTGTTTAAATAATTGTGCATCACGGTCAAGGATAGCAGAAAATGGAGGAAACGTAGCTTGGGTCATATACATATGGTATATAGTCCAAGATAATATTTTGAAAATTAACTTTTTTTAAGTTAACTTATTTTATATTATTTATAGTTAAGGCATTGTGGAGGTTTAAAGACATTATAATTTGTTTTATTAAACACTTTATTCCACTTTATGTAACGGTATAACCCTACCGGTTTCAAGGTTTTAACCTCGATGAGGTGAAAACCTTGAAACCGGTAGGGTTATACCGTTACATAAAGTGGAATAAACAGTGTTTAATAAAACAAATTATAATCACTTATTTTATCTGAAATGATATACACATCATAGGCCAAAAAGGAAATAAGTATAATGTTTTTATGAGTGCTACAATTTAGACTTATTTCGGAAACAAAGCCACATCCACTAATGTTGAAGTAAGATTTCTTGATCTGACATTGCAATATTTTTAAATATAGACAAAGAAATCGAGAAAATTGTTTTTTTTTTTCAAATAAAAAATATTTCCCACTTTTTTGCTCGAGATCATTCTTACGTATAAGAAAATTAGCGAATTCATGAAAATCAGCTATGTTAAAACAAAGTTTTTTCAATATGTGTGCGTATATATCAAACTTGGGTGAATCCATCTGATACTAAACTAAAAAAATCCACGATTTCCTAAGCAACTGGAAAAATAAAAATATTAGTCAATAAAATAAATGTTCCTTAAACCACGTTTATGCCAATAATTTGCCAAATAAGCGTTGTTTGAATATGCGCCTATGAAAAAAACGAGTTCCCGTTTAGGCTTTTGATGAAGTAAGCGAAGTTTAATTTGCACCTACTAATACGAGTATATCATAATTATTGAAGAAAACAGTTGACACGTTTAGATATTTAATACACGGACTTATATATTTAGTCCGGATATATGTTAAATTCAGCTCGAACGAACCAAAAGACAAAAAGACTTAAAAATAAATGTGAGATTGAGTAATTTGTAAATTAATTGTTGTTGCTCTTTCACGTGCGGTAGTATTGTCAGCATTTACAATTAATAGCTACGAGTTACGTGCCTACTCCAGTAATTCTAAACCCGAAAGCGCGATTTAAGGGGGCGGAGACAGTGATGTCTCCCGGACGCGTTGAAGGGAAAGATACGAATTAATTTATAAAAGAAAATATAAAACCATCATTAAAAATAAATACAAATAATTTATTAATACTATTTCATGTTACATTTTTGTTTATCTTAAAAGTTGATAATAGAAACATGATTGATAACAAACACATGTGATGTTTTTGGATAAAACCCGTCCCTTAATTAGGTTGTTATCAACTGAATTGTATTTTACTGTATTACAATTTTGCATATTAAAAGTCGGTAATAGGGTCATTATTGTGACAGATACGTGATATTTTTTGGTAAATAACTAGGCCTTATTATCAAGTCCTAGATTTAATACATATTTTTAATATAGTAAACTATAGAAAGTACGAGGTTTACAAAATATGAATGTGCCTTTTAAGCAACATATGTAATGTATTTACCTAAATAACTTGCTATTTATTAGAATTGAGGCTTATATTAAAGTTGATAAAATAATTAAAATTACTGACCATCGTTACAAGGTTGTATTGGGGCAAATTTGTGAGCTGTCACAGGGCTCATCCTAGAATTTCCGAACTATAACAGTTTAGCTCAACGTATGTAGGTGTTAATTATTTCTAAGAAATCATATATTAAGATTGTAAATTATAAAATAAAATGGCATGTAGGAAAATAAGATTAAGTAAGTTCATAAATTATAACATATAATTAAGATTAGTTAAGTAATAAATTTGTATATAGGTATAGCCTTGACAAATGTTTGTACAATATTTTACTTTGTTTAATAAAAAAAAATGTTTTGCTCAAATGGATGATACAACCTGAGTGAGATTCTCCCTTAATTGGTACATAAAATGAGTCTAAGTTTTCAACATGCGATTTTTTTTATAGGAATGCTTAAAATGTACCCAAGTAATCATTCAGTTAAAACGGAAAGGCGATACCCATGGATTCAATATATTATATTTCAGAGGATTTTTTATTTCAATTTTCTTCACCGTGGGAAATAATATTGTAAAAGCGTTACGCATCGAATGTTTATTTGTTTAACAACCCGTTTCCGTACTGATCCACGGTTAACACGGAGCCGTGTTTTTTTCTGGATCATTGTTTACATAGTGTGCATTACCACGGTCAATTAGCTTTCGATTATACGAGTACTACGTGTCGCAGTGTTCATTATTCCTCGTGCCAAATTATTGTCATAAATACATTTGTTCTACTCGTTCGATCGATACACTAGTTTCGATCGATTCACGATCGACACACGACGAGCTAATGAAGGGTTACTAACTGTCGCGTCATGATTTTTAAAGCGTTTTTAATGAAAAAAAGCTCTTTCTTTGGTTGGTACCTATAACATATATACAACCTCCCTGACTTAGCTGGTAAGACGTCTATATTCCAACCTGGGTTTCGGATTGAATTCCTTATACGTATATACTATCGCGCCCTATTAGGGTAAGCGAAGATAATATAGTGCCAAACATTCCTATCTATATACCCTTTCTTCGTCTCTTCCATATCCATACATTTTCTTGAATTTATCTTGCTTGTTACCTTTGTTCTTAAAAATCATTCACTTGCTGCAACTATACTTATCTCGGGCTTCCTTTACGAGAGTACTATTGTGATAATATTTATAACTACCATTTATCAGGCTAATAGTTGCATTTAAGGCATATTGTACAATAGTCTAGAAATTTGCTTATCAGGCAGACTATAATATTCCCTAAATTTATATACAGATGTGTTCGCGAAATAAACCCATTTTGGTCAAATATCGTATCAGACTTAAAATAACTGAAATAGTATCGACATTGTATGAACGGAAAATATATTCACAAGTGGAAACGTTAGGTCTGATTAAACACCGTATATTACGTTTATTTGAAAGTGAAACTTGAAGAAAATTGTTCACTTTTAAATTTATTAATGGGTGCCTTGTGCAGCTTTAGGAAGCACTTGAATACAACCCATTTTGGGAGGTATTATTGTCACTCACGTTCACGTTGTAGGTGTGTTACATCAGTCTTTCATCGCCCATCCGTTCAGCGTGTACAAACCATTTAATTGAAAAGTTAATCGGATAATAAAGGATATCAAGACATGGCATTATAAACGTAAAATTAATCAAAAAGGTAGGTACATATAATACACATATGAGTAAATATATTTCCACCCCCTTTTCAAAAATATTATAATGGAATTAAATTTTCTATACAGAACGCAATATACATTAGTTAGAGTTGTATGTAATTATCATACATACATACGAGATAGGGGCAATGTTCTCAACAGTATAGAAAATGCTATGACCGCCCTGCACGTGAGACGGCAGAAGGCTCCCGAAACGCATGCGCAATCTCCCACGTGGACGGAGGATCCTCTCACGCCCTTCATCCTTCATCTGACACCCCTCAACGTTGCTATAATTTACAGTATTTATCAATAAAAATGTCCAATGAATAAAATAATTAAAAGTAATACCACAATAAAAAAAATGTTCGGTTTATTATTTGAAATGCAATTGCCTCGGAAGAAAAATGGAAAAGTTTTCATGATACGAAAGTATAGCAAGTCCTTGCCCTGAATCAAAATTGCGTGACTCATTCTCCACCAGGCACCTACTACGGATTGTGACATAGGGCGCCATTTATATTTCATTGTTTTCTGTCATAAAAGTTACAGTATGTAACTCGATTTTCATTTATATAAGGTGACGAATATTTAAGAGAAATAATAAATTTAAAGCTCGAATTAAATAAAAAACAAGACACTTTCCCAACATGAAAGAAATGCATTAGTAATTAATTTATTTGCATTTTTATCAACTTTCTTAATTTACGACAAATTATTGAAAATGTAAATATTTATGGAAAATTTTACAATTCTAAATAACTTTTTCGATTAATCACCACGAATTACATTATACAGCCTAAAACACATATTTCCTGAAATATTAATTTGAAAGTTATTTTTCGCAAATCATGAGATAAATTAATAATTAGTGGAATATAATATTTTAGGAAACGTTATATTTTTTTATAATTATAAATTATTTAGGTAATACCTTACAACAGTTCATTCTTAAAAACATCATATCAAAATAATTAAACAATAATTTCACAATAATACACAAATCATTTCAATGAAAAATTAACAATTTTGAGAAAGCAAAACTTTTGTCATTACTTTTGTGGAAGCGATCAAATTCGTTACAGATTGTGTGTTGTGTAGGTTAAATTATATTAATGTGTTAAATTAAAACTAATAGTAACTAAAAATATACTGAAGAGTACATAAACGCAATCCATTCATAATTTGTGGAAGTATTTTTAAAAAAATTAAATAAACAAAGTTTTTTTGTCTAAAAGAATTAAACAAAACATTGACTTGTGCAAAACAAACATGTTCTATCTACTACACATATATATATATACCGTGTTAATCATGATTTATTATCTATTTTTATTTTCAACCGTAGATATCGTCTGGAATGATTGATTATTATAATCAGAAATTCCCTCATGAAAAACACGTGCTTAGAAATGATAAAAAGTTTTTTAAATTTTATTTACAAATAATATATTCTTCGAGATTCACAAAGAGAAGGAATATAATTTAATTCCGCAAATGTCAATTGAATTATAAAATATAAAAAAACATTGTGGACGAAAAATAAACTATACGGCAATATGAACATAATGAAATGTAGATGAAAATATTAAAATATGTTGTTAACTAATGCACCACATGAAAAATGCGTGAAAAGGCAATATGAATAACGCATGGGAAACAACAAATAAGGATCACTTCAGTATACACCATGGTATCGATTTTAGCGAAGCAGTGACAGCCGGGCGTTTACCACAAAAAAATCAAAAGAAATAACTAGTTAATTGCGAAAAATAATTTTTTTGTACAATGATTCTTAAAAATAAACATAATTGCACAAACCTGTAAGTTATCCGGGAAGAAAATAGGATATTCGCACAGTAAACACTCGATCGAACAATTCGCGACGACGCGACGAAGAGCGACACAACCTAACGGCAGTGCGCTCAGTTGATGAATGATTTCCGATCCTAGCCGAGGTCGTTACGAAGTTTACCGAATAGAACACCCTTTTTCCCTTTTTTGGACTATTTTAAAAAAAGTGGGCGGTATACAAGATTCCTTGGTTCAAGGTTTAAAAAAATATTTTGAAACTTGAAATAATTATTTGTAATAAGCATTTGAAGAATTATTTTAATGACATTCAGAGCATTAAAAACAAATATTGTTTAACTTACAAAAATGCGAATAATGTAAAACTTATAAATGTTGGCAGAGGTGTACCTAGGATATTTATGCATAAAAGGAAAAAAATGTTATTTAAAAAAACATCTCCGGAGGATTTTTTACGTTCCCTAAATATTGGGTCCTTACATGTGAAATTGGCGTTTTGTTTGGGAGGAACATAAAGTTGATTTTTTTTTAATATAATATATTTATTTAATCAAAGTATGTACCATTGCTATCTATGCACTTTTGCCATCTCATAGGTAGTTCATCGATCCCTTTACTAAAAAAACCATTCGGACGGGAATCAATAAAATCTTTGAAGTCGGTTTGAACTGCCCCATCGGAGTTGAATTTTTTCCCTTGCAAGAAGTTATCCAAATTTCGAAAAAAAGTAATCTGTTGGGGCAAGGTCCGGAGAGTACGGTGGATGTCTTAGACATTCCAATTGAAGCTCTTCTAATTTGGTAGCCGTCTGTTGTGCAGTGTGTGGTCTAGCGTTATCATGAAGCAGCAGTGGCCTAGAGCGATTAACCAGCCTCGGTTGTTTAGCAGCTAGCTTTTCCATCATGGTTTGCAGTTGCTGACAATAGACATGTGCCGTAATCGTCTGGCCAGATTTAAGAAAGCTGTAGTGAACGACACCAGCACTAGTCCACCAAACGCTCACAAGTAATTTTTTTGGAGTCAATTTTCGCTTGGGGCATGGTTTGGCTGGTTCGGCAGGGTTCGGCCATTGCGATGAGCGCTTCCGATTATCATACAGGATCCACTTTTCATCACAGGTAATGATTCGATTCAAAATCCCTTCATTATTGTGCCGGTTGAGTAATGCAACGCAGCAGTCAACGCGCGTTTGTTGATTTGCTTCACTCAATTCGTGAGGTACCACCTTTCAAGCTTTTTCACCTTCCCAATTTGCTTCAAGTGGATTAAAACAGTTTTATCACTAACACCGCAGCCTGCAGCTAACTCGGACGTGGTTTGCGATGGATCTGCTTCCACAATAGCCTTCAATTCTTCATTATCAACTTTGGTCTCCGGCCGTCCACGGGGCTTGTTCTGCAGGTCGAAATTTCCAGAACGAAAACGTTGGAACCAAAAACGCACTGTGTTTTCTTTTGCGGCACCGTCGCCATACACATCATTAATCCTTCGAGCCGTTTCTGCAGCACTGGTGCCACGGTGGAACTCGTACTCGTAAATAACGCGATATTTCAAGTTTTCCATTTTGTAAACTGAGTGACGCAAAGAAAAAAAACAATTGAGGAAAAAACAAATGAATTATAATTTTCAAAACACAAATACTTGAGTAAATAGCTGTATAAATTTGAGTTTGAAATTCCTAACCAAAGAGAAGATATTTGCGATCAAAGTTGCAAGTACGGCAAAACGCCGGTTTCGTATGTGGGGACCTAATATTAATGGTGATTTTTTTTACTGAACTGTTGATATTTCCAAGTTTGTATTGTTTTAAGGTAAGAGGAAATTACTATACATATATCATAGATTTATTTAGTAGTAGACTAGATTTTGTTATTTATTTCAAAACAATACATATGGTATTTTTTATGATGTTCTTTTGTGATTTCAATACAATTTCTAAGAAGAATGTGACTCTCAAAAGTTCGATAAGTAACTATATTATTATAAATTGTATATTACATTATTGGAATAATACATTTTTCATTAATGTTTAGTAGCTGGTGATGTACATATCTATTTTATTAATCCCACATAGCTCACTCATATTTAAATTTTCGTCAACAAATTATTTAAGCAATATTACCAAATAAATAGCCCTTACAGTAATTCAAGTAAGTAAAACAGAACTAAAGATTCAATAAAATGTATTCTCCTAAGAATTTATAAGAATACACTTCCAATGAGGTAAATAATATTTCCATAATGTTATCTGTTAATTATATGTTGTCCTTTAACATACGCTCAATTATAGTTCGGAAAATCTAGGATGAGTCCTGTGACAGCTCACAAATTTGTCCCAATACAACCTTGTGACGATGTTCAGTAATTTTAATTATTTTAGTAACTTTAATATAAGCCTCAATTCTAATAAATAGCAAGTTATTTAGGTAAATACATTACATAAGGTTGTATTGGGGCAAATTTGTGAGCTGTCACAGGACTCATCCTAGAATTTCCGAACTATAGTTAATATATTTTACTCCGTAACTCAAGCGTTGGTTATATATTTAAAATATTAATTATACAGTTTTACTTATTATTGGTTATTTTTTTCATATAATTATACTTTATTATAGTTTAGGGGAATTAAATCATTGCGTTTTTAGCACTGTATTTTTAAGTACTAGTGCTATAGAAAATCACATTTCCGTGGGTCATAATTATCTCAAATTTAAAAATATTGTATACTTTTAACCAAAACCGGAGCGTCCTAAGTTCACACATACAGAAATGAATCAACACTTTTCTTTGATAATTTTTTTGGAGGGGAATCGTAACTCGAATGATTCTTTTGAAGTTCAGCCTCAGGATTAAAGGCTTAACACAATCGTATTTATGCGGTTATCTCGAACTATTACAATAAAAAAAATTACAAAATATTGAATTATGTGAAAATTTAATCATGATCACATTGTGCTTATTTTTCGCTTTGGTTTTGTTTGTCACCTGACTACAATCATATCGTGAGCTGCTTACGAACTAACTGGATCGATCATGAGCCAATCTTAGCATGCCCATAATACGGTAGGGTTTGCATAGATTTTTTAATAATGCATCGAATTGTAAGCATGACTAAATTACAATCTGATTTGATTCACCGATCTTTGCTTCTTGACTAATGCACCGGCTCTTTACCACTTGCTGATCGTTATGAAGTTTGCGCAACAATGCAAGATAAACGCTCATACGTCTTCATTGTGGAATAAAGCCGTCCATCTGCTCATACGCCTTCATTGTGGAATAAAGCCATAATATTTTATCCATAATCTGTCAACAATAAGAAAACGAATTAATTTATATTGATTCAAACAAACCGACCAGTAAGTTTTGATTGGCGTAAAATAAGAATAGGGAAAAATGTTTACTTTTTAATAAGTTGTAATATGTAATTCACTATGAAATACATCTCAAATGCAAAATATGATCAAATGCAAAATATGAAATACACCTCAAATGCAAAATATGGTCCATATTTTCAAATTGATATTAAAATATTCGATCATTGTTATCAACCATCCTATACATATATGACGTGTGTGCGGGTATTGGTTTAAAAACGAGTTAATGCATATTATTAAGCATACAGTATTGATTGATCAAACCCGTTGTTTCGATGGAAATATCAAATCTCTAAGAAAATTAATAGATACAATTGGCAGCAGTCTTTCATTTTTGACACACTAATAATTATGCATTGATTCGATGCTATGTAAATCCAAATAAAAAAAGAGTAGTAAATAATAAGTACGAGTGGAAGCCCGCGAATAATGAATATATCATGGTTCTATCTACTCTGGCGAGTAGCTCCCGAGTCTCCGACGCATCCTTCTTGCCGCTACGTTTAGCGTATGTAAACACCTGCTTAGTTAATTAGTAAAAGATGTATCCCTACATAGCTAATTTCGGCGTTTAACACATGTTGATGTAAAATTAAATAATTTTATAACTATTTACCAAAAATAAAGTTAATTTGTCGAGTTTAAATGTTTTAAAACACTCTTTTAAAAATGCATACAGTTCATGCTCACGTAATTTATACAAATCAGGCGACTTACTCAACGATAAGTATAAATTTGATTTGTAAATTGGAAAGTGGAAGGTTTTTAGTGATTTGCTAGATTTGGAACCTGGAGATAATATTTAATTGGACTGTGTACTGAAAATCAAGCAATGAGGATTTTTAAGCTCAGAATGCGTAACGCAAAATCTGAAATATTTTTTGTCTAAAAACTTCAATATGATATTCGCTTTTCTCTAAAAAGTTTATATTTTTGGATTTTTTTTTTTTATATTTAATTTTTATGTGGTGTCATTGACATGATGACCATTTTAACATTTTTTTTGGAAGCTTTTCATAAAACCGATGTAATTTAAATTTAACAATGCCGACCATATGATATCGCGTTTTGTAAGCCTTTTGCTACGAACCACCCATGTATATATAGTGTGACAAGCTACAGTAATTTGTATGAGTCAGTAAAACCCAACTTGGCCACATCGAGAATTAAATAGTATTAATAGAGTTGTACCACTTTTTTCCGTTTTTCACAAAAAATATTAAGCCAAAAATGAAGAACCAAATCACAAATATCCATTGAAACGTTCATTCACGTGATACGTAATATTTAGCTTGTGACGAAACAACTCCCGAAGAAATTGGTCAAACGTGTTTATTTGTACAACTGCGTACGATTTTAAGCATAGAAACTTGTTTTATCAGTAATTTACATTTTTTATTTGTTTTTAGATTTTTTACTAAATTGAGTACATTATTCGGTCATTGCTAATAAAATTCATTGCATAAAGCCAATTACAAGATTTCCAACGCGTGTGTTTTTTGTAAACGTGTCAACTTTTTTGTCAATACATAAAATAACATTCCAAAACAGGCGCTTATTGTTAAGAAAACATTTTAGCCATTATGGAACTTCGCTATTATTATGTCGGCAGTGAACGTGTTAATATAAACAAACGCATTATAATTTTTTAAACTCTATGATAGAAATTTTATCACTTGTCTATGAATATAAAAAAAATGAATGTGTTTTGATGTTTTTGTGCAATTTTCATTGTAAGTTATTATATTTAATGTATTGAAACGTTTTTTTTATTTCAAAAATAATATAATTCACTAATTGTAGTAGTGTTCATAGGCAATTTATTTACTTTCGTGTTTAAAAATAGTTTCTTTGTCATACCATGGCTGAATAGTTCTACCAAAATGGCTGCCATTTCAGCTTGAAATATTGTTTTATTTGCTAGAATTCACCAGTTTCTAAATAGGTTAAAATAATATATATATTAAAAGTATTACCCTTATTTATTTCCAAATTATCTCACTTATAGCAATAATTCATCGCGTAGTGGTGTTTATGACAGTTGATTGAAAATGTCATTTTTTCTCAATTTTCAGCTGCTATGGTCGGTGGGATAATGTAATTTTACCCCACTGTGACCGTTTTACGCAGAAAAATGAGGAGTAAAGGCACAGAGACTGGTGATACCCTCGAAGGTTTGTGTTTTTTTATATCCCAACTGACACTAATGCAGGTTTATTTTTCAAGGTCTTGAACAAAATTTTAATATTTTTTTTACAAATGAATGTTGAAGTAAAAATGAAGTAATCAATTAAATTAGTTATAATATATTTTTGTGTTAGTTTGAATAATTATTTTTTAACACTAAATTAATGAAAAATCTGGAAAGTTAAGTCTTATGGAAACATGGTTAATTTTCTGTATATTATATATTATGTACCTATATATTTATGTATTTGACTTCATTGTTTTACAAAATCGTGAAGTGATCTATACTCTTATATTCAAGAAGTATGCTCGGTATATATTTGAGTTTGTATGGAAATAGATTAACCAAAATTTAGACTAGTATTTATTTACTATGATAATCAACTCATAATCCAGTTTTACAGTATCAACTAACTTAATGCCACCAACTTGTAAAATTGTATTATTTAACCTCAAAACTGATTTGTTCAAAATACAAACAAGTTTTTATTTCTTTTATTTACATGTAAATTATGTTCCTTTATATTTTGAAATATAAAACTTGAAATAAACACATGTTTAAAAAACAAATGTTTTTTATTTACTTTGTGAATAAAAAAGCTTGATTTTTGGGAAGGATGTAATTAGCTTAGCTTTCCAGAATTATAGTGGTATGGTGTAATTTTCTTTCAAGGTTACAATGATAATTTTTTATCACTGAAATTGAGTTTTTGTTGTAATTGTTATTGATGAATTTGTTTATATATAATTTTTTTTCTAATGAACTGTCAGAAAAGAAATTATTTGTAAAAATAACAATTATGTTTCGAATATTAGGAGACCCGCCTGAAGATGAGGGAGGAGTATCTAGCAGCGTGCCCAGCGGAGGGGTGTCCCACTGGCCCCCCCAGCAGTCTACCATGCGTGTCTGCCCCTCAGCTTCGGACATGCTTTATGTCAATGTAAGGATTTTACTAGCTTTATTCTTGACTCAATTCATATTGTTTTTCTTCTCCCTAGTCGCACTAGGAAGCCAAATATTTACATATTTTTTAGAAAATGACACTCCATTATAAACCCATCTATAACATTTCTATTATTTTGTCACATCTAAGCATCTTGAATGCAGGAAAAAGAGCACAATGTGATCAAAAGAGTATTTTAATTACTTTTTAGATTGGTATATTTGTTCTTATTTAATTTTAATAATTTTGATTTAATACTAAATCAATTTTCAGTTGGAAGAGAGCTGTCCTTCTTCACCGCCCTTCCTGGAGCGAGACCCTAACATGAGTTCCACTGCCCGCTACTCTCCCCTGCACTCGGCACCCCCCCACTCCCAAGCACCCCCTTATGTGGCTGGTCTGCTGCCCATGTACCCAGCCATGGGTGGCTCTGTCCCCACTGGTAACCAGGGACAGGGAGCAACGCTTCAGCCAGGGGCCCACTACATGCAGTATCATACACTTCCCACTGAAGTAATTACTCATTGTCCGTTTTGGTATAGTTAGATATGATGTATGTCATGTTTGTTATATGTCAAGGGGGCGTAGTTGAGATTTATTCTCTGTCTACACCTAATAATAGTGTGCTTGAATGATATTTATTTTACATTTGATACAGATTTTACCAATTACATCAATAACAAAAAAAAATATTTAATAAATGCCTGAATATAATATAATTACAAGAACGATAGTCATGATTTCCTGTGAAATGGGTCAGTTATGTCTTTAAAGTGTTTTAAGGAGTTCAATCCTCAATTTATCTATTGAAATGTGGAAGATATCGATATTGGAAGTCATTTAACAAGGTCGTTCCACATGCAAGTGATAATGGTTTTAATAGTCCAGTTCGTTAAAATCACACTGAAAACAATCTTAATTCACATTGGCGCAAATCATTGTTTATCAACCTTTTTAGCTTTGAGACCCTCCAATACATAAAAAAATTAAGAATTTGCGACCTTCCTGCACAAGAGAATATATATCTATATATATATAGAGGTCACAATTCGAGTAGACAATGATTGGACTGTGGATTGTAATTTTTTTCAATACATGCATTCCTCTTTCTCAGAAAATACGTAATTTTTTTTTGTGCTAGTCATTTTTATTTTTGTTACTCATATTTCACCTTAGGGGTTGCGACTCACAGGTTGAGAAACTATGGCGTAAATAATTGCCCAGTACATTAAACAAAAGTTTGTCAATCAACAAAGGGTTTATTATTTTTCCTGTTAGCAATTTTATTTGGATATAAGAGGGTGGTCCGATAAGTACTTAGCCTACAAAAGAATAACAAAAATGTTGGAAAAGTGGCGATTTATTTCTCAACATAATCTCCTTTGAGTTCGATACACTTGACCCAGCGATGCTCCAACTTCTTTAACCCGTCTGAAAAATACGTTTTCTGGAGGTCTGCAAAGTAGGCCTCCGTGGCGGCGATAACCTCCTCATTCGACTCAAATTTCTGCCCGGCGAGTGACTTTCAAATTTGGAAACAAAAAGAAGTCGCACGGGGCCAAATCCGGAGAATACGGTGGATGGGGCAGCAGTTCGTAGCCTAATTCTACCAATTTGGCCGTGGCGACGGCGGAGGTGATAGCCAATGCGTTGTCATGATGGAAGAGCACTTTTTTCTTCGCCAAATGGGGCCGTTTTTTCTGCAATTCGGCGTCGAATCGGCCCAATAATTCGGCATAGTAGAGCCCTGTCACCGTTTTGCCCTTCTCCAGGAAGTCGATGTAGATCACACCTTTTGAATCCCAGAAAACGGTGGCCATCACCTTTCCGGCCGATAGGACAGTCTTCGCCTTCTTCGGAGCACGTTCACTGTTTCGACGGTGAAGTCCACTGTTTCGACTGTTCCTTGGTCTCGGGTGTGTACCAGTGTATCCATGTTTCGTCGACGGTCACGAAACGACGCAGAAACTCCTTCGGATTGCGCTTAAACATCGTCAAACACTGCTCTAAAGTGGTCTCACGGTTGCGCTTGTTGTCCGGAGTGAGCAAACGTGGCACCCATCGCGTCGACAGCTTTCTCATGCCTAATACTTCATGCAGGATATGACCCACGCGGTCTTTTGAGATGCCTACTGTCTCAGCTATCTCGCGCACCTTCAATCGGCGGTCTGCCAATACGAGATCGTGGATTTTTGTCACGTTATCCTCCGTGGTAGCCGTTTTCGGGGCACCTGGGCGTGGCTCATCAAAAACCGACGTGCGACCACGTTGAAACTCGTTAAACCAATTTTCGATGGTCGCCATCGAAGGAGAAGAGTCACCGTACACAGCATCCAAGCGCTCTTTGATTTCGCTGCGCGATTTCCCTTTCAAAAACAAGAATCTAATCACCGACCGATATTGCTCTTTTTCCATTTTTCTCAAATCCGCGGACACGCTCGCTTCCACACGCGGTCAAAACTAAACTACGTGTCCGATTCGGCTGCAATTTTGATAGTAGCTGTCAACGGGAATGTACTACGCGATAAAAAATTGCTCTTGCGATAGTGGTGCCATCGGGCGGTGAGGCTAAGTACTTATCGGACCGCCCTCGTACATATGATGATCCATTTGGACTAGACCACTGAAAACATTAGTTATTTTTCAAGTATTGCTTTTGCAAGTGTCCATATTCGTCAGTCCTGTTTGCCAATATCTGGTCCAACTGGTTGTACAGTTGAACCAAGTCTTGACACCATCCATAATTTCATGATTTGCAATTTTTGTTTATATGATATTTAATAGATATTAATGCCTTACACGTTGAAAAGTAGGGAACTAAGCTGGAATTGAAGATTTTTTTTATTCAATTAACTCAAATTAGTGTAGTCCTAGTAAACTGTTTTAATTTCATCTTGTTTAACTTGAGATATATAATCTTAACTATAGAATAAAATACTACCAGATCATTATTGTTTTTGTTTTTCTAATAAAATATATTTAGTAATGCAATAATAATATAGTGTCTTTAATTATAAAAAAAACAGATTAGTTAAAAAATGAACAAATAACGAATAACTTGCAGTTATATGTTTTAAAATATTTTCTCCTGCTTTGTGACTATTAGACTGTTGACACATTAGGTCATTCACATGTTTCTCATCTGCTTCACACTTATTCGATATATTTTAATGATATTGAATGTGTAGTGTGTAATGCCATTGGTGAAGTGTCACAATCATGCCTTTGTGTGCTCAGCTACCTTACTGATTATATGTTGTTTACAGATTAATTTTCTGAAAGAATAGATTATACAATGGAATACACTTTAGAAAAAATATGAACTTAACCCACAATTAATGTGTAGTTCTCCAGTACTGCAATAAAAAACCCAAATAGCTTCCTAAAATATATTATTATGTACACGGCATGCTTATAATACTTAAATGGGCCTCAGAATAAAAAAATATGCGGTTTCAGAGACTGGCTCCACTATTGCAAGGCTTGGATCCTCAGGGGCAAGCACAAGGAGAGACAACCTACTACCCTCCTCTTGGAGTGGCAAGTGATGCATACGGAGTGTCTTCAACTCTATATATGCCTCCTCCTCCACCCCCACACCCACCACAGAGTCATGCCACACAACTCATGGATGCTTCTGATCTACAACTTGTCTTATCTTCCAATGGTGAGTTATTTTTTTTTATAGTCTTTTTTGCTAGACTTGCTCACTAAAATAGTCTAGAGTTGTTAAAGGCTTTCAAGAGGAGTTAAAAACAGTCCGCTTATCTTAAGGTGATATTATTTTACTGGGATTGGTTTAATATAAGTGAATGGCTTTAGATTGATAAAATCTTCTAAGGTCGATTTTTTCATAGTAAACTTTTAGTTCAACTTATTTTTTTTTTAAAGATAGTATTATTGATATTTCCAATGGGTATTGTATGATTTCTTTATTTTTTTTATTTTTTTTAATTTTATTAGGAAAACATACATTGTTTATGTCGGTATTATTACTGATATCTATGGGTTTCGAAACACCATTTAACAGTTATCTTTTGTACATTTCCAGCCTTACAGATATTTCCAATGTTACCATTATATGTATGGTAGAATATTTGAAAACCTTATATTCTAGATTCTTTTAATTTGGTATAGTAAAAATTAATTAATTTAGCCTATTAATTAATTATTTTTATAGTCAGACTAATTGGAATATTCATGATTTTCTTTATTTTAAAACCTTGATGTAAAATAAAGGAAATTGAGATGCATGATTTTTTGACCCTTTTCTGTTTAAGGTCATGGAGTTCAAAAGCCACTCCCTTTAAAAAGTTCAAAAACTTTGCTTTGCTACTCCCTTTGAAAAGAACTATTATTTTTTCAATTCGTTTCTGGGGTTATAAGGATACATTTGGTCTGGATACAGGTCATATTTATTCTTTTAAACAGAAAATTAAAATAAGAGTGTCTGAAAAAGTTTTAATAACATTGTTACACATTTGCAGGTGAATACCATATGATAGATGGCACCAGCATGAAGGAACAAGTAGGTCTTTTGATAACTGGAGGCCAACCTGTCATGTCCTATTCATTGTCCAACGAAAATGGCTTTATTGTAGCTCGACCCACAGTGACATCAACCGCCACCAGTAAAGAACCAGGTACCTTAAAAATCAATAATTAATTTTTTTTTAGATATAATAAAACGAATACTGTGCACAGTTACAACAGGACCTAGACTCCCTAGTCTCCTGGAGTGAGCAAAATCATCTTCTGTTCAATATTAATAAATGTGTCTGTATCTTATAGTCGATCGTTTTCACCAATCCACCATCAGTATACTATACAGGGAGTGGCACTAAACAGAGTTTCTGAATTCAAAGATTTGGGCGTAACCTTTGATGTCGGACTCACGTTCGTTAACCATGTCTCACGTTTGATATCGGACTGTTACAAACTACTCGGTTTTATAATGAGAGTATCAAGAAAATTTAACAGCACCGATATCCTCAGAAACTTATATAATTATCTAATTAGAACCAAATTAGAATATGCATCTACGGTTTGGGCTCCTCATCAGCTCAAATATAAAAACAATATAGAACAAATACAAAAAAAACTCCTCAGATATCTATGGTACAGAACAAAGGGCGATTACCCAAAATATGCTCACCATGCCGAACTTCTCACGGTGTGTAACTATAGAAGCCTCGAAACAAGAAGGCAAGAATCCATTGTGATATTCCTAATAAAGGTTTTCCAAGGTTCCTTTAACTGTCCCGCGATTCTAGAAGCACTAAGTTTATATGTACCCAATAAATATAGCCGTGCAAGGAATCACCCTCTGTTCTACATACCAACTTACAGGACGAATATCATGGCTAAACACTCGGTCACGCATGGTATAGAGATATCGAACCAACTGAATGACACGGTTGATATATTCTCGGTACCGTCTAGCAGTATGAGAAGAATCCTAGCTGTTATTATTCCTAACGAATAAGCTAACACTAGAAGCAGACCCTCTTTGTGTAACAGGAGAAATCCGTGCAAAGTGGATAAAAAAAAAAGAATAAATATCTAAATATATAAAGCCATACTCTTATCACCACCTTTTGTTATTTAATCTTCACCCTTTTTACTTATCTTAAAATTTCAATGATATACAATATGTTACACTTTGATATTTTTGTTTTATCTTTTCCTATTTAAATATATAGAAAAAACTTTAGTTACAGATGTGGTATCGGATAATAATTCAATGGCAGTGAATGTTTCAATATTAGATTCACTCGATGAAGGCTCTCAATTTGATGAAGATCAGAGCATTGCAATGGAATCAGAAACTTTGGATAACACAAACCTTCATTTTGGACAAGCAGATGAATTGGTATTGCTATTTTTTTATGATATCTCAAGTTTATGGTGAATATTTTTTACAAAAAAAATTAATGAATTTCACCGTCACCTTTAATAAACCACTGAACTAACCTTCCCCATTACTCGTTAAATAAACTCATGAGATAAAATTATGGGGACAAAAATGTGAAGTCAAGTTTGTTAAGTAATTTCACAAATTGTCCTGATTAATTAACCGATTGATTCCATAAGAATGATAAAAAATTGAGTAGCCAAGACTCAGCCCTGCTGGACTCCAGCAATGATTCTTTTTTATTTCAGATGTACCATTAGTTGTTAAACAAATTATCTATACAAGACTTATCTGAATTACTGTTTCCTTATGACTAGAATGTGGTCCTGGATGCAACTGAAAATCAACTGAGACAACACCGTTCAAGGCACAAGGTTAATGTGATCTAGCGATAGTTTTTACACTCGAGTCACCTTTCTTATGGGGGGTGACCATGGATCCATTTTGCCTATCTCTTGGATAGCACTCTTAATGCCATATATTTTAATAAATATGGTTTTTAAAAACGGATTCCACATTTGAGAGATTCAGCATGAATGCTATCATTAAGTATCAGCTCAAATTATTGTAATTTTCTTTTATGTGTGATATAATTGTGGTAATCTGCATCATACAGTAAAAAAATAAATAAAGATTTACTCATTCTCTTATTCAATGACTATCACGTGTTAATATTAAAATTATGGATCAAATGATTTATTTTTAGGTATTACAGCATGAATCAGATGATATTTCTCCATCTCAGTTAGAGGAAGTGGAATGTGGGGAAATAGCAGATCTGGAGGATATCGCTGAATATCTGGAGAGTGAATCTCCAAGTCCCCCGGGAGACCTTACGAGCAGCAGGAGTAGGCGCAAACAGTACGATGCTGACAATACAATCAGTTAGTATCATTGTATTTCAACTCCTTTGTGTAACAGGAGAAATCAGTGCCAAATAGTACATTTAAAAAAATCAAACATTTTTTATACATATTTTCACTGAGAATGAGTTTGAACAAAATGCTTAGATTGTATTGTTCATATGCAAGAACAATCTTTTAAGCATAATTCGCTTACATCATTTTCATGCAAATGAGTGCTCAAAATGTTCTAATAACCTTCAACTATACTGCAAGAGTGTGAATGAATATTTTTCTATAGTATTTACTATATTATTTAATCAATTGTTAGCTACTACAGGTTTCTATGAGGGTAGTTTGAAAAGTTTGGTAAAAAGCAAGTAAAATAATTTTTTTTGGAAAAAAAAAACAATTTTCATTTTCAACATAGTCTCCTTTGAGGGCTACACACTTGGTCCAGCGATTTTCCAATTTTTTTTATCCTGTCTGAAAAATAGGTTTAGTCGAACTCTGCAAAATAGTCATTTACTGCAGTGATGACATCCTGATTTGACGAAAATTTCTTCCTATTGAACCAATTTGTGGGACGGGGCGTTGTTCTGGTGGAAGAGCACTTTTTTGTACTTTCAAACGGTCCAGTAATACTCTATAATAGAGTCCCGTTATTGTCTGGCCCTTTTCCAAGTAGTCGATCATGATGAATCCCAAAAAAACAGTTCCCAGCTGACAAAATGGTCTTCACCTTCTTTGGCATACTTTCATCAGTTGTACATTGTTTTGAGTGCTGTTTGGACTCTGATGTGTAGTGGTTAATCCAAGATTTGTTCAGTCACGAATGAAGGCAAAAAATCTTTTGGATTGCAATTAAATATCAAATACCGCATTGAAATGTCTTTTCAAGTGCGTTTTTAGCTGTACCCGGCCACGCGTTGCTGTGGCTCAGTCTGGTTAAATGGAAAAGAAAGAAAAGAGAAAGTACACGTTTCAATTATGTTTATTTTCACAATGCTTGTGGGTATACAATATTTTTGATGTCTTTCAGCCACTCTCAGTCTGTCGCGTTTATCGCCGTGCTCGCAAATGATCGCGTCACTCCAAGAGGTCAATTCACGATATGATTTGAATTCAAATGAAAGATCGATTGCACTGAAAAAGAAGAAAGTTATAACAAAAACATATAAAATTGCTAAACATTAAAAAAAGAACTGAATAATATTGTTAAGTTCCTAGACATCTTTGTTCTTGGCGCCAACAATAGCTCGTACACTCAGCCAATCGTGATTCTTATAATTGATTTGAATATAGGGAAATACTTTTTCAACTAATTCTTCTTTTGACGTCACTAAATTGCAGAAGTTATAGTCTTCCAACGTTAGTTCTATTCCCGTCATTTACATCTGCATCTCATAAATGAACGTATTCTTCAGAGCGAAGCTTGGTCCGATTCAAATGGATGAATATCAAACGTTCTGTTTTCTATGACAGTTCACAAATTTGCCCCAATACAACCTTGTAACGACGTTCAATGATTATAATTATTTTATCGACTTTAATATAAGGCTCGATTCTAATAAATGCACGCACGCAGACACGTATATTTCAACGTCTTTACGTGTCGCCACAAAGTAGAGTATTTCAGGCAACATATAAAATTGCGAAACATAAAATTAACTAATTAAATTTTAAGGAAACAGAGCGATAATTGTAACTAATAAAATTTTAAGGGAAGACAAATATGTAATTGGAACTAATTAAAAAAAATCTCCTTTTCTACATACGATTTTGAAATATAAACATAGAGATACAATTAAATTCTATATAAAAAAGATACTTTTGATATTCCTACTGACCTATTTCAGTCACTATCAGCCTGTCGCGTACATTCTGTTGAGAACGAACCAGTTTTCAATCTATAGAACACGATCCCCGTGCATCCTCAAGTCTAGATACACGTCGTTCTGCTGCTTCCTCGACATTTTGATTAACTAAAGCAGATCGATCGAACTGAAAAAGAAGAAAGAAAGTTAAAACATATAAAATTGTGAAACATTAAAAAGGAACTGAGCAGCGTAAAAGTTTGTTTTAATTTTCAGTTTTTTTTGCTATATTTCCACGGGTACTTCTAATGTACCACCAAATAATTTATTTATTTAATTAACGACACAACAGTGTCTTTATATACAAATGAACATGTGACAGGTTATACAAGTACTTAAAATTATTGACAAATAATACAACTTTATCTTAAAGTAACATGAAGATACAAAAAGCAGTAGTAATAATAAATTACAGTCATTGTTTTAAAATTATTTAATAATTATATGTATATTTAAGTTCAATATATGTTATGTATGTATACCACAGGAATAATGTTTCCAGTTTGAGTATAATATCTTTTCCCTGTATTTCGTTTAATTTTTCGCACTTTTTGGATGTATGTGTCACCATTATTTCCTCTGTTGTTATCTATATAGTATTTTCATCCTCTGATGATGAATATTATTCTACAATTCTCATTCTTTTTCGATTTTTGTTGAAATAATTACTTGTTACTAATTCGTCTTCACTCTCTGAATTAAACGGTCTTGTTGTTTTATTCTTTCCCGTGGGTTTAATAATTTCTATAATTTTATATTTTCAGTTTAAATTCAATTGTAAAATTGATTCGACATAGGTACTGATTATTCAACTAAATAAATAGACTGTCAAAAAAGTTAGGTTAACTTTTTAAATATGAATCAATACTAAGTATAGTGGGTTTCACGATAGTTTGCACTACTGGTCCAGGATGACCATATTTTAATTTATTTTGTAATACATTATTATATATTTTTAAATATTGTCTATCTGATATTTTCTATTCCAATAAAATATTTACTTACCATAATAATAATATAATATAATATTAGATTGAGGTATGTACCTAATGACTATAATGAAATCAATGGTCAAAGTAAAATTTAATTATTTATTCAATATGCAAAGAAAACACAATTAATACCAATTAATACTAAAACCAATTAATCGTCGCTATCGTCGCTTGAATTGATATTTATTAAAAATTGATTGAGATCAGTAATATTGTCCACTGCTACTTCATTTTCCCAGTATTTGAATTCCGTTTTCTGTACATGCCGGCAAACATTACTCCACTCGTCGCTTGAAATCAAAGAAACCTTCTCTTTGAGCAACCTTTCGACAGAATTCAACGTCATATTAGTGTTTCTAGAGCCCACATATCCCTTGATAGAAGCCCAAACCTTTTCTATTGGATTGAGATCTGGATAGTAGGGTGGAAGCCGTAAAACATTGTGTCCATTATTCTGAAATAACCTATCGATGGCATATTCCTTGAATACACTTTTGTGTCTTAAGATTAACCAATATAATTCTGGCTTAAGCATTTCACTTGAAAAAGGGATACTCCTCTGAGTCAGCCATTGAATCATATCGGCCTTCTTGGAATTTGATGTTGGTGCAGGATTCATTACTTTATTATGGTATGAAGCGTTATCAATTACCACCACAGATCTCGGTTCTAAGTTGGGAATAAGTTTTTCCGTAAGCCATTTCTGATAGTTGTTGTAGTTCATGTCATCATGGTAGTCTCCAGGTTTTTGGTGAGATTTGTATATGAGTAGACCATTAGGTATGAAACCTTTTTCACTTCCAGCATGTACAATAATGAAACGGGATCCCTTTGAAATGGGCTTTCGAATTCCCTCTTCAGATTCATCGCTCCATGCTCTCGATGGCACGTGGCTAGTACTATATGAACACATGTTTCATCCGTGTGCACAATTTTTCTACCTGTTTCTCGGTATTGTTTAAATATGATATTCATTTAAATACTATGTCTGGTTTTTCCCTCAAAATATTTAAATTGTCTTGCGTTGCATGCCAGCGAAATCCATTTTTTTATTATTCTTCTCAGGATTGACTCAGATTCATTAAAATTAATTGATTCTTGCAACACTGGAAACAATTTTGGGATTGTAGGCAACATTTTTTCTTTAATGTGAAAATCATATACGAGTATACACCTCCTTATTACACATTCATCAAAACTCTTTACAGATACTTTGTTTTGTCAATTTTTTGTTTTTTTTTGGAGACCTAATGGCATCTCCTTTTCCGTTTTTGTTAAAGAAAGATGTTATTGTTTTAATAGTTCTTGGCGATACCCCAGTTACCATCGAAACTTCGTTAATAAGAATCATTCTCTGAAAAAAAGGAAAAAAATATTATTAAAACTTCTTAATAAAAAATGTTCGTACACAAAAACATAAACTATTTCATATAGCCGAAAATTATTATTATTATATATCTAATATGGCATAAATGAACATGATCGCAAGATAAACTGGTATTGTATTGTATTACTGGCAATTTAATACAATATCCTTTAAAAATAAATTGAACTTAACTTTTTTTTTATAGTATTAGGCATTTATTAATATTGTACATTTTTTAACTACTCCTACCATAAGGTGATTCAATGAAGAATAAATAAAAATCCTGAATATTTACCTCCTCACTAGTGCCCCGTCTATGTAATTATAAACATTTAAAACCACTTCTTTAGTTTGTCCGCATAATGCTCTTCCTTTTCCTAACTTCGTAACTTCAGACATTATGGTCACCGTATTTTTCGTCAAATAAACACTGCACGCGCACGCTTTAAATGTCAAACGGAATGCATCAACCAACCACTGCATAGATGCTTACTAATACACTAACACATTTTGTATATTACGCACTAAACTTATCAATGTGTTAAAAAGGGCAAGGTATCCTGACACGCACTATAATTAAAATTACCTTCATCACTGCCCTCAAACATTTGAAAATCAAAACTTGTGTCAAAATTTATCGTATACTCTGAATAAACTTAATAATGCCGAAATACATCCAACTAAAATTATTTTGTAATCTAAATATAATCTCAACAACTTACCACAATCACTGAAGTCAATTTTATCACAACACAACTATTTTTTATTAAAATTTAATACAAATGTATGTTTTCTTCTAAGCGCTACACAAAGGATGCTCTCGAAATACAAAATGGCCGACATAAACTTTGTTTATGTTTACGTCAGCTCATTGGGGTTTGTGTCTCGATTTTTCTTCAATAAACGTTTTTGAAAATTAAAAATGTATTATTAAACATTAAATTATTTAATATTTTATTTATATAGATTTAATTATTTAATATTAATTCCGAAACGTCGAAAATGCAATGTGACATCTGTCAAAGTTTAATTTCAGCTTGTTACTGTAGGAGGCGCAAACGTTATTTTTTCTGATTTCTAAACTTTTTATATACACCGATATATAAATAAAAATATATAAACATTTCCGTATACGAATGTCAACTTTTGTCAAAATTTCAAAGCGATCAGTAGAGAACTTTCGGAAATTAGTACGAACGACTATACGAACATTTACATTTTTATTTATATAGATTGTGTACCCATTAGCTTGAGTTGCCCACAGCCTCAACAATATATCATGGATTTTTCCAATGATTTTCTCTATGGTGGACGCAATTGGGTACCCGGAGTGCGATTCATCTTCGATGCATATACGGCCACGTTCAAACTCATATTTCCTGAAATAAGTAGTCTTTAACGTTGGTGCAGAGTTCCCGTGACCTTCCAACTCGATTTTGATTTGCACAACTTAACTCTTCAAATAAAAATATTTTATGACGGCACGGAACTCGTTTCTTTCAGTTGTTGCGGCAAATATAAAAACGATTCAGATGTTTCTCAAATGTTAACTATGTGTCCACATCGGGTTGAAAGAGGTTGCTTGAGGTATGATATTGGGAGTACAAATTAGTTCGGTCCGTTTCCAAAAGATGGCTCTGGCTGTTATGAATGGTTCATAGTGACAGCCGATTTTGGCGGTTTCAGAGAGGTTAGACATCTTGCCAATAATATTCAGTTTATATCGCTTTGAGTTTCATGCAAAAACCTTGTTTTGTACAGTGTTGAAAATGTCGAATTTTGTGTTAACCAAGCAGCATTTGCGGGAGGTTTTAATTTTCTGCTTTAATTGGAAGAAAAGTGCAGCTGAAGCCCATCGAATGCTTGTCGAAGTTTATGGTGACGCTGCTCCAACTGATAAATCATGTAGGGAATGGTTTCGACATTTCAAGGATGGAGATTTCAGCGTCGAAGACAAGCCTCGCTCTGGACAGCCAAAAAAATTCGAGGGCAAAGAATTAGAGGCATTACTCGAAGAAGATCAGAGTCAAACGCAAGAGGAGCTTGCAGAATCATTGGGAGTGACTCAACAAGCCGTTTCCGTACGATAGAGAGCCATGGGAATGATTCAAAAACAAGGAAATTTGGTGCCTTATGAACTGAAACCGAGAGACGTTGAAAGGCGATTTTTCACTTGTGAGCAGCTGATTCAAAGGCAACAAAGAAAAGGTTTTTTGCATCGGATTGTAACTGGAGATGAGATGTGGATATTCTACGACAACCCCAAGAAGAAAAAATACTACGCTAAGCCCGGTCAATCGTTGCCATCGATCTCAACATCAACACTAAAACCGAACATACATGGTTCGAAGATCATGCTCTGTATCTGGTGGGACCAAAGGGGTGTTGTTTACTATGAGGTGCTGAAACCTGGCGATTCCATTACAGGCGATCGGTATCGGCTACAATTAATTCGTTTGAGCCGTGCATTGCGAGAAAAACGTCCGGAATACGAGCAAAGACATGATAAAGTTATTCTTCTTTATGACAATGCTCGGCCTCATGTCGCAAAAGTCGTAAAAAAATATTTGGAAACGCTCAAATGGGATGTTTTACCGCACCCGCCGTATTCCCCGGACATTGCTCCTTCTGATTACTGGTTGTTCCGAAGAATGCAGCACGATTTGGCAGGTCACCGATTCTCTTCTTTCGTAGAAACCGAAAATTGGCTTCAAACTTGGATCGCCTCAAAAGACGAGTCATTTTTTCGAGATGGAATTCGAAAATTGCCTGAGAGATGGGAAAAAGTAGTAGCCAGCGATGGACAATACTTTAATTGATCTGTTCATTCATTTTGTTTAGAAATAAATGCATTTTTGAACACAAAAAAACGGACCGAACTAATTTGTACACCCAATACTTGTCAGCAGTGATACCACTTTTTGAATTATGGGTCCATTTCATGGAAATTTACCAAATTTTTTAAACTACCTTATTAGGCAATTGGTATGACTCTGTTAGCAAAAGTGTATTTTCTTGGGTAGTGGTGGATTTATTTTGCAGAAAACTTAAGCTAATATATAATAATATTTATAAAAACTAGACCATTGGTATTGACAAAAAAAAAACAAGTTATAAAAGTAATGGATGTTTTCTATACTCAGCATGCATACCCGACAAGTTGGTTCCCTCCCGAGCACGCGCCTCCCTGCCTGCCGCGCACCTTTGTCTGGGTGCTGGAGTTGGATCTGCCGTACATGGTGTGTTCGCAAGGCGCCGCATTCCTGCACGGGCCCGCTTTGGTCCACTGGAGGGCGCCAAGAGAAGGCTACCCAGACATGTCATGCTGAGCAACACCTCTCTCACCGAGCATGTCAAGTACCTACTCCACACATCCAATGGAGATTATGCTTTTGATGTTTCAGATGAACGTAAGCATTGGTTTGGTTTATTTTTTAGAATGCTATTACATATTTTGATCCGTATTTGAAGGGTCAAAAATTTATTTTCTATCTTTGCAAATGCTCAAGAAAATTTGTATGTTTGCAATAATTAGCTTAAAGGTTTTGATACATTAAAACCTATTGATTTGAAAATCAAGGAACCAAAAATAAAAAAAAATTAATAACATGAAACCCCTTTAATTTATGAAACTGGATTTTTTTTATAGAAAACACACGTTTATTGTATGAAAATGGTAAAAAAAAATGTTTCCCATCTCTCGGGCAATTTGTGGATGCCACACCAAAAAACCTCTTGCTCTTTTAAAGCAAACCAATCATCGAGCGATTTTCGTAAGAAGTGAAGCGCTGCTCAGCAAGTGTGTGTCCCATCGATGCAAATAAGTAGTAATCGGATGGAGCCAAGTCTGGTGAATAAGCCGCATGCGAAAGTATTTGCCAACTAAACGCCTCAATCGTTTCCTTGACCGGTTTTGCTGTGTGCGATGGCGCATTATCATGAAGCAAAATTACTTTGTGTGGCCTCTTTTGATATTCTGATCATTTTTCACGCAATGATTGGTTCAAATACATCATTTGTTGTCGGTAGCGTTCAGTATTAACGGTTTCGCCAGGTTTTAGCAGCTCATAATAGATAACACCTTTCTGATCCCACTAAACACAGAGCATTGTCTTCCGTCCATAGTGATTTGCCCTTCCAGTCGATGTTGCTGGTTTGCTTGGTGTTACCCACGATCTTTTACGCTTAGGATTCTCGAAATATATCCATTTTTCATTGCTAGTCACAATTCGATGAAGAAATGATTTTCTTTTGTACCTGGCGAGCAGCATTTCGCTAGTGGTTTTTCAGTTTTCCTGCTGTCACTTTCGGTTTTCATTCAGTTCATGTGGAACCTATTTTCCCACCTTTTGGATCTTTCCCATGGCTTTCAAACGTATGGAGATGGCTTCTCGTGTCATATTTATTGTTGTTGATCCACGAGTTGTGTTTGAGCGTCATCCTCATCCAACAATGCTTGCAGTTCGGCGTCTTCAAACTTTCTTGGTGGTCTTCCACGTTCTTCGTTTCTCATGTCAAAATCACCACTTTTGAATTTTTTAAACCACTCAAAGCACTGATTTACCAAGAGCATGCTCACCGTAAGATTCGACAAGCATTCGATGCAATTCTGCAGCAGTTTTCTTTAAATGGTGACAGAAAATCAATGCTGTCCGCAAATCGTACTTTTCAGGCACAAAAACAGACATGTTCAACGCTATGAAAACATATGTATTAGGTGTTAACATAAGTTGCGTCCGTTTTTTTTTTCAAATTTAAAAATGAGCACCAAAAGTAAAACAAAATGGTAAAAGTTATACGTCATTTGAAAGAAAATTTTCTGCTCTACAAGATATTGTGTTTGCTTTTACGTTACATATATTATTTTATTTGATTATAAGCCTTCAAAATGGAATGTCAAGTAGACGAAAGTGAGCATTTCGACACCTTCTGTTCGCGTTCAATCGAGGGAATAAAGCTGCCAAAGTTGCTCGCGATATTTGCAGCATTAAAAAACTATTATATTCTCTACACCAGGGTTTCCCAACCAGTTTTGGACCAATGTTCCCTGAGAACATCTTAGAAGAAGTCAGACCCTCCCTAGTTAACCTTGGATTCTTTTAGTGTTTAAAACGTGGAGAAGTTAAAAAAATGCATTCAATATTACTAAAAAAATTTACTTATTTGTTTTGTTAATATAATGAATTTTTTTAGTCATATAACTAATTAATTTTCCTCTCCACCATCCCTTCCTTTTCCTTTGATTGATGATATCTCACTTTATATGAAAAGGAATGTTCAGGTGAATGTCCGTCCGTCTTTGTGGGGTTTGTGGGCATATACTCACGTATGTGTTGGATGGATTTCGTGGGGCTGGATAGTCATTGGAATGTTTTTTGCGACCTTGCAACTTGCTTCATTTACTTTTGTCTGGTTGGTTGGAAGAGATTGCCGCCTTGCAATAAACCTGCCAGATTGTATTTGCAATAGAAGTGTTAAACAAATAAATAATTAAAACTATTATAAAATTTTTTTTTTTTTTTTAATTAATGTGAGCCTTATAGAACATCGAATCAAGATGAGAAGAAAATGTGCTTCTTCTAAAGAGCATCAAAATCGGTGAAAAACACATAATGCGATAAATTTATTGTATTTATTATATCATGAATTTTATTTCTAGTTTTTCATATCTAATTATCATTCCACGCATATTCAATGCTATAAATGTAACTGAAACCCATCGATTCCATATTTTTAATTTTAATTAAACGGGTTTTGGGACAAATGACGTTTATAAGTGAGGTATATAGTTAAGCAGATTTTTTTTTATTACTGAAATATTTAATAAATATCAGTGACAATAACCCTTTTGAAAGCCCTAATACCCTCATAATAACATACGTGGGTCATGCAGAAAGTAAAGAACGTTTTGGCATAACTAAATAAAAACGAAAGATATCAACACAAAACTTTATTTACAAAGTCACAGTACCTTACTCTATTTTTCAATGTAGTCGCAATAGCTGTCAAGGCACTTATTGTAACGTGGAACCAATTTTTCAATTCCGATGTTATACTCTTCTACCGCCAAAGATTTGAGCCAGGATTTCACTTCTTGTTTGAGGTCTTCATCATTTGCGAACTGTTTTCCACCCAAAATTCCTTTAGTTTCGGGAATAAGTGAAAATCACTTGGTGCCAAGTCAGGGCTGTAAGGAGGATGTTCAAAAATTTCCCACTTAAGATGTTGAAGTTCTCGCTGTGTTCGTGCTGATGCATGAGGCCGCGCATTGTCATGAATCAAAACCACCTTTCCCGACAACATTCCACGTCTCTTGTTTTAGATGGCGCGTCTAAGTCGTTGAAGAGTTTCACAATAGGCCTCTGAGTTTATTGTGTGTCCTCTTGGCATGAACTCCAAGTGGATCAAACCCTTTCGGTCGCAAAAAACTGTTGCCATCACTTTTCTGGTGTTGAGATTCGGTTTTTCTTTTCCGAGCACACATTTTTTTGTAGCCAAGGTGCTCTGTCACTATTTCATGTAGGAGCGATCGTGAAATTTGTGGGAAAGATTTATGTACTGTGCTTAAAGTGAAACGCCGGTTTTCCTGAATTTTGTCTTCAACTTTTGCTTTCAACTCATCCATAACGAGTGATGGCCTCCCAATCCGATTTTCGTCGTGCACACTGGTTCTTCCTTGATTAAACATTATGCACCATTTCCTTACTGAAGCCTCGTTCATTGCATTATCACCATAAACATTCTTTATTTGCCTATAAATTTCGATAGACTGAACATTTTGTGCATTCAGAAAACGAATGACACTACGCACATTACATTTGGTGGAATTATCGATGGGTGCAGCCATTTTGAAAGGTTACAGAACAAAGACGCACGACCGTTCAGCAACAAAATTCGGCTCGTACTGAAGCAAAGGAAGGAGCTAACTGGTGCGCATACGATCGCGATGGTGGGGGATCGGCGCAGGGCGTGGTGCGCAATCGTTCTTTACTTTCTGGACGCGCCTAGTAATATACCCAATGTCCCTTCCCTCTGTGGGGAATCATTACTCTACAATTTTAATAAAATATTGCAATCCTATATTTTTTGGAAAAGCCATGATAAATAATATTTTTTATTGGTTGACAAAATATCTAAATTAATAAAAAATCTCAATTTCGTATGTTTCCGTGATAAAAGATATTTTTAAAGAATTATATTTGTTCATATTGAAAGTAGAACTAATTTTAAATGTTTTGATATTTAAATTAATTAGAATAAAATTTATGTTTATTTTTTTTTATTCTGAACAGGAACATCCAACTGGATGTGTTATGTCCGTTTTGATCCTGGTCCTTCTCAAAATGTATGTCTGGAACAGCTGGGATCGGATCTGTATTTCATCAGCAGGAGACCTATTGCTCCTCGCCAGGAACTCATTTTAGGCTACAGCTCAGCCTATGCCCAGTATTGGGGACTACCTGCACCTCCTATGCATGATACAGGTATTAAATTATCAGAAATAAAAACCAAAGTTAAATTTGTTTTTTCTCAAATCAAATAAAATTCACAAACTTTTGCTTCTAGAGTTAGCTCATTCGTTAGGAAGAATATCAGCCACGATTCTTCTCATACTGCTAGGCGGTGTCGAGAATATATCCACAGTGTCATTAAGTTGGTTCAATATCTCAATACCACGCATAACTGAGTGTTTAGCCATGATATTCGTTCTGTAAGTTGGTATGTAGATTCTTGCATGGCTATATTTATTAGGTACATATAAACTTAGTGATTCTAGAATCGCGGGACAGTTAAAGCAACCTTGAAAAACCTTTAGTAGGAATATCTCAATGGATTCTTGCCTTTTTGTTTCGAGGCTTCTGTAGTTAGAAGTTCGACATGGTGAGCATATTTTGGGTAATCGCCCATTGTTCTGTACCCTAGATATTCGAGGATTTTTTTTTGTATTTGTTGTATATTGTTTTTATATTTGAGCTGATGAGGAGCCCAAACTGTAGATGCATATTCTAATTTGTTTCTCATTAGATAAATATATAAGTTTCGAAGGATATCAGTACTGTTAAATTCTCTTGATATTCTCATTACATAACCGAGCAGTTTGTAACAGTCCAATATCAAATGCGAGACATCAAAGGTTACACCCAAATCTTTGAATTCAGAAACTCTGTCTAATGCCACTCCCTGTATAGTATACTGATGGTGGATTGGTGAAAACGATCGACTATAGAATACACAGACACATTTATTTATGTTGAACAGGAAATGATTTTGCTCACTCCACGAAACTAGAGAGTCTAGATCCTGTTGTAGAGTTCTAGCAAAATATAGAGACCTTCGGGTATAGGATGGTGCATAAGTAGATTTAGTAAAAAATATATATTTTTTAATGTACCTAATTAAAAAAATAAAATATCTATTATTAAAAAATATTTTTTTGACAATTCACTGCATCATAAAATAACTATGTAGGTAAGTAATGTAAAATTATAGTGATTTATGTTGAAAATCCTTATGTCATATTAATGTAATTTAATTATTTGTATCTGCCTATCTTTCGAAATTTTCCATGACATGATTAACCCTAATAGTTTATTTATTAATTACAGGAATTCAGTTTATTCTCCTCTAATATATTTATAATAATGATCTATATCCTTTACTTTCACTAACTACATAAATACGAGGGTGGTCCCAGAAGTACCCGACCTGACATATAGATGGCGGTTGTTGTTTTAAAAAATTACTATGGTAGAAAGTACTAAACTTATAAAGCTTAAGTTTCAAGTTTTAAGACGCTACGCTGTTTATTATTTGTTTGGCAGCCATCAATAGTGAACGCTCTCAGTGAATTTGTAAACATGGAAAAAATTGGTCATCGTTATGTGATACAATACTTTCATTTGAAAGGTCTAAGTCCAACCAATATCAAAGCCGAGCTAGATTCTACTCTGGGGGAGTCTGCTCCTTCGTTTACAACAGTAAAATATTGGGTGGCAGAGTTTAAACAAGGCCGTACAAACTGCCAAGACGAACATCGCAGTGGTCGACCAAATAAGGTGGCCACACCAGAAATGGTAAAGAAAATCCACAAAATGGTATTGGATGACCGTCGATTGAAAGTGTGCGAGCTAGCAGACATGGTAGGCATTTCAAAAAGTGCTGTACATCGCATATTGACTGAAAATTTGGACATGAGAAAGCTGTGCGCAAGATGGGTGCCGCGTTTGCTCACAATGGAACATAAACAGCGTTGTGAGGATGTTTCAATCGAGTGTTTGGCGATGTTTCACAGCAATAAAGCCGAGTTTTTGCGTCGATTCATAACCATGGATGAAACATGGGTCCATCACTTCACACCTGAGACGAAGGAACAGTCAAAACAATGGACTGAAAGGGGAGAATCAGCTCCAAAAAAGGCGAAGACAGTTCCATCTGCAGGCAAGGTCATGGCGTCAGTTTTTTGGGATGCGCGTAGGATAATTTTCATTGATTATCTTCAAAAAGGAAAAACAATCAACGGCGAGTATTATGCGAACTTATTGCAGCGTTTGAGTGATAAAATCAAGAAAAAACGGCCGCATTTGGCGAAAAAGAAAGTGTTGTTTCATCAAGACAATGCACCAGTTCACACATCCGTTATCGCGGTGGCCAAAAACAATGAATTAAAGTTCGAATTGCTTCCTCACGCACCCTATTCGCCAGATTTAGCCCCCTCGGATTATTTTCTTTTTCCATACTTGAAAAAATGGCTCGGTGGTAAAAGATTTGCCAACAATGAAGAGGTGGAATCTACGGTTGATGGCTATTTTGAGGCGCTCGACGGTTCTCACTATAAACAGGGTATCGAAACTATTGAACATCGCTGGGAAAAGTGTGTCGAGCTGAAAGGAGACTATGTTGAGAAATAAAAATATTTTTTCCCAAATTTTTTGTGTTTTCTTTGTTAGGTCGGGTACTTTTGGGACTACCTTCGTACTAATAAATTACTAAAAAAAAATCCATAATTTGGGCATTATAATATTTATACAAAAGTAGAAGAATGTGCCCAATAATAAGACAGAAAAGTTTATTTATATTTTAAATGTTTTATTTAAAATTTAAAAAGGAAGGAAAAATTATTTCAAAAGACGAAACAAAAGCAATACATAAAAAAAACATCAATAGCATATATTACATTTCATACATTAAAATTTGAAAAAGAAAAATACAGTAGAATTAAAGCAGTGATTATTATTTTTATAAAACAAATTGCAGTAGAAACATAAAAACTTCTAAAAAATCAAAAAGTATCGTAAAAAAATACATTCAACAATTTTTTTATGTATTTTTTGTAATGAGGATAATTCTTTACAAGTAGTGTGAAAATCATAAACCGTCTTCCGAATAACGCATTTATCCAAACTATCGACGTTTGTTTTAGTTAAACAGGTATGTTTTTTTTGGGAGCATCGTAACACACCTTTCTTATTTTTTTCGTTATTTATGCGTTTAATTGAACTGATACACTCTGGTTACTTTTGAAACTTCACAATGCAATGTTTTTTTATCAGCGTGAAATGGCCTAAAATGTTCTAACACATTCGCTATTATATATTTCGATTGTTTTTTTCAAATGAAAACCATCTTCAACTTTTGAACACATTTTTTTAAAATTTGAAAATAAAACTATTAAATACTTTCGGGTGATACTGTAGCTGAGAGCAAAGACAGATGGGTAAATACGAATGACCAATGACGGACTAGAATGAGCTTCAATACACTTATCCATAGTACGTACTATAGAAACAATTTTGAATGTATGTGTAAAGGTCATTATATTTTGCTAGAATTCTAAGGCTAAGGTCACACCAAAGTGTTTTGCTAGGTGCTACGTGACTAATAGACTAGGTGACTTCATGCTTGGCCTTACTAAAGTGCTTCGCACAAATTCATTTGACATTTGGGAGCGGTTGAGTCAGCAAACGATGCCACTCTCAAAACGAACCAATTTCATTACAACTTACCATCTTTATTTACTTCCTGTGTAACTTCATTCCAAAGTGATTTTATTACAGGTACATTTTTGTATAATTTGCTCGATGGGTTCTACAAAGGCTCCCTTTTATACACAGCTGTTATTAAAACTTCCGCCATCTCGTAAAGTCCCTTTGTGACATAATAAAATTAACCAACACGTCTGTTCCCTAGGAGACTCACTAGGTGACTAATAGTCATGTAGCGTGGCGTGCAGTGTGGCCATTGCGATAATATGCGGTGCGTTGGTTCGCTAGGATATGCTGCCTAACTCGCAGCGTAGCTCTAAGCACCAAGCGAGGCTCCTACCTGTGTGGCCGAGGCCTTACTGTGCACAGTCATGTGGTGAATTAATCTTTTTGAAGATTTTCAACTCTAGCAAACAATAAACATGTCGAGTGACTTATGGAATTTTGAATATTGTCTATTAATATGAGGAATAGCAGGGTACCTAAATTAGATCCTTGTGGTGTGCCAGATCTTGCGATGAATTCCAAACTTAAACTTCTGTTGTAATTTTAAAATGTATACATTTTTAAATAGAATATATTAAACTATGATTGGTTAGAAATGCAACCAGAGGTTTTATTGCATTATGGCATTTGCAAACCATGTGGCAAACCATGTGTGCCAGATCCATTGGTTCCTTTTCATTATGAATAAGCATGCTGTGCTTTTCTCACCTCATTTTTTAATAAAAAAATCCCAATAAACTGACTTGTGGTTAGAGGTGAAAAATCCTTTTATGAAACTTAATTTATTGAACAAAATAAATGATTATTGAAATTGTTACTTAGGATGGAAATTGAGTATTGAAAATTATAATTTTTCAGATATGGAAGACTCATCCCTGGAGTGGCCATGTTACGAGTGCTCCATGAGGTTTGCCACATCACCCGAGTTACAGGCACATCTTAACACGCATGACGATGAAAAGGTAATTTTACATTATTTCATTGTAGTTTTATGTATAACTTGGATATTATTATTCAATATTAATATATTTTTATTGTTTTAGGATTTCAAATCATCTGGAATTCGGAAACAAAGGAAAAAGCCATTAAAGAACAATACAACTGAACATCTGTGCGCTGTTTGTAAGAAAACTTTTCCTAGGATCTTCAGGTTAGTATAAAGATTTTAAATTTATTCAATAAATGTATGTAACAAGGATGACCAACATGTCGATCGCCGCTGTCTTCGTAACTTACAATATTGCATGCAATGTTGCCAAAATGCATTACGCGCATGCAATGTAGCCAAATCTCATTACGCGCATGCATTTGTCAACGCAGGTAATTAGTTACCTTTTTTAATATGTAGATATGTCTACTCCATGTACATGTATGTATTTTTTAACTACCTTAATTCTGCTCATACTTATTAATAAACTTTTAGTTATCCTTTTTTAGCATGTGTATTTTGTGTCACTGTGTTAAATCTCGCAAATTTGATAGGTAGATCGCAGATTTTTTTTTACGTAAAAAGTCGATCGTTACAATAAACAAGTTGGCTACCCCTGGTATATAACATTGTTTATGGTTTAAATAACTCGAATATTTAAAATATTTTATTTTTGTTCATTTTAGTAACACTTTTAAGAGTTTTACCCAAATCGTTTTACAATGCAAAGCTTAGGCTATTTTTCAATGTTCGTTCAAACAGTATTACGATGTGGACATGCATAATTAAAGATTGAACAAAAAATTATGGGAAATAAAATTTTCATTCAAATAAAATAAAAAACCACAGTATTGTAGCAATAAAATGTTTTGTCACTATTCGTTGTTTATATTTAATATATTATATCAAGTTCTTAATTTTTAAAATTTCTATTTCAGTTTAAAGCGGCACATGCAAACCCATGCGCATCATAATGCTAATTGTGATATAAACTCCAAAGATGTTAAAGGAAGGTAAGGAAACTACTTCTTCCTTGAAATCATAAGCTCTTGTTTAAAATCCTTGCTGTTATCATTAAGGATTTTGTATTTGGTGTGTTTAGATGTTTATTAAAATTTATACTTGCAAATGATGATATACTCTTCAGTGAAAACAAATTTGTCTTGTAGTCATTATATTGAAATTCACTTCTTCATTAGTGATGCCTTTATTAGTATCATGATGAATAAATTGTCATAAATTTTATTTATTTTCAAACAACCAACATTTTTCTCATAACATTATTTTAATTTTCAATAGTATTTCTCAGTAATGATGAATCTTTCATACTTTTAGGTATGACTCCAACACTCAGTGTTCTCCGAAAGAAGAATTCTTTAGAGTTAATTCAGAGTCAAGCAATGATTTAAAAATGGATTCAAAAAACAGAATAAAAACTGAAATTCCTGATATAATGAGCATGAATCCCATAAATAGTATAATGACACAGAAAGATCACATCCTCATGAGTAATCCTATGGTGAAGAGGGAGAGTCTAGTTGAGCATGAGCAGGAACAGCTGGTGCCGGACAGTCAGATGGAGCAGGACTCCATGGACAGTGGCGCAGAGCTTATTGGAGATGACTCATACGACATGGGACAGAAAGAAAATGCTTCATCCGAGGCTAATATACATATGTTTACCTGCAACATATGTAACAAAGTCTTAGCTAATGCCCAGCAATTTGAAATTCACAGGTTAGACGTATTTTAATTGTAAACTTGAATATAACTTATAAAATATACCAAGTCTGACCAAAACAAAAGTGAACTTTAAGTTACCATGTCAACAGTCTCAGCGCTTCACGAGTGTGAAGGCAGGTAATTTAAGGTTTACACTAACAGGTGATGTGTAAATTCTATCTAGCTATGTTACTGTGTTTAATACCTTAAGTGTTTGAAAATGCACATGTTGACTATGAATTTTTGGCAAAACACTGGAAAACTGCTAATTTCCAACCTCCCTACTATCCAAATTGTCCCTCCGTTGAAAAACATGAATTCCAGCCATTCTAGGAGATGAACATAAATCCGCTACGATAATTGTGCTATCCCACAAAACACATTAAAAAACGGGTGTCAGAATTAAACTAAATCATTAGTATGCATAAAAAGAGTACTTTAAAGGAAACAAATCTGACTAAGCAAGATGTTAATCAATGACATGTAATTGTTTTATCACCCGCAAGAAACTCGACGAATTGGAAGCCCATCCTACACCATACACTGGTTTTATGATAGGAAGATTCACAGTTTTGGCCTAATGTGGGAGGATATGGTATGCCGATCTGTGGACATACCTGGATGGAGGTTTTTTATTGCATCCCTGTGTTCTTGGTGGAACATATGGGGGTGATGAAGATAATGATGAAATAAATAAATTAAGAATTTCAGTTTTTTTAGACAGACCTCGAAATTTCTTAACATGTTAGTAGTGTACATTTAAAAAAAAGAATGTTAGTAAAATTATGATTTTCATACCTACATACTATACCCTGTCAAGGTAGGTAGAACGGACAAAGTGCCAGACTACCACGACAGTATGATTTTTCAAAATGATTTTAATTGATTTCGTATCAATATTCTAATCTAAGAAAAAATATTTTAATTGATTTTTTTATCAATATTCTAATCTAAGAAAAAAATATTTTAATTGATTTCGTATCAATGTTCTAATCTAAGAAAAAAATATTTTAATTGATTTCGTATCAATATTCTAATCGAAGAAAAAAAAAATTAATTGATTTCATATCAATATTCTAATCTAAGAAAAAAATATTTTAATTGATTTCCTATCAATATTCTAATCTAAGCCAAAATTTAAATAAGTTTTTGTATGACTCAAATTTAGATTTAAACAGGATTTTTAAAAAGCTAACTATAAGTTGAATTTATCTATTAATGTTCGTAAAATGAATACATAATGTAAATTCAATTTCTTATATTTTTTCTAATCTTCCTTGGTGGTAAAATGTTGACTATGAATATCTTTCTTCAAATTTTCAGATGCTTTAGAACTCTTCTGAATGTTACTAAAAATTTTTTTTTAGCAAAGTCCATGAAAGTGGAGGACTGAAAGCTGTACCTTGCCCAGCTTGTCCCACGGAAAACATAGGACAAATAAAAAGTCAGCATATTGGGGTAAATGGATCTGATGCTGTACCCAACAGTACCACAGATGATGGGGTGAGCAGTCAAGCGGTTACTACTAATGTTCAATTGAAGACGGAAGGGAAGGAAATAGGTGGTGTAGATATGTGGGGAATACAGTGCCCTATATGCCCACGAACTTTCAGACATGGAGGCTTGTTAAAGGAGCATTTAAGAAACCAGCATTGTAGAGCTGATGGAAAATATGATTGCCCTCTTTGTGACCAGGTACATTTTAATTTTTTTTTTTTGTATTTTACTGTAGTCGCGAAATCTATTCATATTATAACTGTACGTAAAAATTGCAGATTCTTTTGGATTACCGAAGCATAAAGAAACATATCCGAGGTTTTCATGCTATACGCCGATTCTCTTGCCAACAGTGTGGCAACAACTTCTCATCAACTGACAAGCTGAGACTCCACATGCTAAAGTAATTTTTTTTCTTACATTTCTTATACTCTTATTAAAAAACTTACAAAATCAAGTCATTATTTATTTTCATAATTTTTGTTTTTTTATCTCCTCTGCAGACATTAGTACTTCTTATAATTTTGCATGGTTTCTTGATTTCAGACATTCAGATCGCCGAGAATTTATGTGTGGAGAATGTGGCCAACAGTTCAAGAGACGAGATAAATTGAGATACCACACCAAGAAACAGCACAGTGGGGATGAGGTATTCCATCAATTATGTGTTGCCATTTTTTCAAGAGTCACAAATATAATATCTGAATTAAGATTTTTAGACTAAGAATAATTCGGCATAGTAGAGCCCTGTAACCGTTATGCCCTTCTCCAGGAAGTCGATGTAGATCACACCTTTTGAATCCCAGAAAACGGTGGCCATCACCTTTCCAGCCGATAGGACAGTCTTCGCCTTCTTCGGAGCACGTTCGCCGGGTGAAGTCCACTGTTTCGACTGTTCCTTGGTCTCGGGTGTGTACCAGTGTATCCATGTTTCGTCGACGGTCACGAAACGATGCAGAAACTCCTTTGAATTGCGCTTAAACATCGTCAAACACTGCTCTGAAGTGGTCTCACGGTTGCGCTTGTTGTCCGGAGTGAGCAAACGTGGCACCCATCGCGCCGACAGCTTTCTCATGCCCAATACTTCATGCACGATATGACCCACGCGGTCTTTTGCGATGCCTACTGTCTCAGCTATCTCGCGCACCTTCAATCGGCGGTCTGCCAATACGAGATCGTGGATTTTTGTCACGTTATCCTCCGTGGTAGCCGTTTTCGGGGCACCTGGGCGTGGCTCATCAAAAACCGACGCGCGACCATGTTGAAACTCGTTAAACCAATTTTTGACGGTCGCCATCGAAGGAGAAGAGTCACCGTACACAGCATCCAAGCGCTCTTTGATTTCGCTGCGCGATTTCCGTTTCAAGAATCGAATCACCGACCAATATTGCTCTTTTTCCATTTTTCTCAAATCCGCGGACACGCTCCCTTCCACACGCGGTCAAAACAAAACTACGTGTCCGATTCGGCTGAAATTTTGACAGTAGCTGTCAACGAGAATGTACTACGCGATAAAAAATTGCTCTTGCGATAGTGGTGCCATCGGGCGGTGAGGCTAAGTACTTATCGGACCGCCCTCGTATATATTGTAATTTTTTAATATCAAACACATGAACTATTCGAGAAAAAATAATATAATTTCAAATCATAAAATAAAAACTTTGAAAAATGACTAATATGACATTTAACCTATATTGAGATTTAAAATGACTTCTTAATGAAGATAAATGAAGTTATTCTTGGGGATATCAATAAAGAGTTTATTGATATTTAGGACATAAATATAAACAATGAAGATCGTGCCACTTGAATATCATTTCAGAATAAAAATTTTGTAATAAAAAAACTTTTCTAATTTATAGAAAGGTTAAAAATAACAGGTTTACAAAAAATGCGGAAATTATATTAAGTGTACAAATAAGTTCCCGCCGGTTTTTTTATCAAAAATTGGGCATTTATTGTGAAAGAACGGAACCTTATGTTTTTTTCGAAGTATTGCACATCGTTTGCCACTACTTTTTCCCATCTTTCTGGCAGCATACGGATACCGCGTCGGAAGAATGCTTCATCTTTTGAGGCTATCCACGAATCGACCCAATTTTCGGTATCTTCATATGATGTGAAGTGCTGCTCAGATAGGCCATGCGTCATCGATCGAAACAAGGGGAAATCAGAAGGAACAATGTCTGGTGAATACGGCGGGTGGGGTAAAACTTCCCAATCGAGTGTTTCCAAATAGGTTTTGACCGGCGCCGCAACATGTGGATGAGTATTATGCAGGAGAATAATTTTGTCATGTCTGGAGTAGTAGTGGGCGCGCTTTTCCTTGAGTGCTCCACTCAATCTCGTCAATTGTGTTCGGTAGACAGCCCCAGCAATGGTTTCGTTCGGTTTGAGCAACTCATAATACACGACACCAAGCTGATCCCACCAAATACACAAGAGTTTTTTTCCATGAATATTTGGCTTAGCCGTAGATGTTGACGCATGGCCAGGGGGTCCCCATGATTTCTTCCTTTTTGGATTATCATAGTGGATCCATTTTTCATCACCAAATACTAGACGGTGCAGAAAACCCTTTCGTTTATGCCTGGCAAGCAGCATTTCACATGTGGAAAATCGGCATTCAGCGTTTCTCGGTGTCAGTTCATATGGAACCCAATTTCCTTGTTTTTTTAATCATTCCCAATGATTTCAACCGATGTGAAATTGCTTTTTGAGTCACTCCTAATGTAAGTGCAAGTTCTTCTTGCGTTTGGCACGAATCTTGATCCAATAATACTTCAAATTCCGCGTCTTCGTACACTTTCAGCCTTCCGCTACGTTTTTTGGCTTCGGTGTAAGAATGAGTGATATAAATGTCTACCCCGCAAAAGACACCATAATTACAAGTATGTAATGAGTTTTTACTGAATTTAAAACCACTTGTTTTTATGCAGTTATTTTAAATTAAGGAATAATATTGTGTTATTTGTTTCAGTCCGGTAAACCTCTTAAAGCTACAAAAGCTGCAAGTTCCACTCCTCCAGTAGACCCAACAGCATATCTCCGCTTCACCTTCAAATGTGAGCCCTGTAAACTGGGTTTCAAAAGGAGAGGGATGCTGGTGAGCTATAAATATTACATATATATATATATATATATATATATATATATATATATATATATATATATATATATATATATATATATATATATATATATATATATATATATATACTAAAATAGTTTTTCGGTTTACCGCGTGTTGAATTTTTATTAAATTCGACGTTTTGTCCAATATGTTTGGACATTTTCGAGAATAGCAATTTCTAGTGGTTGACATTCACAAAATATGTTAATACTGGTTACATTTTGACGGTTATTTTAAGTGTTGCCATGCGTCATCCGGGTTGCCACACCATTGACACTCGTAGAAAGCGGTAGGTACCCTGTGTTGATTTGTGTTATATGTAAAGCTCTGTGCTGATTTCTTGTAATTGGACGATGGAGTGGTGCTGCTTCTTGGTGGGAATCATCTGCTGGAGATTACGTGTCGTATGTTTCTGTATCTGACAAAAATTCGAGGACAAAGAATTAGAGGCATTCCTCGAAGAAGATCAGAGTCAAACGCAAGAGGAGCTTGCAGAATCATTGGGAGTGACTCAACAAGCCATTTCCGTACGATTGAGAGCCATGGGAATGATTCAAAAACAAGGAAATTGGGTGCCTTATGAACTGAAACCGAGAGACGTTGAAAGGCAATTTTTCACTTGCGAGCAGCTGATTCAAAGGCAACAAAGAAAAGGTTTTTTGCATCGGATTGTAACTGGAGATGAGAAGTGGATATTCTACGACAACCCCAAGAAGAAAAAATACTACGCTAAGCCCGGTCAATCGTTGCCATCGACCTCAACATCAACACCAAAACCGAACATACATGGTTCAAAGATCATGCTCTGTATCTGGTGGGACCAAAGGGGTGTTGTTTTCTATGAGGTGCTGAAACCTGGCGATTCCATTACGGGCGATCGGTATCGGCTACAATTAATTCGTTTGAGCCGTGCATTGCGAGAAAAACGGCCGGAATACGAGCAAAGACATGATAAAGTTATTCTTCTTCATGACAACACTCGGCCTCATGTCGCAAAAGTCGTAAAAAAATATTTGGAAACGCTCAAATGGGATGTTTTACCGCACCCGCCGTATTCCCCGGACATTGCTCCTTCTGATTACTGGTTGTTCCGAAGGATGCAGCACGATTTAGCAGGTCACCGGTTCACTTCTTTCGTAGAAACCGAAAATTAGCTCCAAACTTGGATCGCCTCAAAAGATGAGTCATTTTTTCGAGATGGAATTCGAAAATTGCCTGAGAGATGGGAAAAAATAGTAGCCAGCGATGGACAATACTTTAATTGATCTGTTTAGAAATAAATGCATTTTTGAACACAAAAAAACGGACCGAACTAATTTGTATACCCAATAAGTCAAGTAAAATTTTTTCGATTGAAAAAACCACTATTAGTTACTTATTTGATTTCAACATGGTCACTTGTTGAAATCAATTTATGCAGATGAAGTTTATGTTTGCACACGTAATATAAATATAGTGATTTCACTTGTGGTTATTTGGTATTTTGATTTTGACACGGTAACTTGACACATTAACTTATTTTTATTTACATCCATTTAATATGGTTTTATTTGGTGAAAATTTTTTGACAAATGAATGTTGACAGTTGTGAAATTATTAAAGGTTAAATAAGAAAAAAAACTTTAAAATACGTAATAATGTATATTATAAGAACACTCAAAACTATATTAATGTCACTTATTTGGTTTAAAAAATCACTAATTTTATATTGTTTTTGTTTGGGCGCGCACTTGACTGCAATGCGATCTACCACAAAATCCAAGTGCACCTCTCCCAAATAACGCAAAACATAATTTTTAAGTTCTACGTTTTCCATAACTTCCAAATTATCTTCCTCCTCTTCATCAGCATCGTCAGCTATTGTTTCATTGGCTACATTGGAATTGAGGTCCGATATAATGAGGCCATTATCAAATGTGACAAACTCATTAAAGAACACCGACTATCAAAGGGTCAAAATACTCTTTGATTTCCACCATCTCCCTGTATTGTGTTGATTAACTCTTCTGGACCAAGAATTATTTTACCCTTACTTGAACAGTTGGTGATTGTTGTAGGTGTTAGTTACTTTGGTCCAGGATGTCGATATCGCCCGACAGGCATCCAACTTCGAAAGATGAATAACGCGCAACCTATATTCAAATTTATAAACGACTTCTTACTGAAGTTTGGTCAATCTTAAGATATTTTTAAACTGAATTTTTAGAAATAATGTGCAATATACCGGTCATCAGCTATTATGTAGACCCGTGATTTGCATAAAAAATTTCGAATTGATAAATACTATTTGACGAAAAAACATTAGGAATTACGAAATACTCGGTTTTTAGAATTGACAGTAATATTTATTATAAAAAGTAGATTTCGGGACCTAGAAAATGGTGGATAATACAAATGAAAATAAAAATCATTGTAATTAATGGACTTTTTTAGAGCATGATGCATAACTGCTATGTATATTTATTAAAATAAAAAGGTACTGACCACACTGAGCTATATTGCCATGGTAGGCTAAACTTAATACCTATCTGCAGTGGAAATAGAATGTCGTAAGATTTTTTTTTACATACAAAACAAGAATTTTGATCAGAAAAAACAATGTTAGATGGAATGATATGAATTTAATGTTTTGGTGAACAGGTGAACCACTTGGCCCGCCGTCACCCCGAGGTGGTACGAACCAACGTGCCGGAACTGCAGCTGCCCATTCTGCGTGTGGCTCGTAACTACTACTGCCAGCATTGTGACAAGGTCTACAAGAGCAGCTCCAAAAGGAAGGCACACATACTCAAAAATCATCCTGGTAATCATTGCTTTAATTAATCTATAAACTATATTTATATGAAATGCCCTTTAGCGAGTTAACTCATCTCAAGGACCCTTAATATATGACCAGAATAAACCCAAATGTGAAATGAAAAAATATCTAAAAATATTTTGGTAAAACACTATGTACGAGGCATATCCAGAAAGTAAGTGTACTGAATTTTTGTAGGTTACAATTTTTTTTATTTAAACAAAAAATTACGTGGTTACCGTAGTACATATGTAAGCTATTTTTCGACATAGTCGTCATTCCTCAATGCATATGGTGAAGCGGGGTATCAACTTTTTGATGCCTTCCTCGAAGTAGTTTCCCGCCAACCCCTCCGTCCACTTCTCCACCTCCTCCTTTACCTCCTCGTCGGTTGAAAACCTTTTTCCACCCATGTGCAGCTTCAGGGAGGTAACGAGATAGTAATCTGAAGGTGCTAGGTCAGGGGAATGCGCGGGATGGTTCAGGACATCCCATTTAAACGAGGCGAGCAGTCGCTTCGTGGCGTTGGCCGTGTGTGGTCTGGCATTGTCGTGCAGCAGGCAGACTCCCTTTGTCAGCATGCCTCTCCTCTTGTTCTGAATCGCCCTCTGCAATTTTTTTAGGGTCTCACAGTATCTTGCAGAGTTGATGGTCTCCCCTTGAGGCATATATTCAATTAAAATTATGCCTTGACTGTCCCAAAACACGGATGCCATGATTTTCTTGGCTAAAATTGTGGTTTTGAACTTTTTGGCGGAGGGTGAAGAGGTGTGACGCCACTGTTGAGACTGCCTTTTGGTTTCAGGCGTGTAGTGTGCAACCCAAGTTTCATCTCCAGTAACGATGGAGCGGAGAAATTAATCTCCATGGAGTTTGCAGCGCCTCAAAAACTCTTACCCGGCCTCCACTCGATTCAACTTGTGTTGGTCTGTCAGCTGTTTTGGAACCCACTTTGGGGGTTTTTTGATTAGTAAATAACGAATTTGGTATTTTATTACAGTAAAAGTCCATTAATTAGAATAATGATAATTCATAATTCAAGTTTTTGAATATTACATGAACGTTAACCCAATAGCCGCCATTTACGCGTATCGGCGTACGAACAATCCGTGCCACAAATGCCATTAACGCCTTACCACGTAAATCGCCAGTATGAATGTTTCGAGGATGATATTTCTAAGTTCTAACTGTAGATGGGGCTAAATATTATTTTGTAAAATAATTCGAACTGTTTCTTAACGACATCTCTTGTAAAAGATGATAATTTATATTGTTTATACTACGCAAAGCTGCATCCAAAAAAGGTCTACAGATTTCTTGTCACAGTTGATTGAATCTCCCGCCATCGTAACGTCGTGTGTGTGGATATCACGTGGTTCTTATTACATTCTCTGTGGTGCGGTTCTAAAACTTTTTTTGATATTCGGCGCAAATGTGGACTTGCGTTTTTTTTTCCCGAATTGAGAATTTAGTTTGTTTTTTTTAAATTTACTTTGATATTTCATTTTGTGTGTACTTTTATACAATAATTTTTGAAACTTTATTTTTAACATCCATAAATATGTCAAGACGCGATCTCAGTGAAGAAGAGATAAGAGAATTCTCCCTCGATCTTGACTCTGACATTCAGGAAAGTGATGATGACTCGGATTTTATAACGCAACTTAGTGACAATGAAGATGAACCTATGGAGACTGAAGTTACCCGAACAAGTTCGTCAGGAAATTGGACTGTGAATTCCGGAAATTTTAAACCAATCATCCATCAATTTAATGATTTTACATCTGGAATAATCGCGACACCATTATTATCAGAAAATTCCCCGGAAATCAATTTTTTTGAACACTTTCTAAATAAAAATATAATGTCCGAAATTGTCAAGGAGACAAACAAATACTATCAAGCGACTATTAGAAATAAAGTTATTTCTGAACATTCACGGCTTCGCAGATGGAAAGATACATCAGTTAATGAACTCTACGTATTTATTGCAGTGACAATGCTAATGACCAGAAATAAGCACCACACGATAGAAGAGCACTGGTCAAAAGATCCCCTTATAACAAGTGCTATATTTGGGAAGACGATGGCAAGAAATCGTTACCAGATATTGCTGAGTATGCTGCATATATCAGACCCTGATTCTCAAATTGCTGGTGACAAATTAAATAAAATTAAACTTCTGGTCGATCACACTCGAAAAATGTTCAAAGAATCAATGGTGCCATATGAAAATCTATGCATTGACGAAAGCATTATAGAGTTCAAAGGACGTCTTAAGTTTAAACAGTATATTCCATCCAAACGCCATCGATTTGGAATAAAAATGTTTGTTTTGTGCGACTCGCAGACAGGTTATATTTTAGATATAATTATTTATTGTGGAGATGGGACGGATGTCACTGACGAACAATGTCTTGGGGCCTCAGGAGCTGTTGTCACCACTATGTTAAATGACTACCTCGGCAAAGGCCACAAATTATATGTAGATAATTGGTACACTAGTCCAATATTATTTAAATTTTTGCATGACCACCAAACTAATGCATGTGGAACGGTGCGAAAAAACCGTAAAAACATGCCAAAATTCAATAAATTGAAGAAAGGGGAAATTACTTCTCAGTATTCCGATTCACTGATGGCATTAAAATGGCACGACAAAAGAGAAATTCACATGCTAACGACGCTTCATGATGATAAAGTTTCTCCAACGGGGAAAATAAATTTTAGAACTGGAGAAGTAATTTCGAAGCCAAATTGTATCCAAGATTATAATAAAAACATGGGCTTAGTAGATAAAGCGGATATGATGATAACTTTTGTAAATTCCCTAAGAAAATCAGTTAAGTGGTATAAAAAGGTTTTCTTTCATTTAATCGATTTATATTTACTGAATTCGTATACAATGCACAAAACCGTTAGTTCCAAAAACATTTCTTTTCCTGATTTCCAATTAAATGTGATAAGACAATTATTAGAAAAATATCATATTACATCGCACTCTGAAGTTGGTCCACGTACGTCACAAGATGTGCCATTACGGTTATCTGCCAAAATGCTAGTAAAACATATGCCGAGACCTATACCCGCAACTGGAAAAAACAAAAAACCCTATAAAAACTGTTATGTTTGCTCAAACACTAAACTTAGACCAAAAACAAGAAAAGCGACGAAGTACATGTGTGTCGAATGTAACGTGCCGTTATGTGTTTGGCCATGCTCAACAATATTCCACGAAAAAAAAGAATATTAATTTTAAATCTTTAAAACATTGTGTAAATAAAATGTAGTACAATCTAGTGCAATATTAATATGTAATGTGAAAAAAGTTGGAGAATCGTTGCCGAATTCATGATGACGTGTGAGTGTTTATCTTATATCTCTTTGTTTGTTTATGTTAGTGAGTCATTGCTATGGCCGGCTCGCCGCTCCGAATTTTTCTGTTGGTGTTTATTATTTATGTCAAAATACATTATGGAATACACTTGAGGATTCCAATTATTTATCAAGTATGTACCATACATATCAGAAATGAGTGTCTAATATAAACAAGGCCCTCAATGGCAATGGGAATCCCATAAAGATTAATTTAATTGATGACTTAAAAAATACCGAAATAGCTTGGCGTGTCGTAGTTGACAGAGTATATTGTTTGGGCGCCTAATGGGTTAATTTATTTGAAGTATTACATGAACGTGAATCCAATTACTTTAGATAATGAATCAGGTGGGACAAGACTGAAAGGAACCAAATAAATGCCATAGAAATGCATGCACTGAGAAGAATACATGTGGTAGAAAGATCCAGAAGGTGAGAAAATGGGTTCCACATGAACTGAATGAAAACCGAAAGTGACAGCAGGATAACTGAAAAACCACTTGCGAAACGCTCGCCAGGTACAAAAGAAAATTTCTCCATCGAATTGTGACTTCGATGAAAAATGGATATATGATATTTTGAGAATCCTAAGCGTAAAAGATCATGGGTAACTCCAAGCAAACCAGCGACATCGACTGCAAGGCCAAATCGCTATGGACGGAAGACAATACTCTGTGGTGGGATCAGAAGGGTGTTATCTATTATGAGCTGCTAAAACCTGGCGAAACCGTTAATACTGAACGCTACCGACAAAAAATGATAGATTTGAACCCAGCATTGCGTGAAAAACGACCAGAATATCAAAAGAGGCAACACAAAGTGATTTTGCTTCATGATAATGCACCATCGCACACAGCAAAACCAGTCAAGGAAACGATTGAAGCGTTTAGTTGGCAAATAATAGGTTAGTCAATAAATTTTGAAAGCGACATCTATGGAGCAGTAGAAAAACCAAAATTTCTACGCCATTTTAATATTTCATCTTTCATAAGAACGTACTCAAAATTTCATTTCGATCTGTCAATTCATTCTTTGTTTACAAGCCATTTGAAGTTGACGTGTCAGTGTATTTTTAACAATGGAAAAATCCGAATATCGTGCAGTGATTAAATTCTTTGTTTTGGAAGGTTTATCGGCTACTGAGATCCATGCAAAGATGGTGAAAGCATTAAAGGAGTCTTCTCCTTCATTTCCAACCATTCACCGATGGGTTTTGGAGTTTAAGCGTGGCCGTACAAGCGTTGAAGACGATCCACGCTCAGGACGTCCAAAAAGTGCATCAACACCAGAAATCATAGCGAAAATACAGGATATGGTTTTGGAAGATCATCGATCGACTATGGATGTGATAACTGACACCATAGGCATCTCACATGGAACAATATGGCATATTTCGGCTGAAGTTTTGGGTTTCAAAAAACTGTGTGCACAATGGGTGCCGCATTTGCTAACAATGCAACAAAAACACGTTCGAATGCGACTTTCTGAGCAACATTTGAAGCAATTTCGAAAAGATAAAAAGGATTTTCTGCGTCGATTCATCACTGTGAATGAAACTTGGGTCTACCACCATGATTTTGAATCAAAACAAGAGGCTAAGGAGTGGTGTGAACCAGGCACTTTGGCTCCGAAGCGAGTTCGTGTCCAGAAATCGGCCAAGAAGGTGTTAGCGTCAGTTTTTTGGGATGCAAAAGGAATTTTATTGATAGATTATCTCCAAACTGGTAAGACAATCAACTCTGATTATTATTGTGACCTTTTGGACCAGTTGGATGAAAAAATTTGTGAAAAACGCCCGGTTTTGCAGAAGAAAAAAATCATTTTTCATCAAGACAATGCACCTGCTCACACAGCTCAAAAAACCATCGCGAAAATCAGTGAATTGGGGTACGAATTGTTGCAGCATCCACCCTATTCGCCAGATTTAGCTCCCTCTGACTTCTGGCTGTTCTCACACCTCAAAAAATTCCTTCGTGGAAAGCATTTTTCATCAAACAAAGAGGTTATAGCCGTCGTAGAGGAGTATTTTGCAGGCCTTCCAGATAGTCACTTCCGTGATGGGACAACAAAGTTGGAAGATCGTTGGACCAAGTGTATCGATCTTATGGGAGACTATACTGAGCAATAAAAGTGATTTCCCCCCAAAAAAAATGTATTTTCATTTCCGCTTTCAAAACTTTTTGACTTACCTAGTACTTTCGCATATGGCTTACTCACCAGACTTGGCTCCATCCGATTACTACTCATTTGCATCCATGGGACACGCACTTGCTGAGCAGCGCTTCACTTCTTACGAAAATGGCTCGATGATTGGTTTGCCTCAAAAGAGCAACAGTTTTCTTGGCGTGCCATCCACAAATTGCCAGAGAGATGGGAAAAATGTGTAGCTAGCGATGGGCAATACTTTGAATAAAATATTTTTTACCATTTTCATACAATAAATGTGTATTTTCTATAAAAAAAATCCAGTTTCATATTTACAGACCTGATATGTATGTATTTTGAAATTTACACAAGACAGGGAAAAGTATTTTTAAGAATATTTGGAAAACAAAACGCGCTATAGCCATGTTTCCAAGTTTACATTTATTTATAGATAGATTGATATCTATTAAGTATACTCAAAATATCCTGAGTTGCATTGATATTATATGTTCAGTTAAATGAACCTGAGATGCAGATTTATTATTTACTTTTGATGTCTTCACAGGGGAATCTATCCCTCCATCAAGCCGGGGAGCAGGCTGGCCTCAAGGGTCAGTGGGGACAGGAGCAGTGGTGGGGGGCTACAGTGCTTGTGTGGGTGCTGTACCCTCGGCCCCGCACCTCTGTCCGCACCAGCCCTGCCACAAGCAGTATGCCTCCAAGGCCAAATTGCTGCAGCACATTCGCCTCAAGCATCCTCCGCAGGTAAAAACCCCTGAATAATATCTTGAGATCAACCATTTAGACATTTACATTGAAGATGCTCTTCAAATTAAAGCTCCAAAATTAACCAGTTAAGTACAGGATACTGATAAAGCAATATGAGATTAGTCACACCCATATGCTAGTTTCAACTATGTACAAGCTTCTAAGAATATTTAATCTTTAAAAGAAAACAAAAACTCATGAGAGAAGTGGCAAAGTGTCTGGGACAGGTTGATTTTTTCATATGACCTTTGAAAATAGTTTTTTTTTGTATAAGGTGGTTTTGTTCTGCTTTTTAGTTACATAATATAATTTTATAATAGACAACACAGTTTATTTATTTATTTAATTATTAACATGTGACAGGTTATACAAGTACTTAAAATTATAGTTGTCTGTCTCCTCACTGTTTTGTGTTATTATCAATAGGGGAAGACAACATAGTTGTCTGTATCCTCAGTGTTTTGTGTCATTATCAATAGGGAAAAAAGTTATTTGGTATAATAGGCAAGGATTTTCGAAGTTGTAGTAGGGAAAATTGGTTTTCCCGTAATTTCAAAGATATCAGTAAAATGTGGAAAATATATTATGATATTGGCAATAAAGATTTTTTCCACGTCATAAAAATCTATTAAAAAAACTGAAAATATGTAGAATCTAGTTATTTAAAATGATCGAAAATAGTTTTGAAAAACTGAAATTGCCTACAATACGAGTAGTTTAAAAAATCCCCATCAAAGAAAAAAGTCTTGTATTAGTGGTGTTTATAAAAATCGCAATTAACACTGATTATTGATTCATAAAAAATCGCAATTAACACAATGCAAAAATATTTTTAGTAACTGGAATGAAAATTGCTGTATCTATAATTTTTTATCTTTTACTAGGCTTCAACTGCTGACAGCAAAGAAAATGCATTACAAAAAGTGTGTGGTTATGACTCACCTTCCAAAAATGATGTAACCAGCAGCACGAATCGTCCAGAGATAAACGCAGACCGACAGCAAGTACTTATATCCTCCGATATTAAGGTGAGTTGGCTTGTTTTGTATGGATAGCATTCATTTTAAATTACTGTTGCAGCTCTCTTAAAATTTTGATAACTGACAAATTTTGATACGAGGAAAACTTGAAAAGTTTTATTGGGTTTGGTTGGTCCAAACAGCATGGTTATATGGCCCATTATCATAAAAAAGGCATATTTATCAGGTGTAGGTAAAATGGCCAAATCGATGTACGATTTGCCGCCTCATCTGTTTTATTTGCCTGATTTAGGTCAATAAGACAGATCCATTTGACTTTCGTCTCTTCTCAAATTTAAAAAAATCTTGGTGGCTTGCAATTTCCCTGAAATGATGAGCCGAAAGCCGTGCCGCTTATTTTCTTTTATCTTTTGGGAACCAAACTATTTTTCTTCTGTGAAAAAATTATTTTAATATTTAGGTTATATTTTTATCTTAGGAATCATGTGACATTATAAATTTTCAGATTTTGAAGACAAATAAAATGAACTACTCTTCACACAATGAATCTGAAAACCACATGCCACTAGAAGTTCAAATCAAACCTAAACCTATGATGTCTCCACCACCACTCCATCCCATGGGAACCTCTGTGAAATGGGATAACAAGATCCTTACCAGTCTCCTGAGTACCAACAGCTCATGGCAGGCTTCAGAGCCTAAACTCATTTCCATGGACCCCCCCAATACAACAAAACCACTCTCAGAAATCAAACTTGGAGGATACTTAACAGGGTCTCTTAAACAGTCTCTTCCGGCACCTAAGAATATTTGGAAAAACTCTGCAGATTCTGCAACTCTACTAGATTCCTTAAGAAATGGAAACTCACGTTTGCGGCTCATACAACTGTCTGATGGAACACAAATTTTGGAAGAAGCAGATACATATGAAGCCAACTGTCACATAAAAAGCTTACCAAGTGGACGGTTGATTTTGGAAGATCAGCCCAAAGTTCACATATCAGGAAATATGCAGAACGGAGAGGGAACTAAGTTGCCTCCGATGAGTGTTTTGGCCGGCAGTTCTAACAAGGGCCGCTACACAGACCGTTGATACTAATGACTACGTTCTGCTGGTGATATTTTGTCAGCGGTATGACCCGCTCATGTTTGTTATGGCACATATCCTGTGAAAGGATTGTTTTGTGCCAATTTGGCTTCCCAGGCTTGAATGCCTTATTCGGTGGAGTCTTCTGATTACATAGAGATTTTTTGAAAAGTCAAAGATGTTGGAGATCTGATTTTCTGAAGTTGGAGGATATCTCAAATTTGTGAGTTGTTTTTACTGCTAGAATACCTGAATGAGATACTCTGTAGTGAAATAAATATTTCCAATCATGAATCTTCTATTTGTAGATGTATCTTTTAGATGATTATATTGTTTTCGGAGTTTTTACTAATTGAAATTGCCCTCAGGAACTTGCAATGTTCATTAGCTCTTACTTTACAAATACTCTTGGCCACTTTCTGTAGTCTTGTTTCAAATAGAGCTTTGCTTTGAAAATAATTTTTTTTTTTATTCCATGTACTAGTAATTTCAAATCCACCTTTTGAATATTTCTTGTTTTCAATGAATATCAAATCTGGAAAGTATGTTGTACCAATGTCTAGATTAGTGCCTACTAAACTGTTTATTCGAAATACAAATATTAATTTATGATTAAAAAAATTTGTAAATGTGTGCAATATTTGTGAATAAAATTAGATGGGATAGATATTTATTAGTGTAAATTGAATATCTGTTTAATGTTTATTTATTATAATTTGTACAGTGTTATCCTATGAACTGTGATTATTTATTTTAAACAAACACATTTATAGGAATGAAAAATTTATGGATCTAATGGCCAGTTATTAATAACATGTTTCAAATTGATGAAATCCATTTTTAATGCCTTCTTTGATTATAATATAATAATTTTATTTGGTAGTTACAAATGCATAATGAGCAGGAGGTAATTTTACATACTAAGTAATTTGTCACAAGTAAAATGATCACACACAGGATGTTTTCATCTATTGCCTTTTTTATATACCTCGGGATCAATATTCTTAAAAAATAAGAGTTTTAATTGACAAATAATAAAAGTTCATCTTGCATTATATCAAGTTAGTTATTGTTAGAAATACTAAAAATAGACAATTAGTCATGTAATTCAACATTAGCACTCTTCATTTATTTATTATATATATATATATATATATATATATATATATATATATATATATATATATATATATATATATATATATATATATATATATATATATATATATATATATATATATATATATATATATATATATATATATATATATATATATATATATATATATGTATATGTATATGTATATGTATATGTATATGTATATGTATATGTATATGTATATGTATATGTATATGTATATGTATATGTATATGTATATGTATATGTATATGTATATGTATATGTATATGTATATGTATATGTATATGTATATGTATATGTATATGTATATGTATATGTATATGTATATGTATATGTATATGTATATGTATATGTATATGTATATGTATATATATATATATATATATATATATATATATATATATATATATATATATATATATATTTTCATAAAATTTGCAATGTCAGTTAAAATTTAAACATTTACACTTTTAACTTAACACCCATTATTTATAAAATGAAAATACACATATTCAATAAATTGTCTGTATTATTTTTATTATAGGTCTAGAAATTACAAAATCATTTTAATCTTAGAGTATGAAATATTCTTCTGGTATAGCATAATAATGATTTGCATTGTGTGCATCCGAGTAGTTCTCACTATATAAACAAAACATTTAGACTTTGTAATCCCAGCTTATAATTGAATTCATCCAAACAAACCGTATCTAAGCCACTCACTATATATTTTGTATAATACTTTTAGATACATTAAATTGAGAATCTGATGTGAAATGCGTGCTGCTGGCAGCTGTGGACTAGTCAATAAAATAGATTCACATATAATAATAGACCATGACTAAATTGGACTACTAGTTTGACTGATTTTATTGATTGTACTGAAAGAAGAATATTCAGTAATTATCTAAATCTATGATCTCTAATATAAAGAAAATAATTTATTATAAATCCATATTATATAACAATTATTATATTACCTTCACATGGCTTGAACTTAATATTTCTTTATTCTCTTTCCTAAATCAGTGAATTTGACATGCAACAATGTGTTTTTGTAAACCTTTTATTTTTATACCAATGTGTTAAATACAGTCTTCCTATTATTCATAAATGTGCTATGGATTTGAGTATACAATTTGCTAATATATTTTACCACTAATCTTGCCATACTAATAATTTCATTTAAACTTATATACTCCCCGAGTGATAATTTTTATAGACTATATAATTTTTTTCTGAAATCTAATGAATATGTGAAATAATTTTGAATCTAATGAATGTGGAAAAATCTATGTATTTTAATATTATTAATGGTAAGAAAATAAAATAAAATGGAAAATCTATTTTTATCTAGTAGTATGAAAAAATCTAGAGCAATATTAAAATTAAATGTAGAAGCTTAATTTGATAAAATGATAAGTAAAGTTTTACTTTTTCTTCTTTAATAATCACACTATTTATTTTTAGTAAATAAAATATTTTTGATAATAAAATTCGTTAGATTGTGTTTGTTGCACTTCAGTTGCAATAATAAGTTTGTTACAATGATTTTGGATTCCCAACCTGCAGTAGCATCTGCATGCCTTTGCCCTGACCAGTGGTCTATTGCCTTCGAGTTTGCCCTCCAAATTGTAACTGAATATTTAGATGTAACCTCTCTATCTAAAACTTAGTTTAATTTCTGTTGAACTATTAGGCTCGAGAGCTGTTGAATGTAGACTGAATGTGTTTGTGTAGTCAAGTATGTCTTGCTTGGTATTCTCCCCATTTGCTGTAGTTTCCTAGTATCTTAGTTGTCATTAGTCACTCTTGGAACTATTTTTAAGTTTCATTTTGAATCTCCATTTTTTTTAATCAATTGATCATTGTGCCATTATGTTTATGATTATATCGACTCATCTATCCATGTTACATTGGTTCAGAATGCATTTATTTATATTTCATCTTCACTTTCATCGCCTTTTCTAGAAAGATTCGGTATAATTTATATGAGACCTCTGCCCCCTTATGTTCTGGATCGATTTAGTCATCATTATCCACTGCAAACCCATCTTATTTACGGTGTCTTGTTTTTTTTTTATTGAACTTAAGTCGAGAAGTGGTCTGTACTTTTAAATGATTCTAATACATATTTATGAAAGATAGTAGGTGTAAATGTAATCAATTGTGGTAATGCGTTATCTACACCGAGTTTTATATTATTAATGGTAGAACTGTTGAACTAATCGGGTACTGCGGCTTCTTACGATGTATGTGAAGTCATAAGCACATAAATCATCATGTCATATCGCTAATTGGATAGAAAGAAAATACATAGTTACACATTTCTCAACCCTCAATTTTTTCAAACCCACAACTGCCTCTTTTTATATATTTTTCACAAAGCTTTCATTATTCATCCTTGTCTTCATTTATATGTATAGACTTCATTGGTTTAATTACCAACAGAAGATAAATAGTTAACATTTTCTCTATGTGTGGTAGACTTTTAATCAATGTCTATAGATTTTTTTAACTATTTCAATTAGAAATGATAAAAATACTACCCTTCATGCTGTTAGAGTTTGAATGTAAAATTATAGGTGAAATTGTAAAATTTTGACTAATACATTTTTTACCCTCTTTCTGATTGATGATTTTAAGAATATTGCGATTACTTTTCGTGTCAATGTGGTTCTGTCTAATGCTCCTCTAATGTCAGTCCTTATTCCTTCATAAACTTAACATATCATATTTCCCATATCTTGATCCATAATTTAAATTTAAATAAAAAGAAAGTACATAATTGTTAAAAATTATATAGCCTTGATTTTTCCAAAATGATTTTCTATTCAATGCATTTCAAGTGTCCTTATAAACCAAACTCCCAGTATTAGCATCACGTATATTATTTAATTATCCATTAGGTAATATTATTTCGATACATAAATAAAATATATATTATATTAGTTACTCCAATCTTTAACCTTTCAAAAAGCCTACAAATACTTAACATTCAAATTCGTCTTCAGAAAAAAGCTTTTAAGTAGTTTTGTCTTTTTTATTTTCTTACCATTAATTTTAATATATGTAATATTTTCCTGTACAAAATATTCCAAGCAAAAATAGTTTTTAATTTGATAACATTTGTTGTGTTGCTACATTATAAGTGGTAAAATCACAGGAAGAAATTTTTGGGGGCATATTAATATTAATTTTGGGGGCATTCTAATACATTATTTTCAATGAACTCATTTCAATGAACTTTAGAAAAAATATATTATTTAAGGGTTTTTTAAAATTAACTTTAAAACTAACATATTATACAATTTCGATAAATTTGCTTTCTATATTTCCAATACTGATGTTTTTTACACATATTTTTAAAGGGGAGTAGAAAATGTTAGAGGGGAAGAATATTATAAATTTACAATAATATTTTGTCGGGGAACAATAAAAATAAAATACCTCAAGCAATATGATCATGTTATACTTAGTGAAATTTTGATCAAAATTTTTAGATCTGTTAATTAAAGCTTTTTGTGTTTTGCTTTTAAATGTTAGAAAATGTTGTAAATGTTTTCATAGCATAAAACTATGAACAAAAATATTGAGAAACGTTGAAAGGCAATAAATATTCTATTCTTTTTAAAACAATCATAAGATATTATTTTTAAAAAGATTTATCAAAAATATAGTTGAACTTCAGTACTGAGAACCTTTAGTCGAAAGAAAAAGCAATTTTTAATTGTAATGAGCTTTTGTGATTGTCATATAAAAATGTGTTAAAAGGAAACGGAAAATGTATTTAATGAAATAAAATTGATGCGATAAACATTTGTCTTTTTCTCTACAATATTTTATATTTTAGGTAAATATCTGTATGTATCAATTTGCTGTGATCTATAGACTGCAAACACTACAAATTATATTAATACAATTCCATACATATTAGCGTTATCAGTAAATACAATATATTACTACTGAAAATATATTTTATTGATAAAAGGAAACATATGAATTAAGGTCAAGGAACTTGACAATTCGGATGTCCATCTTACATCGTACACCAGTCCGGATGTTAAGGAAATTCGCAATCCCAGCCTGACATTGGAGGCCATGTACCGACCTGGAAGGAGGCTCATTATGACATCCTTGTGTTCCTGGTGGAACATGTATAGAGTAATGATAATATTTTATATCAATAGTGGAACTGTAAGTGGAAACCCAATTAATTTGGAAAGGTCTGAGTAATAAAACGTGTGTCAGATTGGGCAAGTAGCAGTCCCATTTAAAGGGGTGGCGGAGGGAAGGAAGCCCAGAAGGTTCCTAGACACCATTTCAACCTTTAAAAAAGAGCTAATAAATTTATTTTATCACTTAATTTCCTTTTATGAATGATTTTCATATGCGGGTATTATATTAACGATGGGAAACTGATGATAGAAAAGAACATTATAAAGAAGATGAAGTAAAAGCACTCTTGAAATAAAAATTTATATGTAAATTTGATATTAATGACAATAAAATATCTCAAAAACAAATTGAACTAATCAATTGAATTATACCTCTCTGCTCCTTCAGCAACTTAGGGATGCCTGAAAACTTCAATCAGAACAGTCCACAACCTGGTACTCTTCGTCCACCCAATTTACCTAGTACGAGTATATATTAATTTTTAACAAAACCTGTGATCGAGAAAAAGGTTTTTTTAAAATCAAATGCAGATTTCATTCTTAGATTTTAATGTTCACATTTTTCTAAATTAATACTCCATATATGGATCGGCATGATGCCCAGAGATTAACCTTCTTTCCCTATAGTAACATGTTTCATAAAGTTCCCCAGCATTACATAGCTATGGTGCCATTTTTCACATTACAATTCAATTGAAAAATAAGAATGTCAAATTCAAGAGATGGACAGCAGGCTGCGGGCCAAATCATTTTGGTTAGAAGGAAATGAGAAAGCCTTTATCCTGAAGTAAAGAGACAATGACTAATAATGATTACGAGTAAAATTTAATGAATATTGTTGTCACAAAACAAATAGCCAAACATTGTTGTCACAAATACTGACTATGTTCTCTAAAAAGGACGATTTACTGTCATAAACTTAAGGATTATTCATGAGCAACACAACAATTTTTTATTTAAATATCACTGAAAATGTGACAACGTTATTAATATTGAATTTTAGATTATTATTTATGTCACCTACTATAGAATTTATCAGTATTATCATATATCAAACAATCATTGGTAGTTCTGACAATTCAATATATAGGAGTTCACGGCCATTATTCAAAGAGAGAGAATATAACTTTACATCAGTAGTTCCCAAACTAGGATACCCCCCTGGAACTTACACAAATTACTACAATTATACTAAAATATCTTCCATGCACGTAACAAGCTTGAATTAATACATTTTTCTAATGGTGGTCTGCTCTTTAAAACTAAACAAATCATTGTAGTGGCTGTTGGTAAGTACCTACTAACAAGCAAGTTATGCATCAGGTGTTGGAGGGGGCGGCAAGTGAGATTTCAGTTTAGGGTAATGAGTAGCGAGCTGACAAATGTCACTGAATATTCTGATGAATAATTAGCATTTGGTTTTACTTGTACAAATGGTAACAATGAACAGAAACCACAATGTGTGATATGTTACAAAGTTTTATCAAATGAGTCAATGAAATTGTCTAAACTCCGGCGATATTTGGAGACGAATCACAGAGAATTAGTTAATAACCCAAGGATAACAGCGTCATATTTCACATTAAGATAATAAAATAATATTAATTTATTGCATAAATTATCGCTTTTATAATATAAAATATAAGAGTGTGTACTAAGTAAAAATTAATATAGGACTCATATATTTATATTAATTAAGGGTCTTGAATAATTTAGCCAGATGCCCAGCAGTCCACCAGTGAAACAGTTTGGGAGCCGTTGTTTTAGATTGTTAAAAAAACTTCTACAAATTGATTTAACACTTAATGTGAAGAAATTCTACACAGTAAACTTAAATTAAAGTGATGCGCCTATTTTGCTTTACAAAAGCATTGTCAAACTGTACTCAATACCTAGCTTATAAAGCAAAATATTTTACAATCTATGCATTAAAACTTACATAAAAACTTAATAAGAGCTGACCATCCTGACATGTTGGGACCCACCAGCTTTTGAATAACCAGCCCTCATAAAACTTTAATACTGTATAAAAGCTGATGGGACCCATCAGAAAGGGCCTTAATTGCCCTAGATCTATTCAGTCGACTGTGATACATAGTGGCATGAGGTATTAAATCTGTTCTTCATGATGTCTAAGCGTGTTGAATAACCTATTTGCATCAAATGTTCCCAAAAACTTGGACAATTGTTTGAAGAAACAGTAAAAACTATTGGGAATTATTTCATTTATAAAACACAAATTAAAGAGGGGTTTCGATGATTTTAAGATGGACATAATTCAGTTTACTTGTAAAGTGATTCACAGAATGCCTGAAAATGCGGAATGTGTATGATATGTATTGTAATTAATGAAAAATGGTCTATGGCTGTGCAAGAGTTGGAGGAAGATATGGCTATTTCAATAACCATTATTTCAGAAATTTTAATTCTAGATCTGATTAGTTGAATGTATGGCTGCAAAATTCATTCCACGGCTCCTGACACAATAGCATAAAGATGTGTGAAAATCCTCTGAAGGATGTAAGAAATAGTCAATCTTGATTTCCTCAAAAATAAAGGAGACAACAGTTGTTTTCTTAGTGGTAAACAGCACAATAAGAATTACCTAAGAAAGCACTCTAAGGTCGGAGTAATATCTAACAATGCTCATGGTTTTCTTTGATCACAAAGGTGTTGTTCACCATGAACATACTCTATCTTCAACTCTTTTACTTTGTATAGGGGAACTATAACTATCCTTTTCCAGTTTTCGTTCCTATAGCTTTAGTCTTAGAATCTATCGAAAACTTCACATATCCAATCTTTCACCGCTATATGAAATATTTTAATGGGCTATCTGATCTAAACTGGTTATTTTTCCTTTTTTCATAAAGTTTACAGCTATCTGTATCTCTAATAATATCATACAGCTGATAAGTTATGACAAGCTCAAAGCTTTTGAAATTAAGGAGTAAAACAGAGATCTTCTTCTTGAAGAATGTCCGTGAACCTCTATACATAAAGGCACACATGTCAATGTCAAGTGATGTCCACTTACAGGATCTCATTAGTTCTGTTCAAATGGTCAACATAAAACAGATATAGTCAAATCAGATTGCGACAGTTCTATCAACCTCTATGTAGAGCCTCCCTGCCTTTAGAAATGCTAGTATGTACTAGTAAGCATATTTGCTACATTCTCAGAAGTTTTTAATCATCACTCATTTATTCAGCATATAAATTAAGTAAACATTTATACTTTATTTTTAACACTTACTATTTTGTTTCAATTTCCTTGCTGTATTTTTATTTTATATCTTGGAATGGGCCTTTCATATGGATTTATTAATGATTCTCAAAGTTCACAAATAAATAAGGTATCTATTTTTTTTTATTTAATATTTTTACACTTCAATAACGATTATGAAAATTAACACAATGAAATGTGCACATTCGTGACAAGCACTTTATGTGCAGGCAATATAACTGGTGCTATTTTTTTATTACAGAGTTTCAGTATCAAGAACTAATGAACCACCTAGCATTTCCTTTCTTAGCTCATCTAACAGCTACTTTTGTTTAAAATTAGGGGGTAGAATGTGACAGACTAGGAAACCGGGGTAGTGGCATAGACTTGAATGCCCCCCTTACAGTTTGCATTATCTCTTTGAGTTAAATATCGAAGAGTATCAAATGAGCACTTCTTATCTAAACTGAAGCATAGTATTCAACTATACAAAGTAGACTTACACCATGTTTGCGATTCAGTGTTACAACTCAAAGTTGTACCCGCTAGATTATTTATTATGTTGTCTATTTAAAAAGTTTGGTCAAAAATTCGAGCTCTGTATAGTGTGGCTTTAAGGGAGCAGTGGTGGGGAAATTGTCCATGCCTTTTCCATACACATCATCTTCCCTATTAGCTTTGGAATTGGTCCGATAGATGTAGACATTAAAGCAGCTTAGTGGGGTTGAGTTTGAGATACAATGTGTAAAATAGATCACATTTAAGCACAATTTTCATCAACTTAAAACTGTCTTTTTGAGTCACAATTTTAATCTTATTAATGTAGATGAATAATTCAATATCATCAATTACAATATAAATCTTATTCTTAATTGTAGTCCTTGTAAATATTTAATTTTATTGCAAGCATTTGCTGTAATTATAAAATGTTATTAAGTGTGTGCTAATGCATCAAAATTTGGCAACAGACCACGGAATCTTTAGTTTTATTTAGGAATTCAACTTACCTATAATTAATACTCATAAATGACTTATTTGCTTATAAATTAAGCTACTCGTAACATCATCTCTAATATCCATATTAAGTTATGTCAACGTTTTCTCACCATTACAATGACCATTTGGTAGGTAAACCTGGTATGCAATTCGTATACTGCATTATTTATGTAAATTAATATTTACACCCGTTATATGCGTACTTTTTTTCTTAACCCTTCCATTGAATTTTAATCGAACAGTGATGTTCTCGTAATTCAACTTACATATCAGCATCATTAAGTCATATCATATAAAATAAAAAATATTGAATTTAAAGCAAAGAAAAAATCTCTTTTCACTTCCACAATATCTAAGACATGAGAAAGCGCTCATATAACTGTTTTAAGAGTACAAACGAACAACGATCTTTTGCAACATATATGTTGTAGAGATATATCTCTAGCTGTGACTGTTCCATATGGCTACCTTCTTATGAAACTATACTGTCATGACAACTGGCTCAGATGAAGCAAAAAATGGCAAGAAAGCGAGGTCATTAATAAATTGCTTTGAAATGACCCTGATTAGAAAAATGTTAAAATATATTTCGAACTAGAAATTAGTTATTTATTGTACGATATATTCATGTCTTAGGTTTATTCTTTGGTGAATCTTTAGTCAAGCTCTCCTTTTTTTCTGACGGGTTCATTGGCAATTTTTTCTTACCAAATAATAGTATTAAATGTAAATAAACCAGACTAAAACAACTTTTTTATCATTATCAAAAATCAAATCTGAAATATTAGTCAAAGTGAAACCTGTTACCACTAGGTAACTATGATCGATTTTCCTAGTATTTATTATTTTTAGAAAAATATATAAAACCCCTTTAAAAAGAAGAAAAGTCATTAAAATCAATCATTTAATTTTAAAATGCATTTCTTAAACAATATGTCGTACATAATTCAAAGTAAATAATTTAAAAATTAAAATCATTTTAGAGCATATCTTAAGAAAATTTCAGCCGGTTAAATATTCTATAGACATAATTTTGATAAAATATCCTGATGTATATGTTAAATAAAAAAATATTTTAATTATAAAATCATTATATGAGAAGTCTCAAATACTTTTTTTATATTCCATTAGATTTAGAGTATCGATTTCAGTCAACAATTATGATTTTCCTTTATTATAGCACCTATAGTACAAACACAGAATTAAAAGGGTTTTTGAATAAAATAACTAATAGGCCAACCCAGCAATTTATTGCAGCAAATGTTTAACAAAATCATATCAAAATGACAAGTATATATAATATATCTTAAGGGCTAATCAAACCTTCGGTTAAAGGCATTTAATGCTGATATAAAACTCCCAGCAAAATTCATAGGCAGTTTTGTAGCTTTTCAGAATGTAAAATTGATCATATTTGATTAAAAGTCAGTAGTTTGTATAAAAAACGTTATTACTATTTTAAAGTACAAATTGTGATGCGGCTCCTGCATCAGTCAGATCCCACCTCCAAGGCGTCTGGTATTACTAGATTTATAAAAATAAACTACATAATATCATGAAAACAATTATAAAATAATCAAAAGGTATAGAAAACAAAAAGTTGAAATGAAAAAATGACAAGTCCACACTGAGTGAAGCCATATTTATTATATGAACACTAGAACTCCAAAACAAAGTGGAAAAGAGTATACATTATCTCTTCTGGGTCTTGAAACTGACAGACAGCGGCTGTCCCATTAAAATATATCCATTGAGTGATTGTATGGCCATAGCTGCCTGGTCGTAGTTTCTCATCGTTACAAAACCGAAACCCTTACTTCTATATGTTTGCCGGTCCTTAATTATCTTAACAGACACGATAGCACCAAAAGGACCAAATAATTGCCATAAAGTTAATTCCTCCACTTCGGGAGCTATATTATAAATATAGATGGACCAACTGGTCGCTACATTGTGGTCGTGCACTCCGTGCACAGGATTGTACCAACTGTAAGTCTTGGGCGGACACACCACTACTCTAGAGGGGTTGGGCTGCACAGCGCTGCTGCGTTGCTTGTTGGGGTTAGGCTTGTTGGCGTACTTGACGGTGAGGGGTTGCACGAACCCATCGGGGATAACCCCGTTCATGTGGTGAATGGCCCGCTCCGCCTCGTACTGCTGTTCGTAAAGGATGAAGGCAATCCCCGCGGATATGCGCGAGTTTACTATTTTCCCAAACTGCACAAATAAATTATGTAGATCCTGTAGTGTCATCTCGTTCGGCAGGTTGCACACGTAAAGGTTCCAATCTGCTTCGGGTTTACTGGGTGGCTTTGTCCCGGGATTTAATAACGCGTGCGACACTTTCAAAGTTTTATTCTGCATTAACAAGCCGTTGAAAGCTTTCCGCGCTTTCTCTGCATCTTCAGGACTGCTGTACTCCACGAAGCCATAACCACGGTTTGAAATAAGTTTGCAACTTTCTAATTTACCCATTGTTGCAAATAACGAATACATCATGTTTTGATTCATCACTTCGGGAATGTAATTCACAATCAACTTAGTGGGCGATTCATCGGCACTACAACTATTAGAAGTACCATGACAATTACCGTCATGACACGGCTCCGACATTTTTAAGTGTTTTTGATCATTGACGTTTAATACAGGTGTTGCCAAAAGATAATACATCCATCCCCGAATTTAAGACTATTGTGTGGTCATATTATTTTGCAATACTTGATAAGAATGATAAATTATTTTTTGGTTCAGTAAAATATATTTTAAAGTATAAATTTACATGTCACATTTAGTGCTCAGATGATATGTTCTAAATGATTTAAAAAAACAAGTTGACTAAATTATATATACTAATAAGATTCCAATAAGACACTACTTGATTTACAAATTGAGAAGAAATATACGTATAAAGATTTTCGGGGCTATTGTGCATAACTTGACTCAGGAAAACGTATTTCATAAAATTGTTGCTTGACATAGCATATTTTTGAAATTATTTGAACATCATTGATATCTCGAAACCAAGGAAAATAATGTGATAAAAAAAAAAGTTTTTACGGTCATCAATTATTTCAACCTTAATGTAACAAATTTGCTAGAATAAGTTAACAATTTTATACAAAAATTTCTTTCACATTCGATTTTTTTATATCGTTTACTTCTTTTATGAAATATTTAAATATTACGTTTCTTTTTTATCTATTTCTGTTTCTACTATATCTTTCAATTCACATGAAGCTTAATTTTAACTTTTGTACCAAAGGTATATTCCTACTTAGTAAGACGTTGATCTTTCAGCACGAGAGTTACGAGTTCGATTTCTGTCAAAACACATTTTTTAAATGGCTCCTCTTAATACCTCTTTAATATCATTCTAGTTGATTGGAAGAGATCTTAACTAGCAGTAAGCCCGCTAGTTTTACAATACACAATAAAAAAGTAATGTAATTAAAATGTTTGTAAAAAATAAAATTTCAAAACATTTTTCTAGGTAAATACAAACCATCGCATTATTTTAATATTAGAATAGGCAGAGAGGAAAGAGTATCAGACTTTTCTATTGTAAAAATCATCTTTCACTTTTTTTACATCAATAAATCTTATTTGGCCGTGGTTCAACAATATATTTTTTATAGGTGACCAAATAAAAATACATAATTTTTTAAATATTAAAACACTAATGAAATAATTTTGTTAATAGTAGTATTCGATATAAATTTAAATTAATAATATATCACGTCACTTTAAAAATGAACAGGAATATGTAACTTTACGACGACGACGAATGCATATTTTTAATATTTGCAACACCACTATTCTGTTGACATCAGTTGACATGGGGGAAAATGGTTCGTTTTCTACTTTATTAAGATATATTAAGTAATTTCTGATGTACTGACTTATATTTAGTGTTTAGAATATTTGAAATATCATGGGCAATGCCGGGATTAACCCGCCCCGTGAGAGGTTTAAATCAACTTCGCTCGAAGTGGCGCCGCCGTCACCAATAAAGGAGGGAGAGGCTTTTGTTTTTGATAGAAATGTTCGGCCTAAAATACGAAGATCGTCCCTGAGAGAGGATGATAAATCGACAGACGATGACGACTCGTATTTTTCCAAAACCTTATCCAAAGATGATATGGAATTTACTGGGCGACAGAGGCCCAGGTCCAACACGGTTTCTGAGGGAACCAAAATCCCAGATACTCGGAAGGTCCTGCCAACCGTGTTTAAGTGGGAAGGAGGTGGGAAACAGGTATTTATATGATTTAATAACATTTAAATTTTCAACACAAAAAAAATATTCCAAGGGACAAGTCTAGTTATTCTGAGATGTCATTCATCTCCTAATATTATGGTTTGTGGGAGACATATTTGAATTGTGTAAAGTGATATTAAAATTATATGATAGGAACAGGGTTGCCAATAGAGGTTACTTGATTCAGCAAAAGGGCCTTGCTATAAGAATAATTACAAGCCAGGTTTCAAAAATAGAGGAGATCCATGCTTCAAGTTCGCTCAAGTATCTATGTCTGCATTTGTGACAAAATTAAAAATATTTTCAATTATATAATACAAGTAATTTCCTTTGCTGGTATGTATGCCCGCAGTCCGCCAGAGGACATCCAACTTTTTACACAAATGTCAGTGTATAGGGAATATGTATGAATGATTGATAAAATGAAACCACTAGATTTGATATTAAACCTGAAGTACGTACTGATGGAGCTACTATTATCTAGTCAATGAGAACACTTTGAGCAAGGATAACTATCATATTGTGACAGTGAAACATATTGTTTCTAAACATACATTTCACTGTCACAATGAGATCCATCAAAACTTCCTATAAAAAAAAAATATAGGAAGTTTTGATGGATCTTATAGTGATATTTTTTATATGGTTTAGTTCTTACTGAGTATTTATTTTTCTTTCTGAAAGTTTGTGAATATTTTTCAGTAATACTTAAAATTTATTGCGTATATTAAGCATCAGAATAAAGTAAAATAAATCATCTGGAAAATATTAATAATTTTTGTGCAATTAGCTTTCTGTTTGTTTACCAATGTTGTATATACAATCTGAAATCAGCTGTGTGCGATAACAGTATGTGGCAGACGCGAGGGAAAAATATATGTTTTTAATTTTTCTCAATATTTCAAGCACCTTTGGCAATGTCTGGTGGCCTATGATTTTGAATAAATTAAAATTCTCAACATTTCACGGATCATTTTTCTGTTAATTCAAAACAACTTCAAGAGACAGGGTTAGGGTTGACTGCGGATTTGAGTTTTTAGATAGGGAGTTTGGTCAGTATATTGGTTGCCTATAGGGCGGTATATTGGGTCCGATCATCCTGATGGACGACCTATTAAAAAAAAATCTGCCCTCAGTTTGTGCGATCCAAGTTTACACAGATAATGATCTGGTTCTGATTATATCCAACACCAGGGCCTTGATCAAGAGCCTCTCAGCTTTGCTTGGTTCAAATCAGTTAGTGGGGATTGAGAAACAGGCTCAACTTTGCCCCGCAAAAAACCTGCGGAGCACTGTTAACACGTTCTCTGCCAACAAGTTTTGTCATAAAATAACTCTGAGGCCAAGTTGCGGTAACATGCGGAAGGGCCGCGTCAAGCAATCCCAGTAACGTTTAACACAGAACTCGTGACTGACAGCACTGAATGGCAAGTTAAAGTAGGTACTCAGTGTCAGCCACTGGTGATAGACATAGCCCCGCCCCATTGGAGTATTCCAGTGTCAGTCACCCGTAACTGACAAGGCGGTCAATGTGTTAAAGGGAGTCACTTTCACACTCTCCAATAATCTCTTTCAGGAACTAATATTCCTTTCATGTAGGAAACAACCAATTTCAGAATAAAAATCGTATTTTCATTCACAGAAGTAGGCTCGAAGTTGCCAAAAGGATGCTGATCGACGGTCAATGGTGGGCGTCATTGGCTATTGCCAATATTTATATGACATACACGGCGGAAGCACTCTCACTCTTGACAGGGCTTGTTCTTTTGAATCTAAAGGTTCAGTGTCACATATTCAATGACTGTTCAGTCGTTTTATTCCCATCAATTATGTTATGTGAGAGATTATTGCCTACATTGGCGAAATATTCGTTAATGCCACTACAAAATTTTTGTGGTTCCTGTATCAATGATATTTTTGAGCCATCAATGTTTAATGTAGAAGGGGCATTTTTCTCTCTCACTGTACCGGTGATGTCCCTGATAACACTCCAAATCATCTTTTGATCATTGTTTGAGGCTTAAATTTTTGCTCTATAGAAATTTTCCTTTGCTTTTTGGATGAGTCTCTTGCATGTATTTCTGTATTGCTTGTAAAATGTTATTGAGTGTGGATCACTGCATGTCTTGAGTTCCCGGTGCAGACAATCTCTTTTGCGTATACAATAAATCAATCCATCAGTGATCCAAGGTTTGAGTTTTGTGTACCTTCTGCTTCCAATGTGTATTGTCTGTGTGGCTGAGTTGATATGGAAGTTAAAAGCATTAATAAAGCTCTCCAGAGCTTCATTAACATAATGGGACTTAAGAGTATCCTGCCAATTCTCCGAATCAAGGGAGTGCAAGAGCTCTAGTATGTTCGTAATTATTTTACTTTTCATGCCTATCCTTCTTTGTCTACTTGCCCCCTCTGAAAACCCCAATATAATTGTATAATGGTCAGTAATTGTTTTCTCATACACTACCGCTCTAGCCTTCTGCCGAGTTCTCACCATTGCGTGATCAATGCAGGAACCCGAGCCTAAAGTCACGTGTGTGGGAGTCGTGATAAAAGGAATCGATCCATGAAAAGTCATTAGTTCTAGGTAAATCAAGGTATTTTTTTGATCTTCCATCAATATATCAATGTTCACATCCCCCACAAGCACGACCTCCTGAGAACTCTGCCTAATCAATTGATCTAGAGCCACCAAAAAGGACTCAATATCATGCATATGTGGAGGACAATAAACAGCAATTATAGTCTGCATATAGTCAGCAATTATAGTCTGCATATAATTATAGTCTCCAGTTGGATCCTCGACACATTAGCAGCAGTGACGCTTATTTCAGTGACAGTAATCTCAAGATCTTTTTTCGCATATACCACAACTCCCTCATTCTGAGTTATATTATGTGTAGATTTATGTACAATATGTTATAACCGTGTAAGTGTTTTGGCAGAAACTTGTCCTTGATTCAACACTCCGTTAGAATAATCAAGTCAAAATCAGCATTTAGATCTGATAGAAAAACAATAAAATCATCGAAGTTTCTATCGTAACTGCGTATGTTCAGGTGAATAATTTTTATTTGCCGATAATTACTCATAAGTGATCTAAAAGATGAGACATTACTCGCATGGTAGCCAATTACGCTGATAAGCTCATCAGCATTTTCATTCTCTTCCAGCATACTTAACCTCAGGCAAGCGGCTTAGTTTGGTGATTACGAAAATTATTGAAAGATAAAAGATTGAGTTTTTGTGTTTACAAATTTTAAGTGTGTATGCAAATGAATGACTGTAACTAAAATAAAGAAACTGATGCAGATATACAGAGGTAGAAATTTTAAAACAACTTACAGGAAATATCACTATCAAGAAAGACAATTGATCAGAAGTCCGAGGGATGCTAATTGTATGAAATTGTACGTGGAGAGAGAAGCTTACAACCTTGGAGGATGAAAAAACATCCATGAAAAAACAGAGCCAAACCTCAACAAAAACAAGTCTGGATTCAATCATTTTGTCGTGCGCCATGAAAGAGATCGGATCCATTTGTCAGAGTTTAGACAGGTCTGACTCTTTGCTTATGTAGATTATTGCAGAGCCATCCTCCCTTCTAGCACACACACGACCCGATTTTATCCAGGCATACTTATATCCCTTACTTTCACAAACTTTCTTGGTCAGACTCAGCATACGCTTACATCGTCTTGTTGAAAGCTCCGAGATGTATATCCGACTCTTGACCAGCGACAAACCCAGATCCTTTGTACTAAGTTTATCAGATCCATTTTTATTGGCAGTCCTATAAGTCTTGACTACATTCAGCATGGTGTTCCTGTATGCTTCGTCCTTGAAAGTCACAATTATAGGCCGGGGATTCTTCTGGGAGAATTTGACGGAAGCTCTCGATATCTCCGTTACGTATTCTGGGAGGCAGCTAAAATTTATTGTACTGGTCACCTTGCTCCAGACTCATCAATAATTTGTTTCTAAATTTTTTATGTGATATTCTTTGCATATTTTCCTTCGTAGTAATAGTATATTCATTGAATAAAATGTATGAATTCACATTACATCATAAAAAACATGAAACAAAAAAAAACTTAATATTTTTTCCCAAAAAAAATACACTAAATATTTTTTTCCAAAACGTACCGCACTTCTTTTTGAGGACACAGGCACTTCACTACTTATAATAGTAGTATAGGTACTTAAACCATATGGCCAACTACCTGCAAACATCTTAAAAGTATCCCTTGGACCTTGAATTAGTGGAATACCGCTATGTCTATTGTTATTTACTGTCCACTGCAAATGACAGTAAATAACAATAGACATAGCGGTATTCCTGTGTTGGTCCTATTAAAATAATAATAATAATAACAATGTAAAACTGCTTAGAAAGTCTGAATATGACACATTCAGTCCCTGTTTAAGTATTACAAAGTATTTGAAAGAAAAAAAATCAGATTCAATAATTTTAAATTATTTTAGAAATTGCACCGTATAATGTTGAGTCCAACTCGACATTGGAGTCCAACTCGACATTGGAGTTGGCGTAAGAAATCTGATGTAGAGCCACACTCGACATAGGAGTGTAGAGGGTTAAGCCAATGTAGACTTTTGCTTTGAATGAATTGATAGAGTAAGAAACTCCTTCCTGTGACTAGCGATTGCTTGTGAATTTTAAAATATCAGGTGTTTGGTACGTTTGTATTTGCTTAAGTTTCAGTTTATATTTTTATTTGATCAAAGGTGTTGGCTTTAACTTTGTAAAACTCCTTATTAGAATATTTAACATGAAATTACTTTGTTATTCCACTAATTAAACTTTATCACTGCGATCTTTGTTTCTAATCGCTATTTCGAGGTTTTCGTTAGGGGAAATTGTAATTAGTAGTTTTAACAAAATAATCTTGCTAAATATTGTTATATTTATGATATCTTTTTAAGATATAATTTATGTAAAATATAACCATTAAATATACGTTTTGAGACCCCGGCAAATAAAAGTTATATTTTGATGATGAAAAAATATGCTAAAATATAACTTAATTTTTTTCTCAAAATTTGCTGTTTATTGACTGATTGGGAGTCATATCACCTTGTTGCAGGCCTCTGTATGTGATTTACTGGCACACTCTCTATTAGATAACTGTTTCCATCTCAGCCTGCGTGTAAACGTATGGAAGATGGAGCTGATGTGCAGTGGCTCATGCCCTGATTAAAACACTTCCCTGCATATTGATGGCGCAACAAATAGGGGTACCCATAAGTAATGTCGTTTTTGTTGATGCGCCATCTTTAAAATAGTCTCCTTCAGTCTGTTAGGCAGTAAGGACGTGTTATAAGTTTCTCTTGTGTAGCGGCTACCTGCTCGTGGCCTTGAGACAAAAAAAACGGTTTCTTTTATCCCTCTGAAGACAATGGAAGAGACGTGTCCGTCGGAACAACATTTGCGTAGCTGTATACTTTTTCATTTGAAAAAGAAAGCGATCCAGGATGAGCTTATATGGATAAGTGCTGCTAATGGTATCTTTAATAACATAAGAGTCATATGGGACTTTTCACCTGTTAGTCTGAGAAAAAATGTCTTAGTGGGATGATGGATGTTTAACCCTTTCCGGTCCTATGTCGAATGTCATTCGACATCGACTTTATTCCAGTGAGTCCTATGTCGAATGTCATTCGACATTTTTTAATTGTCATTCGACGCCATTCAATGTCATTCGACATGTCGAATGTCATACGACGTTTTATTAAAAACAACCTGGATGTACTGTTTTACCCTGAAATTCTGTAAATCTTTTGTGGACCTGATGGAACATTTTTATTTTTTTTTGTGGACCGGAAAGGGTTAATGGTACGACCATGTGAAAAATGAGACAGTTTGTCTTTGGATGCAGTAGCAGTCTTTACACATCTCAATACTGGTGAGTTTGTTGGCTCACATATTAAGAATGCCATGTAGTTTTTCACCAAGAATTGCTCTGTTTTATCGCCCACTAGGGTTTCGAGTCAGATGATTATTTTACACTATCCATTGGTGTTGTGATAAGAAGAATTTCAATCTTGATTTGCATGAAAGGGGTGTTAGATTAGATTAGAATAAGTTATGAAATAATTTACTTTAAGTTATGTCAACATTATTTTAAAACAGTCAAGTAGATACCTACAAGAGTTTTCTTAAATTTACACTGATATTGTTTAAATGAATTGACAAAATGAGTTTAAAAAAATGGATACAGTAGTCCCGTGTTATTTGCGGTTGACTTCTTGTGATTTTTTAAAAATCTTTTGCTGAATCAGTGTCCTGACCTACCAAAGACTTGAAAATTCATCTCAAGTCACCCATATGATCTAGTCGTGCTCCAGCTCTCGCAGTGATCTCATCGTTCTCAGTATCTCGGTGTTTGTCTTCAAATAACCCTATTTACCATAATGATGCCTCCGAAATGCAAGACTAGTAATGCTGGTGATTGAGAGACGACTGCAAAGAGACTTCGTAAAATGCTTGCAGTAAGTGAAAGGATGAAAATTCTTGATTTAGTACGAAAAGAAAACAATCATTGCTGTGCTAGAATGTGTGGAAAGAATGAATCTTCTATTTGTGAAGTGTTCACGAATAGAAAATTCATTCTTCAAGTGTTCAAAAGTATTAATGAAATTCATGCTAATTTTGCTGTTGCACTTCAAACTGCAAAATTTACAGAGAAAATGATGATGAGAGCATTTAGTGTATTTATAGAAAATGACATATAGATATACTTAAGTATACAGTAATTTACAAGGGGCTCACTACTCGCTACACAAAATACCTCTATTCAGGTTGGCGGGTATACTAAATGATTTTAATTGTTACTAGGTGTTTATAAGTGGGACATTCACTAATTGGAAAACTCTTCCAATGGTAAAGTCACATGGAGATTTTGTGACCATTGTTGATCTTCCTGAAGGAGAACACCAGTATAAGTTTTGTGTCGATGGTGAATGGAAGCATGACCCTGGATCGGTAAGTAATTTTAACTGTCAACATTAAATTATTAAGATTTTGAAGCCATGTGAATGATCTATTATTATACTGTGCATAAGATATATTTTGTGCTATATTTACAAAAAAAATTTATAACTATTTAATTGGTTTTTTCCAATATTATTATCAACACATGTCAAAGTGTATATTTCACCTGAGTGACACGAGTATTATGCTCCCATTAGTGATCAATATTACCTCACTACAGCGTACAGAATAATTGCATGTTTTTCAAAATGCTATACTAAATTTAATAACAATGAAATATTGACAACTTCAATATTAAAGGGAAAAAATAAATAAAAACATAAAAAACACGGTACTGGGTACACTATTTAAAAAAAATGTTTAAAATTGTTATTATGATATTTTATGATGATTTTTATTGAAAAATAGAACTTTTTCTACGAGGCGTATCCAGAAAGTAAGTGTACTGAGGCTCTCACAACCGGATGGATTTTATTTTCGACATGTTGGCTACACTTCCGTGTAGCCTGACCCTTCCCCTCCGCAACGAGATCGGTTCGAGGTCAGTACGTTGAGAAGTGTCGACGCGACAACACGTTTCGTGAAAAATGTCAAACCAATCTCCCGCCAAGTGCGAAATTTTGTAAAAAGGCAAGAGTTTTTGAGGCGCTGCAAACTCCATGGAGATGAATTTCTCCGCTCCATCGTTACTGGAGATGAAACTTGGGTTGCACACTACACGCCTGAAACCAAAAGGCAGTCTCAACAGTGGCGTCACACCTCTTCACCCTCCGCCAAAAAGTTCAAAACCACAATTTCAGCCAAGAAAATCATGGCATCCGTGTTTTGGGACTGTCAAGGCATAATTTTAATTGAATATATGCCTCAAGGGGAGATCATAAACTGCAAGATACTGTGAGACCCTAAAAAAATCGCGGAGGGCGATTCAGAACAAGAGGAGAGGCATGCTGACAAAGGGAGTCTGCCTGCTGCACGACAATGCAAGACCACACACGGCCAACGCCACGAAGGAACTGCTCGCCTCGTTTAAATGGGATGTCCTGAACCATCCCGCGCATTCCCCTGACCTAGCACCTTCAGATTACTATCTCTTTACCTCCCTGAAGCTGCACATGGGTGGAAAAAGGTTTTCAACCGACGAGGAGGTAAAGGAGGAGGTGGAGAAGTGGACGGAGGGGTTGGCGGGAAACTACTTCGAGGAAGGCATCAAAAAGTTGATACCCCGCTTCACCACCTGCATTGAGAGGAATGGTGACTATGTCGAAAAATAGCTTACATATGTACTACGGTAACCACGTAATTTTTTTGTTTAAATAAAAAAAATTGTAACCTACAAAAATTCAGTACACTTAGTTTCTGGATATGCCTCGTATTATTGGCTCAAGGCTTGATGCAAGAAAAAGTATTTGCTTTTAGCATGTCTTATTATCAATTTATTTTCAGAAATTAGTTGACAATGGCATGGGTTCTAAAAATAATTTGATTTCTGTGAAGAATTCGGATTTTGAAGTATTCCAAGCTCTTGCCACGGATAGTGAAAGTGTCCATGCTCATACTCAACGAGAATACTCTCAGGTAATGATTGTTTCAATATCTAAAATTAATATACTGCAATCATCAATATATGTTTGAAATAAAAGAAGAGTGTGCCAGGAAAGAATGAAGTGCGATATTTGGAGAAATTTTGACTGGAGGAAATATAGATGTATGAGAAACAGAAAGTCATGAAAAATCTGCGTAGATAATATTCACATGTTGTACATTTGATCTGTGTAGACATGTTGTATATTTATTTGATTATAAATTTTTGAAACAACTGGCTAAAATCGGAATGATAATGTGTCTATAATTTTCAACACATCTTTTGCTCATTTTTGTGGATGAGAGCAATGGACCTTCCCCATGTTTTTTTTATTACATATTCTGAAAATTCACAAAAAATAAGGTACCTGTGTTTTCATATTTTTTATTCAGTGTTTCTACACTTGAAAAATGAACAATAAAAATCATCAAATTTGATAATATAAATGGAATCATATTTTTAGCAGCCAAGTTTCATCATCAAAACTCAATGAACTAGGTATGAGGTTTAACTTTGTTTCGTTCTTTTGCTAAGAAAATTAATTAAAAAAAATAGATCAAAAGACAAAACTTAGAAAATACTGCATTAAAAAACATTTTCACACCTTTATTTTTTTTTAAATTTTTTTTTTTAAGAATAGATATGACCAAAGTCATAGGTATCTTTAATACCCTCGAATACTAGGTGGAAAAAGTGCCTGTGTCGTTCGAGCGCAGGGTTCGAACTGACGCCCTTCCGCACAGAAGTCCAGCGCATTACCGCACGGCCATGCACCTCGTATAGAAATATTTCATACGAAAAAAATCTTTTATACAAAATAGATCTCATTGCACTTTTTAAGTTACACATTTCTGTACTTAAAAATGAAATTCGAATTGACTAATTTTCAGTTAAAAGCTACTTACTTACGAGTTTATATTATCGTATGTGAATATTTTAATTTTATAATATTACTTATTACTGTAAATTTACAATCATCATAATTGAGTTGGATGCCTAGTTCACTAGATAACGTGAAATAATGGTACCTTTTGAATTGTAAGCATTTTAAAAACAATTTTGAACTCATCAATTATAGTTGATTTTACAGAGAATCATGATAATATAATCACACATGTTATATCGAAATTCGTTAATTAGGCAGGCCTCCAATGTTTTACATGCAAGTGTTCAGTATTAATTGAATAGCTTTGTTTCATAATAAATACCTCCTCATGAACGCTTGTTTTCAAATTTTTAAAAGGCAGGTTATAAGCGCTATTAAATAAATAGAGACGGAATGATGTCTGAAAATAAGTTCAAAATTGGAATGTCTACTATTTACCAAACTATTGCCGCTGAAGTTTGGATATATATTTAAATTATTATATATTTTTTCATAAGCCTTTTTGGAGAAAAAAAAACATAGTTTTTATGGAGAATTAGACTCAAAATACATTTAGAGACAACTTAATTTCTCAGATTTAAAACATGAGACGACTTTAAATTAAAATATTTCGTTCTATCACTTATTTTTGTAAAATATCTTAGACACTCATAATTTCTTAGATGTTGATTTTTGTAAGTCTATCATGTTTTTATTTGTAATATTAGCTAATAATTGATTAATAATTCATGTGGTAACTTTTCGAGTCATTATTGATTAAAAGATTACTTATTACCTGTATACTTGACGAGGGTTGGCTGATAAATTGGGAAAGAGGCGAAAGTCTGACGGTGCCATGTTAGTTAGTTAAGATGAATTCCATTTATTCATGTTAAGATTTTTAGGACTTTTGCTTCTCCTTAACAGTTATTCGGCTATGTTGCAAAATCAAGTTCATGACTTGGTTGACGTTTGTTGGAGTTACAGCGGTTATTGACCTTCCATTGCTAGGGTTGTCTTCAACATCCTCCTCTACATTTTCAAATTCGCTTATCCATTTTTTGCCATGCATATTACAGAGCAGACTCAGACAATATTTCCGAAGTTTCGATGTAAAATCTTTGATAAAAAAAATATTTAATCATGGAGCATAGCTGAATATTATCCATTTTTATGAAAAATTTCAACACTTAATTCAAACAGCTATCGAAAGTGAACAAAAATTCAGAGTGATATCAGATATTGCCTGCAATAATAAAAATAGTCTGACTAGAACTTATTTTTCTAAGTTGCGAATTTACAGCATCTATACTTATAAATTATTTCAATTAATTTTACATCAAACATACTTTGCTAAGCAGGGCAAACAGCCGCAATGGATATTTCATAAATTAATAAAAAAATGGTTTATGCTTTAGATCTGTATTATTTGTCGTGAGAGATGAAATTTCAACAGTTCTTATGCACTAATATTTAGATATAAATAGCTTAAATTTCAGAGCTTTTTTTCGACAAAAAAAAGGTGTCTTATTTTAAATGAAATATGTATCCGTGCTACACTAACGAAAATCAAATTTTGTTTTATTTTTTTCAAAATCAAAATTAAGATATCCCTTTGTCTCGAAATTTACGTAGAAAAAAATATATACGATCCGAGTCTGAAGTTTAATTCAGCAATGTTTTGATTAGAATTCGATATTTTTTTACACTTTCTGTTTCATACTTTAATGTAGAAATTATCACTGTGAATAAATATTTTTCAAGATCTCCTATGATCACACCTTCACTATCTTATACAACAATCATATTTTTAATTGCACGATTTATTTATCTTGTCAACGTAATTTTAATTGTATTGTATAATCACATATTTCTAGTCTTACCGAGATTATCTATTTTATCTTGTACACTAATTCAAATTGAATGTCACTTGTCTTTTGTAATATCTTGTGTAGTGCAAATCGTTCAACTCGAAATATTTCAATATAAAAAATTATTTAACATATACTCACCACAAAATATGTTTTCATAAATTTATTTTCTTTTAACACCAAAGAGATAACACAAATAAAACATTTAAAATTGAAAGATTTCATATCTTAGTAGAATAATCATAAAACTTAACATGAAAATATGGTTCCGTATGAAATAACCTTATGAAAAAACTTGCAACTGCACTTTCTCCGTTAAATCTATGCCATTTCTTGACATTGGGTATTTATATATAGTTCGCCACTCCATCGCTGAACTCTGTATGCCTTCAATCTATAGCCAAGACATACACCTGATACTAGGAATACTATGAATCTTAAAAAAATGCGAATGTGAATATTTGAAATTGGAATTATTGAATATCAATTGGTAGTTCCTAGGTTCTTCAATGAATAACTCTGAATAGTGATTTTATTATCGAGTATTCGCCTATACTAGGTTAGTCAAAATGTTTTGAAAGCGACATCTATGGAGCAGTAGAAAACCAAAATTTCTACGCCATTTTAATATTTCATCTTTCATAAGAACGTACTCAAAATTTCATTTCGATCTGTTAATTCATTCTTTGTTTACAAGCCATTTGAAGTTGACATGTCAGTGTATTTTTTAACAATGGAAAAATCCGAATATCGTGCAGTGGTTAAATTCTTTGTTTTGGAAGGTTTATCGGCTACTGAGATCCATGCAAAGATGGTGAAAGTATTAAAGGAGTCTTCTCCTTCATTTCCAACCGTTCACCGATGGGTTTTGGAGTTTAAGCGTGGCCGTAGAAGCGTTGAAGACGATCCACGCTCAGGACGTCCAAAAAGTGCATCAACACCAGAAATCATAGCGAAAATACAGAATATGATTTTGGAAGATCATCGATCGACTGTGGATGTGATAGCTGACACCATAGGCATCTCACATGGAACAACATGGCATATTTCGGCTGAAGTTTTGGGTTTCAAAAAACTGTGTGCACAATGGGTGCCGCATTTGCTAACAATGCAACAAAAACACGTTCGAATGCGACTTTCTGAGCAACATTTGGAGCAATTTCGAAAGGATAAAAAGGATTTTCTGTGTCGATTCATCACTATGGATGAGACTTGGGTCTACCACCATGATCCTGAATCAAAACAAGAGGCTAAGGAGTGGTGTGAACCAGGCACTTTGGCTCCGAAGCGAGTTCGTGTCCAGAAATCGGCCAAGAAGGTGTTAGTGTCAGTTTTTTGGGATGCAAAAGGAATTTTATTGATAGATTATCTCCAAACTGGTAAGACAATCAACTCTGATTATTATTGTGACCTTTTGGACCAGTTGGATGAAAAAAATTGTGAAAAAAGACCCGGTTTGCAGAAGAAAAAAATAATTTTTTATCAAGACAATGCACCTGCTCACACAGCTCAAAAAACCTTAGCGAAAATCAGTGAATTGGGGTACGAATTGTTGCAGCATCCACCCTATTCGCCAGATTTAGCTCCCTCTGACTTCTGGCTGTTCTCACACCTCAAAAAATTTCTTCGTGGAAAGCATTTTTCATCAAACAAAGAGGTTATAGCCGTCGTAGATGAGTATTTTGCAGGCCTTCCAGAAAGTCACTTCCGTGATGGGACAACAAAGTTGGAAGATCGTTGGACCAAGTGTATTGATCTTATGGGAGACTATACTGAGCAATAAAAGTGATTTCCCCCCAAAAAAAATGTATTTTCATTTCCGTTTTCAAAACTTTTTGACTAACCTAGTATCTTAATTTCTGACATTCCTCCTATCTTTCATAACTTTCTGACAATAAAGACATCATCAAGTGATTTGGCATTATTTTAGTATTTTCGACGGTCAACATGTAACATCTTTACTCATATTGTTTATAGTTAAGGCATTAACATTGTGAAGGTATGTAATTTGTTTTATTAAACACTGTTTATTCCACTTTTTGTAATGGAATAACCCTACCAGTTTCAAGGTTTTCACCTCATCACCAGGGGAGCACAAACAGGACTGAATTCTGTTCGAACTGGTACCGACATTCTTTGTGTTTGGACGGGTACCGATAGACAATTACACTTATTTCTAAAATATTTAAATTCTATAGAGAGTTTGTAATTTATTTTTAACAAACACTGTTTATTCCACTTTTTTTATGACGGTATAACCCTACCGGTTTCAAGGCTTTCACCTCATCTTCAGGGGAGCGTAAACAAGACTAAATGCTGTTCGGACTGGCACCGATATAGACACTTCAACGGTTGGAGGCGGGAGGGGTGAGAGGAAGGCTAGGTATAATTTCGGCCAAGAGCGGGGTGTTTTTGGGGAAATAACTATTCAAAAGATGCTCTGATCGGTATACTGACTTAGAAATTTCTAGGGCCTCCAATCTGTCCAATCTATTTCCGTTGCCGCTAATATGTAAGAATTTGGCATCATCGATAGAAAAAGTATGATTCTCACGGTGACTAGAAACAGAACAGGATCATTATCTTGCAAAAATAGTACATTTGACATATATAGAAAAGACACTTATTCAGACTATAATTCCAGCAATTTCCAACCATCCTAATAACCATAAATTTGCCGCCTTTAACTGTATGCTTCATATATTGCTCAGTGTCCCCTGAACCAATGACAATTTTAAAAAGGAATTAATAACCATAAAAAAAATAACTACAAATAATGGCTACCCTGGAAGCCTCATTGATTCACTTTTAAAAAATAAAGCAAAAAAGAAACTCAAAAGATCATATATTTAACGACACCTATGAGCATACCTATAAATGGAGCAAAGTCCTATTTATAAAAAACAAACGAAATAATAAAAAAAAATCCAAGTCACATAAAGCTAGCTTTTTACACGAACTTTAATCTCCGGAAACTCTTATTTAACGGGAAAGGCAAAAATGGAATACTTAGCAACAGTGGTGTGTATAAACTTTTATATGCTGACTGTGATAATTTATATATAGGAAAGACATAAACGTGAAAACCATACATTTTCTACCGATGATGCCAAATTCTTACATATCAGTAGTAACGGAAATAAATTGGACAGATCAGAGGCTCTAGAAACTTCTAAGTCAGTGCATCGGGGTGAATATTTGGCAAACACATATATTCCAAGAATCTCGCCACTGCTCGCCGAGGTTGTCTCCTTCCTCCCTCCACCCACAGTCCCCAACCCGAATGTTTACCGTTAGAAGCGTGTATGTCGGTACCAATTCAAACAGAATTCAGTCTTGTTTGTGTTCCCGTGATGTTGAGGTGAATGCTTTGAAACCTGTAGGGTTATATAGCTACAAAAAAGTTGAATTATCAGTGTTTAATAAAACAAATTACAATATCTTTACTCATATAAAGGTCATGGTATCATACATCTGCACTACAGATTCATTTAAAAACAATGGAAGAAACTATGTTTTAAGAATTCGAGCTACTAGATTTCGACAAAAAGGAGAAATTAACCCCACTTGGAATTAATTTACAAAGGAAAAAAAGAGAATTGAAGCATATTTCTGTCGATTATGTGAAGAAGGCTATGATTTGGGAAATTAAAAACCTGAAATCAAAACTTGTCTTTTGCATTACCGGAATGTTGCTTTTAAAAGTTGTGCTGTTTATTATGTAGAGATTTAGGATTCCTGAGACTTATGAACCATGTGCCACAGTATGAGATGAGCTGCATACAATATTTTACATTACTGGATTATGATGATCTTTTTCAAAGAGTGACAACTAAAAATTAACCATATCGGAAAAAAATAAAAACGCTCATTAAATGGAATATTTTAAAAGGTTATGCCCATTGCACGATTCACAATGCTGGATCCAACATGAAATGAACATTAACATTGTTGGGTTTGAATATTGATTGCATTGCTCGCCAAGTACAACTTTTAGTGTACAAAACAATTACAAGTTGCTATCATTAATGTGACAACTACATGCTCACAAATTACATCTCATTTCAATCATTCAACATCTGCGTAAAACAAATTAAGAACAATTCAGAGGTAAGATTTGTCAATGCGAAAAAATTCAAGATTGCTTTGCCAGATAGATTAGCACATTTTATTTGCTAGAACGCATGATAAAAAATAAAGACTCTTTTTGCTTATAGGTTTCATTCAACAATTAACAAAATACCGAAAATATTTTCCAATGAATGGGTGCTTGGCAAGAACTCAATAGTTCTCATATATCCGTTTCTTTCATCATTTCATTCAGTCTTTACCAATAGACTGACCTAAACTATGAAGATACTACAATTATTATCAACACACTAATACGAGACCTTGACTCATTCGCTTGTGTTGATTCGATCGCTAGGAGAGTAATATTACAATGGCAATTTACTGAGAGCCGAGATATATTTTAAAATTTTAATAATTTATATTAAATACTCCCCTGCCTAACTAGGCATATGCCTATAGTAGTTAGGCAGGTAGGTTTCACAAAAAAAGTAAAAAAAAAAATTATTGAAGAAGCATACAATATAGATCAGTTATAAGCATACATATATACCATGCTTTCCATGGTCTGCCATAACCATGCCTTCCACTCATATTTGCACTATATATTTGTTTTGTTCTCCGTTCATTCGTTCTTCAAGCCCAAACCATCTAAGAGTGCTCTTCATCATACTCAACACATCAGCCTTAGGTTCACGTATATACCAAATCACTTCATTTCGTATTCTCTCATACATTTTCACCCCATGTATTCTCAGTGCATACATTTCTACACATTTATTAGGTTCTTTTCAGTCTTGATCCACATTTCACTCCCATACATCAAAGTACTAAAATACTGTTGTGGACTTCATCTCAGAAGTTTTTGATACTGTCCAGTTTGAGTTTATTTGTTTTAGTAACCCCATTGACTTTGTTTCCTATTACTACTTGCTGTTTGATATCTCTCCTAACTCTTCCATCATCTGAGAAAATACTACATAAATAGCAGAATTCATCCATATATCACATTTACTTTTCTTTTCACACTTTCTATCACCATGTCTTTGGATTTCGCAATATTCATTTTCAGATCTTTCTCTTCACAACTCTTATATAATATACTTATGAAACTCTGTAATTCATCTTATTCTCCGCTAACACTACTATCAGTATATAGCAATTCACATACATTCCCATTTGACATTTGTATGCCGCCTATTTACCTAAAGCACCCTTGCTTTACCCCTTTTTGAATATTAAACCACTCAGTCAAGGTACTGTTCATTCTAGTATATGTTCTACTTTTGGCATATAATGGAATAGATGGTGAAAATTAAAACCCATTCTTTAACGTTCAATTTACCTTTATTAAAATTTAACTATCGAAACAACATTAACATTAGATCAATGGATGATCTTCGAATTTGAAAAATGTTGATAAACACTGTTTTACATTATTATTTTTTAACAGGTCGATTTTATAGTATGTTTATTATTTTTAAACATGTCAATTTACATAATGGTCATTTGTATTTAGTTTTTGAATAAAACTCTTCAGCAATTTGTAAAGAAATACGAATATTCAAAGGTTTTATACTGTTAAATGTGATTTTTTTTATTTTATTCATTGTTTAACTCACTTCTTGAAGTATTATTCTATAGTATTTTTTATTGTTATTTTTAATTTCTCATGAGTTGGTTAAAATCACAAATGAAGACTATATTTCCTTAGTTTTTACAAAATAAAAATTATTATTTAAAAAATAAATAAGGTTTAAAAAAGAAATATTAAATGTTATCAAGAATTTTCCTTCTTCAGTGATCTCATATGAAGGTTGGACTACTTTTTAAAATTGTTGTTTACTTTTTATATATTTATGTACATATTATACAAGAATACGTGAGTATAAGTTAGCTATATCAGAACAGGTAAGATAGCTGATATTAAATCATTCAAATGTAAAATAATGTGTACAATTGATAAATACATATTTGTTTTACATTAATTTTATTTTCACTTATTTTAAATTGAAGGCTTTAGAATCCAAATATGATATATTTTTTTGTTCCAATAAAATCTTTTTAATCAACCAATTTCAGATGTTTTATTTCATGCTTTCCTTGAGATCTAAAAAATAGCGAGTGCGAGGATTGTAACATCCTTACCGGAACAATAAATGCATAATAAGATTTTATCACCATAATTATCAAATCTGTTGTGTGAACATACCCAATTTATGTAGGTAAACTGAGTAAAACATTTCATTTGTCTTTCCATTAAGTGGGTGGCATCCAAAGGTGGTCAGTTTCTTATAACATCCCCTGTGTATAAAAAACATTGCTAACAAAAGTATTATAATTACAAATTAAGTTGCTTAATGCATAGATGGGGAGAATTCTTAAGAAACAATTTTTTTTAAATTTGTTTTAACATAATTATGAAATCTGTTATATGTACATATGAACAAATAATTTGTCCTCTGTGATCGTCACTGTATATATATTATATAATATATATTATTATTTTTTAAGCTCTTTACCATGAAGAGTTATATTATTATTTCTTAAGCTCTTTACCGTGAAGAGTTATATTATTATTCCTTAAGCTCTTTACCGTGAAGAGTTATATTATTATTCCTTAAGCTCTTTACCGTGAAGAGTTATATTATTATTCCTAAACTCTTTATCGTGAAGAGTTATATTATTATTCCTTAAGCTCTTTACCGTGAAGAGTTATCAGTACTAATAGATTATTTGGCGCTTTGTTTTTATTTTTTAATGGAGATTTAAGATGAATTAGAGTTTGTTAGGTAAAGAAAATAACTTATATGTGAGATGTGAAGAAATTTGTTGAAAATGGATGTTGCTATAATATTATATATCCAAAATCATGATTATTGAAAAGTGTGAAAGGAAAATGAAATGCAATAAATGTATGAATATTGAAAGAGCAGAGTAAGGTGAGAAATTCTGCTAATCGAAAATCGTTGACTATTGTTGTGTAATAATGGTCCTAATGAGACAAGTTTGAATTTTACAAGAATTGTTTGTAGTATATTATAAAAGTATTAATTTAACATGTCATTCAATTAAAAAAAAATTCTTTAAATTTATTTTAAATATTTTCTTAATTATATCATATGTCTTTTTGTTGTTTTCAGGAAATACCTCAAAGCAAACCGTGGGATAAAGTATCGGGACCTCCGATATTACCTCCACACTTATTGCAAGTTATTTTAAATAAGGACACACCGCTTTCTGTAAGATTATCCCTCAAATAATTTTATTTTAGTGTTTTAATTTGCACATTATTTTGTTTATAGTTAAATACTCCAATCCATACATTATGCCAAAATCAAAAACTACTGAATTCATGAAACTATAATACAAATGCTCAGTCGAAGTAGTAACAAAATTATGTTCATAAATAATATGAAATGTATTTCTATTAATTTTATTAAAACTGATAAAAATAACACCACAAAATTGTCCATACGTTTTCCAACTATAAGCTCAGAAAAGTTTGTGTATTACTGACAGTTAAAATTTGTTTTTACCACATTAGAGTTTTGTTGCATTTGTTAGAGTGACTTCTCTTTGAATAATGGCCGTGAACTCCTATATGTGTTAGAGTGACTTCAAACACATCCACTATTTGTTTTTTATCTTTTCGGGCATCAGATATTTGGATTTTTTCTATGAAAAGTGTAGTGTTGCCCATATACGAGGTTTGATAAAAAAAAAGAGAATTTTCATTTTTATCAAAAGGTATTTATTTAATATTAACATTGTCCCCTTCAAAGTCGTCCCCATAGGAAAATACCTGTTGCCAACATTTTTTCCAATCTGCAAAACTTTTGTGGAACGCACTTTTTGGATAGCCTTTGGATAGCTCACCCAACGATTTTGCCTTTATGTCCTCTATGGTCGCAAAACATCCTTTCAATGTCTTCTTCATCTTCGGGAACAGAAAAAAATCACAAGGGGCCATATCTGGTGAATATGGTGGCTTCGAGATCATGATGGTGTTGGTTTTAGCAAAAAAATCACGAATTAGTAGTGAAGTGTGACTCTGTGCATTATCGTGGTGCAAAATCCAGAAGTTTTCGTGTCTGAAATTCTGATTGCTTCACGCAAATGGCGTAAAACCTCAAGATAATACTCCTTGTTGACCATACGGCCTGGAAGTAAAAATTCATACTGGACTATGCCGCTGTAATCGAAAAAAAAAACAGCTTTGATTGAACCTTGACATTTGATTGAACTTGGCGAGCTTTTTTCGGTCTTGGATCTTCAGGAAGCTTCCATTGGGATGATTGGGTTTTTGTTTTGATGTCATAGCTATGCATCCAAGTTTCGTCACCTGTTATGACGCATTGTAGTAATTTTGGGTCATTAGCGACTTAAGCCAACATTTGTTCAGCAATGTTTTTGCGAAGCTGCTTTTGTTGAAAATTCTACAATTTTGGAACAAATTTGGTTACCACTCATTTCATGCCCAAAACGTTGGTAAAAATTGTTTCTCATTAGCTGTATGAGATACCAATTTCCCCAGCAGTCTCCTTTATAGTGATTTGGCGATTTCTCGGCACAATATCTTTTTTTTTTCCACATTTGCATCGGTGGTTAATGTGCTAGAACGATTATCCTTCTAATTATCTTCAATGTCTTAATGGCCCTCTTGAAAACGTTTGTACGATTAATAAACCCTTGGTTTCAACATAGTACCCTCGCTAAAAGCCTTCTCCAACATTTGCACCACTTCACTGCACCTTTTTGCATTTTTAATGCAAAATTCTATGTCATCTTAAATTCTTCGTAATTTTTCGTAAATTCTTTGTCGTCATTTTTAAAATGAAGAAATTGCAAACGTACCAAAATGCATAGTAAATACTTGCCTGTCAAACACTAACTGCACATCCAATATTGCCGGAAATTGAAATGTACATCACAGACAGTGCCGTCAACGTGAGGAAGATGGGCTCAATTGAAACCAAACAGCCCACGAAATTAAAAAAATCTTATTATTTTCTTACCAAACCTCGTATTATATTATTATTCAATATGATTTTTTGTTCACACTATTTCAGAGATATTAATTGAAACAATGGCACTCTTATAGTGATTATTTGGTCACTAATTCCAAAATAATGAATAAATGTAAATTTAAATATGTAATCTTTATCATTTTAAATAACTTAACATAGAATATGTATTTCTTGTATAAATTGCTTCTCTCACATCAAATTCAGCAATGTTTTTTTATGAAAAGATAGTGATTTTTAATGTTAAGTTTTACTGCACTAAAGTTGATATTGCAAAAATTGTGTTAGCATAAATTGGATAAGGTTTTCAGTGTTTTACCGTGTGGTTTGACTAATGATGTCTTGCAGTTTTCATCTTCAGGGCTCTTGCTCGTAGTCAACTTCGCGAACTATGCCAAAGTTGACTTTAAATAAACCCCTATGATAAAAACTGAAGTTTTCGATACATCGGCATCATAAGCAAAACCATGCGGTAAAACACCCCAAAAAACCTTATCCAACTGATACAAAGAACTGCGAAAACTTCAAAACATGTATTAACATTATCAATATTGCATTTTTTATGAAAACTTCCAAGTCTTTATTTGTACTTTAGCTCGAAGGTTTTTTAATCAAATTGAAAATTGTTTTGATGAAAAGAAACATTTTCAATATGCAAACAGTAAGGCCTGGTTCTCATTCTTATGAATGTAAGAGAAATGTATAATTATGATAAGATTTGCTTTACAAATTCCAATAAAATAATATTCCCGTGTCTTGTGTTTTGAGCTCCTTCTCCAAGCTCTTCATCAGACAAACTAAACATTCCATATTCAACCTTCAAATCATGTGGAGGATGCAAAATGAATGTAGAAATTTTAAAAGAAGAGCTTATAATTTTGTAAGAAATTCCAAGTGCAGAAATATAATATTTTGGTGTAAATTCTACACGGTTATGTATTTTAAAATATATTACAAAGTACATCAGCTCTTTTATTAATATTTCTACTGAAGACACTACCCACATAACATCCTTTATACAATCTGTAAGTTAAATATGCTAAAAATTATTCAATTAAAAAAAATGTTTTCTAAAGAATATTAGATAACACATCGATCAATAAGTCCCGGGACTAACCAAAAGATGGCGCCTCTAATAACAAATCCATACCATTCTCAGTTAGTACCAACCTTTAGAAGTTATGTGGCAAACTTTCATGACATTCCGACATTGTGTCAATGAGTTACAGTGGTTTTAGTTACGCTACTTTTGCTATTCAAACTCAACAAAACTCAAACAAACTCAACGATGGCTTGAAAAGTGTTATCCGGGCTCTGCTCCATCGAAAACAACCATTTGTCGGTGGTATGCTGATTTCAAACGCGGTCATACAGATACAAATGATGCTGAACGCTCTGGTCGTCTAAATGAGGCTGTTACACCAGAAAACATTAAAAAAAACCCTCAAAATCGTGATGGAAAATCGCAAAGTAAAGTTGCGTGAGATAGCTGACATCCTGAAGATATCATTTGGTAGTGTTTACACTATTTTGCATGAACATTTGGTCATGAAAAAGCTTTTTTCGAAATGGGTGCCGCGTTTGCTCACAATGGAACAGAAACAACAACGCATCAATGATTCAGAGTGCTGTTTGACACTGTTTACGCGAAAGAAACAGGAGTTTTTGCGTCGGTATGTGACAATGGATGAAACTTGGAGCCACCACTATACTCCGGAATCAAATCGGCAGTCAGCTGAGTGGAGAGCAGCCGGTGAAAGTCGTTCGAAGCAACCAAAAACTCAACAGTCGGCCGGGAAGGTTATGGCCTCCGTATTTTGGGATGCGCATGGTATAATATTCATCGATCACCTTGAAACGGGAAAAATCATCAATAGCGAATATTACATAGCGTTATTGGAGCGTTTAAAGGCAGAAATTGCAAAAAAACGGCCCCATATGAAGAAGAAAAAAGTTCTCTTTCATCAGGACAATGCACTGTGTCACAAGTCGATGGTAACGATGGCCAAATTGCATGAGTTGAACTTTGAATTGCTTCCGCACCCACCGTATTCTCCAGATTTTGTCCCCAGCGACTATTGGCTGTTCGCAGACCTCAAAAAGATGCTCCAGGGAAAGAGATTTGGCTCCAATGAAGAAGTGATTGCCGAAACTAATGCCTATTTTGAAACCAAAGATAAATCGTTCTACACGGCTGGCATAGAAAAGTTAGGAAAGTGTTGGAATGAATGTATCGTTCGTCAAGGAGTCTATGTTGATGAATAAAGAAGAATTTTGGCAAACAAATGTTGTTTTAGTAGTTAGTCCCGGGACTTTGTGTTGGTGGAGTTTACAAAATAAATTCTTTCATAATGGAATTCTGCAAAGTAGAATTTGAAAAATTAAATCATATAAATATGTTTATAATGAAAACTCTCTTTGTCAGTTAAGTTTTCTCTCTATTTTTTTTAACACCTAAATTGTTTCTCAATGTTCTAGTGTGAGCCAACTTTACTTCCTGAACCAAATCACGTCATGTTGAATCACCTATATGCCTTATCAATTAAAGACGGAGTAATGGTCTTGTCTGCAACACACAGGTATAGGAAGAAATATGTCACAACGCTTCTCTATAAACCTATATGATCACAAATCACCATCAAGTTGCTTGACGCTTGTTGCGTGCTATATCAAATGAGTTTTTACAGATTAGCATTATAGTATTATTTTGAAAGCTTTTATGTTTTTTTGTTATTGAAGTTTTGACTCCTTATCCAAATGAGAAAACAGTTCATTTTTATCAATCTTAGCATTCAAAAGTTGCGAGTTGCAGAGAAAATATTTTTGGTCAATTTTGAATGTGTTCATATGTATAAATATTTGGAAAATAAATTGCAATATTTGAAAAAGTTGATGAAAAGGAAACCATGTAACATCTTCAGAGTAATAAACCATTGAGTGATCATATCTGTCCGTTTCAGAAATAAAGAATAATATTTAATCTTATTAAAAAAATTTATAGAATTTTTTTTTTGAGAATGTGTTTTAAGAGGAATTTTCACTAGGCAAACAAGTGAAAAAAATGCCCTAGATTTATACTTCATTAGGCGAATGAAAAAGATTGTTGGGATTACTGGTGTATTTTATGCTTGGGGCCTTTATATAGTCTATACTAGAATAGAGGCCTGACTTCTCGTTCTAAACAGCCGTACTAATAATATTTAATCTACAGTGTGCAGAATTATTTTATATATAACCAAAAATAATATAAATTGAACATAATCCTATTTGTTAAAAAAATCCAAAGATTAAATCGCTTTGATTAATTTCTAAAAAATTAACTTATAGGCTTTTTAAGCATTTTGCACACTTGCTTGTCTAGTAAAATGTACTTTTATATATTCTCCGGTGTTCACAAATAAAATAATAATATTGGTTAGCATTAATGTCAAAAATAACCATTTTAAATTTGTAAATAGTTAATAGAAAGCCTATAAATTGAATTCTCTGTTTCTATATAACAAAGTGAAGAGTTACCCGTTATAAATATGTAGTAGTTGAAACTGAAATGGAATATGTATTATTATATATAATATAAATTAGTACAAAACTATCATTGTTGCAGGAGTTGTACATAATGATTACAATTCAACTGCCATCTTGAATAGAATTTTAATAATATATGCTTCCATACTTGATAATGTTACTGCAGTTCTGGTGAAAATGTATTTTTTAAAATAAAAATTAGACAATTTTTGTAGTATCGAATAAAGGTTCCAGTTAAACCAGCTGAAGCCATTTTGATAATACATATTTAAATATATTTAGAGTTTTGGCTCTGTAAATATTAAGCTCGGAGAATCGCCCGGGAGATACTCTTGCTCATTTTCTTAATTTGTAAGAAATGTTCCACTGTAATAAAAATATTAAATATGTAGACCGACTATTGTGTTTCATAACTTAGTAATAAATAATTTAATGAAAGTTACGTACAAACTTGCTAAATCAGTTGCCTTATATAAAAGTATATCGAGATGTGTCTAATTTGTATTTTAATTCGCATAATATTGATTCATATAATCTATTCAGGTTATCTACGAAAGGAATAATGTACTTTTTGTTTATTATTAAATTTCAGAAATAAACTAAATAAATATCTTACTTTCTTATTTGAAATATAAATGTTGACTCTTTTCTTTGTTTTTCATATTGCTTGAAATCTAATGCACATAAATAATAATATTGCTCTATTGTGATAAAAATGGAAATAAAATGTTAAATACTATCGTGACCTTTTTCTACACTAAGAATTTAGCTTGTGTTTGAGTTAAAACTAGAAAGAATAGCTAATAGAAACATTTCAAAGTGCAGACTCAAAAGTATTGTCTTGTAAATAAGTGAATTGTAATTTAGAACCTTAAATATTGCAACTGTTATTATAATCAGAAAGTGGTTATTTTTCCTTTCAAACTGAAAAGGTGTTAAATCTTAAAGTTACACTGTAATAAAGTTGATTTTTTCAGATTCTGTAAAGGAATATTTTTATGAGTAATATCCAACTCAAAATCCTCCAACTTAACAGTTGCACCAGTTTTCAGGTGTGTAATAATATTGATACACAGTTTTAAATTGACTTGATTAATTTATAAGAAGACAATTAAATTCCTGTTAACTTAGTGTATAATTGATATTTCACTAGTGAGGAAAAAATGTTTTTCTTTTCTTTATATAATATCTATGAACACAACATACGTGTATGTAGTTGTTTATCAAATTGTTTGCGATCAGTGTTGAGATGAAATTCTAAATTGTAAAGAATTTGATCTCAGGAAAATTGCAGAAAAACATTATTTTTGTAATAAGTTTCAAGTAAAAATCATGCTAGTTCAATAGATTTTATTAAATTTAACACCAAATCTCTCTGAATCAAAGGTAATGTAAGTAGGTTCTGTGATTCAATTACTATGCACCCTGCCTACAAGCCTTCCTGATTTCTTTCATATGATGATGTATTGTAGATTCAGAGTATCCGAGCTTTTCTGCGAGCAGATGAATAGTTTGGGTCGGATTATCTTCAATTTCATGGGCTTAAGATGTCATAATCTAATTTTGCAGGTCTTTTACTTCTAGGATTATTTTTATTATCGAAATTTATTGAACCACATTTATCACTTGCCAATATCCAACACATCCCCCAGCATGTCATAAATATTTTTTGTTGCAATAGTTTCTGAGTTTTTTTTTAACAAACTGAAATGGCATGCAATTTCATATAAATTCTTCATTCGGTTTAAATTCTGCCATTGTGAATTGAATGAGTGATATTTATTTATATTTTTTTATGATATTAATAACCTGATATTTACTTAAATAATAATAAGTTACCACGTTCTGCATAATATGAAACTAAGTTACTTAAAATGGTTTCAATTTAATGTCTGTACCTAAGAGGTCAAGGACACCAACTTATGATTCATTTTTAGGAATGTTTGGAAAAGGAATGATTAAAATTTATCTTTATATTTTTGCATATGTCCTATAAAGTGTACAAACATAATGCTTTACTGAAATGTCCTGAGTAATATAGGTATTATTTGAAACTGCCCAGGCAAAAGGGTGTAACCATTATTTTATAAATTGGACAGGAAAAACAAAAAGTCGAAAGAATTCGTAGTAAATGTATGTCAGTTAATAAATTTATTCAGATTTTTATAGTAAATTATGCTGTTTTTTGTCTACTGTCTTGTACGATAATGGTTGGTCATCAATATTGGTCAGTTGAAAAGTATAAAATGACGGTGTTCTTTATTAACAAAATATTCTACATTTTCTCGTTAAATGATTCATCTGTTCCAGACCACAGATTGGCTCGGCCAAGGCTATAATACTTATTGTCATTAAAACTTACATTCAATTTTGAATAAGCCAATCATTCAATAAATTTTTTTAGTTCTTACATTCATTATATATATTCTGAAATGTTTATTATATTGTATTAACTTACAGGACATATATGCGTACTTTTTTCATGATTTGATGTGTTTGCTTTTATCAACATTACTGTTGATCAAATTCTTTTCCATTTATATCTCAAAAGATCGTATTTTTTAAATTATATTTCTTATACTCTTAAAAGATTCTAATTTCTTAAAAAATTGACTTATCAAATTATGTTTTGCCTCATGTCCTAACAGATTCTAACAAATGGGACAATTTAGTATCAACAAACACCAAGGCAAGGCTCCCTTATACATATTGACTTAACTAGAAATAGAAAGAATAATCATCTGTTAGCTATTATTTCAAAAAGTCCAAACCATACAAAGTCTTGATATGTATATAACAAACATTAAATATCATTACTCATTAAACAGAGCCATTGGAATAAGGACCAAAAATATTTTAGCTTTATTCAAATGCTAGGGTTTTAAACTTTATTTTTAAAATAAACATTTGAAAATCATCTGTGTACTAAAAATTAGGTGACTTAGTTAGAAATACAAAGATTGAATATTAAGTTCGGAAATTCATGCTTTCTCCTTTACAATAAGAGGCTTTTATTGCCAAATTTTTATATCTATAATAATAATTTATTAATATGTGTCCAAAAAAATAAAATATATCAAAATTATTTAAAAGTTTAACCATGAATAAAGAGTGTTGAAAGAAATGGATCTACACCCTTGGAATAATTTTTTGGTAACAAAATAGCGCATGTATTCTTGTAATGTTTATTCTTTTAAAGATCACTAAAGCTATAAGTTATTTTGATTTTTGGTGTAATGGTCCTATTTGTTAAGATTCAATCAAAAAACATTATTTTGGCATTTTGATCAATTTATTTTTTAAATTCACTGCAAATATACACCATGTAAATATATTTACTAATATAATATGAATTTTAACAATAAGAAAAATGAATCAAATTCTAATTGTATGAAACTACAAAAATGAATTAAAACCATCTTTTCTCGGAGAATTTTGGCATGTGTGAGTACTAATTCAATTAAAATGTTTATTGGTAACATCGAAGAATCCTTGATTTTATTTATTATGTATATAGGTTAATTATATTGTAGCTTCATTTTAATTGTGGTTTTTAGCATTATTATTTTAGTAAATAATGATTTAATATTTAGGGAAGATATAATCAAATTTATTGAAAATTGTGTTTTGCTTTATTTTTGTATTAGTTAATTCAGTTTGTAAAATTGTAATTTTCATGATTAACTTTATATTTATTCATAAATAATTGAGTTTTTCATTTCATATAATTCAGACAATCAGTAAATCAATTACAGTAAAAGTCCATTAATTAGAAGAATGATAATTCGTATTTTTGCCATTTTCTAGGTTCTGAGTTCAAATTTTAAAATAAATTCTTCTATTCATTTGAAAATCCGTGTATTTCATAAAGTTTTTTCGCCAAAAGATATTGATGAATTTTATAATTCAATATTTTCCACACAAATTACGGATCCATAGTAGCAGGCCTTGGGGGTGGGGATGACCAGTGTATTTTGCGGCGGCAAGCGGTTTAACTCCCATGGCTCCCCCTTATATCCTAAGATTCAATATAAAAATATCTCAATATTAATATCATAATTATGGGATTTTGAGTGTTCTTTTCATTTAAATTATTATGCATATTTAAGTATTTTTTTATTTCGCCTTTAAAAATTTCACAGCTATGAACATTAATTCGTCACAACTTTGACTGGTAGATCATAATATTGTAATCAAGTTGCGCACCATATAAAAACCAGTGGCATCAAAATTTATATTACGTATGCAAACATAAACAAGTGACCATGTCAAAATTAAATAAGCAACAGTAAGTGGTTTTTTGTTTCAATTTGTACGCGTTGGCTGCCCATGAAAAATAGTTAATATTTTTTTTATGTATTTTACCATTAAATATGTTATGCCTCAATGTTGTGGAAATATGTTAACAAAATTTGACAAACATTATTTTTATAGTGAAAAAAAATGGCCAAAATGTTCCCAGCCATTGGGAAGTACTGCATAAATTCAAATTGTTTTTGAGTGATTCGTAGTTAAAAATTTTATGTGGAATTTGATCCTCTGAATTTAAAATTAATGGACTTTTAGTGTAGTACAATTTTATTACAGGATTAATCTCACTTACTCTTTTTTCTTGATATTTGTAGACTATACTGGTCATTTGCAAATCTGGTTTATCGTATTACACTTTTGTTGTATACAGTACAACCTGGCGGGCATGTTTCCATGTGGTAATCTTTTCCAGCCAACCAGGAAGATGTTGAAGAGCCCTTAAGTGAAAACAAGACTGGATTCCTTTTTTTTTAAATCTGGGTTTCAATGGGATTTGAATTCACAACCTAGAGTGGATGATTTGGTCACCAAGATCGTTGACTTAAAAAAAGGGATGCCTTAATTGAAAACATTTTGGTTTGATTACCAATATATTATAATTTAACGAGATTGGAGATAAACTGTTTTCATTGTTATTATTATTCTAACATCTATCAAAGTCTAAAATTAGGTAGCTGTAATTGCATGCAGCTCTATTTAATAACATGGAATTATAATTGTTCAATATGGAATCCAGCAATAAGATTGGGCTATTAGTTCTACGTATAGTCTTAATAAGTATGTGCATTAGATTATGTAGATTCATTGAAAAAATATATTTACTTTAGTTTTGAATTAATGTCGGGTTACTGGAGGTTTATTTCATTATGTAAATATTATTTTAAATTACACTTTTCCGATGGTTAATATTTTCTGGATTTCAAACTGACTTGTCGATTTACTTCTTTTGTTTTTAATTTTTTTTATAACATGATATACAATTTTGAGTTTCTAAGATGTATATTTTGATCTGCATGTGCTTCACAGAATAAGCACAGTTAGGAAATAAATAAATGAGCTTTTAAAATTTCTGTTTTTAGTCTTATACTTGAGTGTTTTATTAGTACCACCAAAACGTTGGAAACATTTTTTAAATATCCTCACAAATATTTAAGTTTTCAATTTTAATCACAAGTTATAAAATTAAAGTAATTCCAAAGCCACATGCATTTTTTCAAGCTGATTGTATTATATTTATATGATTAATGATAATTCAAGCTCAAGCAAAACACTCGAATGAATGGAATAAATAGTGAGTAACATGTAAAAGCATCTACCAAAACTGTACAGTCAAGAGAACTGTCACAAGTCCTTTTGTACTTGCACATTTGTTATTTTAATGAACCCACTTTGATGGTGAGAATCGGCCATTTTACTATTTGTGAATGTATTTTATTTCAATACTTAGTATACAAATAAATTTTTAATAAATAATTTTTTGAAACCATGTATCTACTTTAAATATACAGGTTTATTGAAAAAATGTTTTATTATATTTTTCAATTTTCATTAAGTGTGTAATATTACAATTATTTTTTTAATCGTTGAACCACAATGTTGAAATATTTAATGTAAGGGAGATTTTAGGTTTGTAATAAATTTATTGGTCTTGATTTTTTGGCGGTTGGAGTAATATCTGATTACGTAAATTGTATTTTGCTTTATAAAAACCCTATAGTGGGTATTGTAACAAATAGATTTCCATTACAAAGGAAAAGATAGAATTTGATGTAATTATTTAAAAAAAAAATTCAATCTAATATTTTTGTATCTTTGAGTGAATGAATAACAGAATATAGGTGTTATAATAAAGAAGGTTTTCATAATGTTAAATGGTCAAGATGGGATATAGTACCTTAACATTGATAATATTGTGTATTTGTATTAAAGGTAAGTCCTCCAGTTTTGGCAGAATGTAGATCATGTACATAAATATGGATCGTTATTTTTCTGCTTTGAAATTGAAATATTTGTTACAAAATAAAGCTAACAATGTTAATGTTATTTTATTACGTTGGATCCTTATTTTAAAACCTATTTTTATATTACTATCTGTTATATACAGAAAAACTTGTTGGGCTTATTGTCTGTGCAATTTCTTTCAACAATCAGAAAGACGTCTTTATGTGAATAGAACAGGCTGGGACTATACTTTTGGCACTATCTGAATTTGAACCCAAAATACCTGAATGAAAGACAAGAGTTCTAACTTATCTATGGAGATTGTCTGTTGAATTTACGTATAAATACCGTGGTAAAATTGCATATACGAGTATTTGAATATCTAAATGCATAAAATACTAAAAATGTTATTTCTTTTGAAGGGATGATTGGCCTCAGTCGAGTCAGCTCAGCTTTCAGTCGAGTATGCTGCACTTGTTCTGATCACCTCAGGGTCTCGAGCATTTCATTTGGGTACATCCGATCACTATAATTATGCAGTAACTCGATCACCCATCCTACATCTACATCCTTAAATATTTGGTGAAGTGCAATGTGAATCTTTTTAATAGAAACCTTGGCAAACATAATACAACAATTGTAAGGGGCATGGCCGCGCTGTAACACACTGGACGTCTGTGCGGAACGTCACCGGTTCGAACGGCACGCTGTGCTAATCCCCTCGAATGACAGGCATTTTTTCCGCCTAGTATTCGGGGGTATAAGGATACCTATGACTTCAGTCATATCTATTCTTTAAAAAATAAGGAAAAAACTTGCTGGTGTGCTCCAATCATCTCACTCGGGCGTGCCATCAGACCTAGTACGTGAGCAGTGAGTTTGCTGGTATGCAGCGGCTCACTCACTTAAAACAAACTCCACGGCACAGCTTCGCTTTCTAACTAAATTAACATTGCAATAGCAAGGGGATCCTCGACTATGAGGCCCAGTGATGACAACGAATACTACAAGATATAAAAATTGAATGAGAAGTTCTTTTTTTTTTTCACAAGTGATGGATAGCTTGTTCGGAGTTTCGGTCCGATGGTAGGACACCTTACTCCTTCATCGGATAAGTTCTGACTGTTAAGATATTTATTGGAAATTTTTTTTTCATTAATGGCATAGTATACAAAATTTAAACCCTAAGCAATGAGTGCTTCATACGTTACAAGATTTTTTTTAAATACTTCTAAATATGCTCACAACACATAACAAGATTGAGGTTAAAAATAATGTTACGTTCATAACCCAAACTTTCGAGCAAATAGATATTCAAATAAAAACAATACAAAAGTATGTTAGCACAAAAATACAAGATATACACAGTTATTAACAAGTAACGGAATATAGACAGATAAACAAAAATGAAATCAACATGTGCATAGTTTAAGCGCAATATCGTCCCCACAATACTTAATGTACTACATACATATCATCACGCCGTGTCCCTTGCGGGGTAGGCAGAGAGAACATATTTCCAAACTTTTCCATCCAAGCATTCAACTTTCGCCTCCATATTCATACATCTCGTCATGCGCAATCTTCTATTGTTCATACTTCTCACTTTACCTCAAAATCTGGTCCATTTGTTCCAACTACGTTTTACTCAGTCTATTTCTTCCACGCACGCCTTGCACTTCTGACTCAATGTTTTAAATTACAAAAATTTTGAAAAAAAATAGGATAGAAAATAAACAGGAAAAAGGTTTAATGCGATGAACAAACTTAAGAAGCATCATATATTCAAACAAGCATTATCAAGAATTGCCAGACCCTTAGTAAATTCCACGAAGACAATCTACAAATATAATTATATCATAAATAACAGAATTAAAGATTGTAGAAAAACTCGAAAAATATTCCGACAATTCACAATAAATTTACTAAAGTTGGTATGGTATACATTGCATCAACTAGCCATTGAAGAATAGATAAGATTTTGTTATTTATTTTTATTTGCGCTCCCCTGAAGATGAGGTGAAAGCCTTGAAACCGGTAGGGTTATACCGTCACAAAAAAGTGGAGTAAAGTGTTTGATAAAAATAAATTACAATGTCTTTAAACCTCCACAATGTTAATGCCTTAACTATAAACATATAGATAAGATTAGTTATCATTGATCTACCTGACACAAATCCACGATGCTTAACAGAACCTGACGCAAACCCAAGATGCTTAACATAAATTAAACGTTGAATATTTGATATCTGCTTCAAAAGTATACGTTTCATCATTTTAGGAATTGTTGATTAATTACAAATAGGTCTATAGTTTGATATGTCCCTCTTATCACCTTTCTTGAAAATAGGCACAAGATAACCAACCATTATTTTATAAATAGCCCAGAAATAATGATTTATTCAACAACATACAGAGAAGACCTGCGAATTGGAAAGGACTATTTAAAAATGGAGGATCTACAGTTAGGTCCAAGAGACTTTTAACATCAAACAGACTAATCTTATCTATTACTTCACTCAATTTAGTACTAAAGTTTGGAATATGTAAAGATTTCCTAATTTATATCACTTGTATTTTCTACATACTCTTTTTATATGGATTTAAAATATAAGCAAATAGTTTGAATAATTCCATTCACTACTCATGTTTCCATAACACATTTGATTAGGAAATCCTGTTGTGTTGTTCCTTATCTTATCTTTTCATGTCAAATACTACTTCTGTAGCACAGTGTTCTTTAGTGAATTGGTGTATGTCAAAAATTTATTTATGTTTCTTAAAATGGATTGCTCGGTATATGACATTCCTTATAGCAGTTTTTGACAGTTCCTTCATCCTTCTAATCAGGGGCGGCTCGTGACTTTAAAAACAGGTGGGGCATGATGAGGCTGAAGTTCCCCCCCCCCCCATTTTTATTTTCAAAAAAAAAATTAACTATATATTTTTAGTACAGTGAGGTCGAACCAAGAAAATACTAAGAATTATCAAATTTTTTATTACTAAATTAAACAAAAATAATTTATATTTAAATATAAACATTAACAAAACTATCATTATAAAAAAACATGTATTTTTCACAAAATAAAATGAAAATATTTTTTATTAACGTATAAAAATTAAATAAATAAAACGCTAATTATAAAAATATAAATTTTTCACAAAATTAAATGGAAATCGTATTTATTAATGTAATACATGAACATGAAAAACAAAAAAATAAACATGGCTCATTACAGCGCAGGGCAGACGTGCTCCTGCCCCAAACAGACCTTTACACAGCAAAGGAAAAGCCACCTTCTGTATACGGTAATACGGAACTTTTCTCTTTACCTCCACTGACTAACCAAACACTATCAGATCTCGTGTCATAGCGACAGCTTAACTGAAGCTAGCGACCACGTGACCACGGCAGATACAAAACTGCCCCGCCGCAACTCGTTTAGTTGTATGCGTGCATCGTATTTCGTACTTCGTGCACGTATACGAGTATATTGCACACCTACTTACCAGTAATAAGTTAATATTGTTTTTATTCAAATATTTATAAATCATTACGTGCAAATAATATTCCGAAAAACTAAGAATAAAAACACGTTTCAAAAACATTTCAGCTAATTATTATGTTTTTATTAGGAGAAATGTGTGGGGCGGTGCCCCGGTTGCCCTTAAAGACGAGCCGCCCCTGCTTCTAATCAACTGAAATCTTGGATAATGATTCTTAAAATATATACTTGAAATTAATCTATTTTGTGCCACCTACATTTAAACTGTATTAAAGTGTTTTAGCCTAGAATCCATAAATTCTGTCCAAGATAAGAGAATTTCTCTTCTGTTTTTCATATTTTGTACTTCTCTAAGTTTATCCAACCTCGTTCCATTCAGTTCCTCGCTCTCCATTAATTTGTATTTTTTTCACAAACCATTATATTTTTATTGGTCACGTGAACCTTTTTATAGTGGGTTTAACATTTTTAAATGACCACAATAAATCAGTAATGGTCACAGTTCACGGGATATGCACACCCCACTTATTTGAAGAAAAACACTTTTTTGTTATAAATTCACAAAATGTCTATCACAGATATCCATAAAAATTATGACCATTATTTTATATCCCATTTTATTGCCATACAAATGACACATGCATTATTGTGATGAAAAGTGATTTTTTAAATAAACCTGAATGTTTTAGTTCAGTTATTTAGGTAAGTATATAACTGATCCTTTATCATGGACTCTTTAGAAGATAAGCAGTTTACTACAAACTACTTGATAAATTAACTCAATATTTCACAGATATTCATAACACATTTGTGGCATTACAACTCGGAATTCAATACTTGTGGTTATTTTGTAATTGAGATATAATAAGGTGAAGGTTTGTGTCTGATGATAAGGGTTGTCTGCATTGGTTCCGCAAGTTCTTAAGCCTTAAGAAATGCCCTGGAAGAATGTCTGATGAGTCTGTCTAAAAACATAACAAGGCTTTGGACTGAGCTGAATTCATAGTCAGATTATCTCCAATGTTTCGACCTTAGGCCTCGACCACTTCAACAGATGAGATCAGACTAATCTCAAGGAAATGTTAGTTTTTTTCTCATAATGTAAATTTTTTATGGTGGCTGAGAAAACGGACCATAGTTACTATTACAAACTGTAAAAATAGCTCAAAGAGATTATCCACAGTTTCTTTTATTCAGAAACTTAACAGTACAATACAATTCATAAGTTAAGTATAATATTTAAAAGTAAATCAATAGTAAAGTTCCACATGATAATTAAAAAAAAAACGATCAAACAGAAAGAAAACACGAACAATACAATTAAAATCAACTCGTCATAATACACAGCATGTTACAATACATATTGTGCGAGGAAGGAGAGTAAAAAGGAAGATAGTAGATATTTTCAGTTATATGTTTCAAATCACAATCGCACTTATTTACGCACTTTCATTACTTTTAGAGGATATTCATACAAAGCAGAGTAAAATTGAGCATCATAAAGCAGGCCCTTCCTATATTTGAAAAGGATTTAATGCAAATAAAAGTCTGTTTCATATTGATAAGAAAAATTTAATTGAATGTTATAAAAATAATTGAATTTTAAGTCATAACATTTTATGTTAAATGGTAAAATCAAATATTAAATCACAAATGTTCTCCATATTCTCTTCTTCTTAACTACGAGGCGTATCCAGAAAGTAAGTGTACTGAGGCTCTCACGACCGGATGGATTTTATTTTCGACATGTTGGCTACACTTCCGTGTAGCCTGACCGTTCCCCTCCGCAACGAGACCGGTTCGAGGTCAGTACGTTGAGAAGTGTCGACGCAACAACACGTTTCGTGAAAAATGTCAATCTCCCGCCAAGTGCGAAATACGGGGCGTCATCCGTTATCTCGTTTGGAAGGGAAAACCTCCGGTTGAGGTTTATAATGAGGTGAAAACTGCATATGGTGATAAAGCTATGAATCGTACAAGTGGTGTCGCTATGAATCGTACGAGTGTGTACAAGTGGTGTCGCGAGTTTAAAAACGGTCGTACGTCTGTGCATGATGATCAGAGGAGCGGAAGACCTTCAATTGTGACTGACGAAATTGTTTTGGGACTGTCAAGGCATAATTTTAATTGAATATATGCCTCAAGGGGAGACCATCAACTCTGCAAGATACTGTGAGACCCTAAAAAAATTGCGGAGGGTGATTCAGAACAAGAGGAGAGGCATGCTGACAAAGGGAGTCTGCCTGCTGCACGACAATGCCAGACCACACACGGCCAACGCCACGAAGGAACTGCTCGCCTCGTTTAAATGGGATGTCCTGAACCATTCCGCGCATTCCCCTGACCTAGCACCTTCAGATTACTATCTCTTTACCTCCCTGAAGCTGCACATGGGTGGAAAAAGGTTTTCAACCGACGAAGAGGTAAAGGAAGAGGTGGAGAAGTGGACGGAGGGGTTGGCGGGAAACTACTTCGAGGAAGGCATCAAAAAGTTGATACCCCGCTTCACCACCTGCATTGAGAGCAATGGCGACTATGTCGAAAAATAGCTTACATATGTACTACGGTAACAACGTAATTTTTATGTTTAAATAAAAAAAATTGTAACCTACAAAAATTCAGTACACTTACTTTCTGGACTTACCTTACATAGCTTAAAGAAAGTATAATCTTGCACCTGCAAGATACTGAAGATAAATATTATCACTCACATGATTATTTTATTTCTGATTATTTTATTATCAGTATTGGTATTATGAGTGATTAACATGATATACCAGCCACATATCAAATGCACTTAATAATATTGTTTATTAAAAGAACATTTATCTCAATATGGCAATGCACTTAATATCAAATTCTATCGAGCGTTCGGATCAAATTGAATACAGTAGTCCCCTTATTCGCGTGGTTACCTGATTTTTCCTATACATACATAACTATGATAAAGTTTAATTTATAAATAAGGTACAATAAGAAATTAACAAAAATAACTAATAATTAAATAGAACAGTTTACTGTAATAAATAAGAGATGTGAATTTGGTCTCTTTCTTCTTTATTACACTGTACTTATCTTCTTGTAATAGACAAAGTGAGGTGAATGATGTAGCATTAGGTTACCACTGATCTTCTGACGATATATTGGGATTTTATATTCAATATTTTTAAACCGTGGTTAACTGTGGGAAAATGAAACTGCAGAAAATGAAACCACGGATAAGGGGAGACTATTGTACAAAAATGTTTTATTGTTTGTCATAAAATAAAACTATTGAATTGAAATTTAATGATGTTATAAAATGCTGAGTTATGTAAAAAGTGAGATATAGTGAGAAATTTACAAAATATTTTGTTTTGTACAATTTTCATTTTACAGTAAAATAATTTAATTTGCATCATAATGTTATTAAAACTTATTTTTTTCTTTGGATAACATACTATTAATACTTGCTTCTACACTTATGGGAATCACATTGGAGTCTTATTAAATGAACCAGGTCTACGAGTAAATTCGGTCAGTTCAGATGAGATTTCTGTGGATTGTAATGGGAAAGTCGAACCTTGATAGAATAAGAAATATAGAAACCCTGAGTACGGAATCCCTTCTAACAAAAATAGCGAAAAAACAAAAATTGCGAAAGCAAACAAAAACAATAATTTCAAGGCCAGCCTAGAAGAAACAAGATTAGGTGCAGGGATATGTTACTGAACTGCGAGATCATAACATTTTCAGATATGAGTAACTCACAAACCTAACTCAGATACTCACTTTAGTGCGAAAACACGAGGTGATGATTTGAACAGGTTTGATGCCAATTGTCAAATAATGAAGTAGTAGAAAGTTGACCAAATCTGATGAGCATCGATGAGTGTGGATGTCTATTAAGAAGTAAAGAGCAATAGTAACCATAAAGTAAAAGAAGACTTCCTACTGGAAAGAAGAAATTGGCTGGAATTAAGGTTCCTGGCCTCTAGAAAGAACTTCGGGGAATGTGTAAGAAAGCTATAAATAAAAAAGTCTCTAAAAAGTCAAGACTTCGCAATGTATTTCTCCAGGAAAATATACATTGTATCTTTTCTGATTATGTTGTGTATGGTCAGCCTCGGCACTGTGCATCAAAACTGGACAGATTCAGTTCGATTGCTCTGGAGAAGGATAAAAATAATACAAGAGTGCTCCAACAAATACTCTGAATTCGACCTGATACCAGTGTGGTTATTAACCTTTTTACGGCGATGGCTCGAGTATCTTTCGTGTGTCGCACAGGCGGCGGTGTTTTAAGTCAATAAATTTATATTGTATCTACATAAAAATATGACTCACCACTATCCCGAACTGAGTACTGTCGAACTGTGCGCCGATGCATTTTTTAGCTGACACTATACACACGTAATATTAGAAAATATTGTTATAACACTATTATACAAATAAAAGTATGTTTTTGGATTTTGACAAAAAGATTTATAACGATAAGTACACTGCAATAATAATATTTCTACTGTGGAAAGGGTTTGCTGGCGTGAAATGGTCCAAAACATGTTACACACAGACTCACATTGCACTCACCACACATATATCTAGATCTTTTCCTTAATTTATGTTTATGAGCGCATTCATAGCAGTGACGAGAAGGTTCCGCACAGTTTTCAGTTCCTGGAATTTCTTTAGGACTGTGTGCGGCTATTATTGAACCCGATAAACCAAGATGTAGTGGATTGCTAGTGGACGGAGATGAATGGGACAATTTTGATGCTAGTTTATATTTTTCAAATATTTGTCTTATAACTGCTAAATGGAATTCCGCTAAACCTATTGTTTTTCCGGTTGTATGCTTGTAAATAAAATATGAATTTAGCATGTATAGATCAACAAAATAAAAAGCCAGCTTTCTATACCATTTTAAAGTGTTTCGAAGGCAATTTAAACTACTAAGCATCATATCGGTTTTGTCCACACTACCCATATTTTTATTGTAATCCACAATGCACTCAGGTTTTTTTACCTGTTCGCCAGTTTTATAATTTAATTTCTCTGTTGAAATAAATCTGTCACTATGAATTGTTGTCAGCATATGAATTTCTCTCTTATCGTGCCATTTTATAGCCCACAATGTTGAGAATCAATGTCTCCTTTCTTGGTTTTTTTGAAGTTGGGCATACCTTTACGAGATTTTCGAACGGTTCCACATGCATTTGTTTTATTGTCATGTAAAAACTTAAATAATTGTGGGCTTGTGTACCAGTTATCACACCACAAGTTGTGTCCTTTTCCAAGATAGTCATTGAGAAGCGTTTTGATAACTGCACCCGATATACCCAACGATTTATCATAAATTATTTCTGTTCCATCACCGCAATACACAATTAGATCTAACACACAACCGGTTTCAACATCACATAAAACAAATAATTTAATGCCGAATCTGTGACATTTGGAAGGGATGTATTGTTTTATCATAAGACGACCTTTGAAAACAACTATGCTCTCATCGATACACAAGTTTTTGTGAGGCAGCATGACACTTGTAAAAACTTTGCGAGTATGATCAAGCAATAATCTTATTTTACGCAATTTGTCACCATTATTTGTTATATTGTTATTAAAAAAATGTAACATATTTAAAATCAGTTCATACCGGTCCCTTGACATAGTCTTGCCAAAAATTGGGCTATTTAAAAGTGGGTCTGTGGACCAATGTTCCCGTATGGTTAAATGCTTATTTCGTGTCATCAACATTGTGACACCAAAGAATACATATAATTCTGGTACATTTGTATCCACCCAGCGTTGAATTCGTGATTTAGCGGAATATTCCTTAATCAATTTTTTAAAATTATAAAATTGGTTAGTCTGTTGTACCACATTTTCAATTATATTTTTATTTAAAAAATATTCGAAAATATCGAGTTCAGATGATTCTGGTGTAAGTTGGCACGAGGGCAAGATGCCAGATGAAAATTCATCAAACTCGTGGATTATTGGCGCAAATGAACCTCGGCTACATGAAGAAAATACATTTTCTAATAGTTCGTTTGGTTCCACATTGCCGCTGGTTGTTGCTCCAATATCTGGAATAATTCTATCATCCATTCTCTGCTCTTCTTCTAATGGATCAACATCGTCTTCTTCATCGGTTAATTCAAAATCTGAATCAAGTTCTACTACCGTGATATCTTCAATTTCCTCTCCAGTCAAGTTCCTTTTAACCATATTGATAATATAAGCGGTGTTGAATTTTTAAAGTTATTTTAAAAATTTTATGAATTTTTCAATGGCGTATAAACACACGTAACATAAAAAATAACGACGATTTGAAAAGTTGTAAAAGTAAGTGAATGTTAAAATCTCTTAAAAAACAGTTTGTGTAATGGTATCCAAATCAAAGCTATAAATAAAGTGCGACAATATAAGAAGCAATAATCGAAGAAAACAATAATCCATAAACAATGAAAAAGCAATTTTTGTAAATACGCAATACGCGTATTTACAAAAAAAATATTGACGCATAATACTTCATATTGATCGGGAGCAATCGTCATTAGAAACATGACCTTCGGATCGCCCGAACGCATGGCGCGATTATTCAAAATGCTTTAAATATCGACGGCCTGCAAGGGGTCTGTTTAAATCCTTCTTATGGATCAAATACTTGAAGTTTTGATGATTTTAAAAGAGATGTCACTAGAGGACACGTTTTGTCTTATATTCAGGTTAAAATTTTTAAAGAAGATTTAATTTTGACCGAGATATCCACACGCAAAGTTAGTGGCCACTTAAATGGCCGCTCGCCAGGACGGCACGATTATGTATGGGCCATTTAAGTGGTCCGTAGCCGTGAAAGAGTTAAAGGATTATACAGATGATCTGTGATTTTCAGCACTATTAGCGAACCTATGGTAACATTAATCAGTTGCTCAATTGTCTTTAAGTGAAAAATGTCGAGAATGACAGACCAATATCTAATTTGCCTATCCTGGCTAAAATAGTGGAATGTTATATAAATGTGAATAAGATTATCTAGTTTAACTTTTTAATATGTATTTAATATGCCAGCTGAATAAGTATTTGCATAAATTAATTTTTGATAAAACATAAAGATTACCAAATTTCGTGATTTTCCTGATTTGTCAATAAAAACATAAGTATAGTTTTCAAACATACATACAGAGTTGGCAGATTTAAATAAAAAAATGTTAATTTAATTTTTACAAAATACATATTAACACGTATATTGCAATATAACCAACTAAGTGTGAGGACCATAGTGTACTCGCGTATGGTATGTTTCAAAACATGGTTCAACACATTTCTTTCACATCACAGAACTGGGACTTTGCACTCTCTACATTCATAACAAGATTCTCTTCTTGTTTTGGAAACACATAATGCACCTTTTCCTTTATTTCGTTGGTCTAAATTTTCACATACAGTTTTTTTCTGTTAATCTAGATGGTAAATCAGCATTCCTCTTTCTGGAAAATTCTGTCGAGGACTAAAATTCGATCAGCGAGCATGAAAGAATTGCCTCCAACTGCAATTTTTTCAATCGCAATCTATTTCTGTTTTTTTTGTAAATTTAATAGACATATATCAATAATGTGGAAAATAATTTTTATACCATCTCAATTTATTATTTGAACAATGCACTTTGGATAATACCATTTCACACTTAAATACAGCTCCTATATTTTTATAATACTTTCGCACACTTTCTGGTTTAATGACTGCTTCTCATTGTTACAAAAAGGAAGTCTATGTAATAAAAATTGGTATCTATTTCTTGGCAAGATATCTAAATATCATACACATATATATAGGTGACTAGAGTAAAATATCCGTTGCAAGCATGTGTGTGTGCTTGTTGAACTACAACAGCTTGCATACTATAAACCAATGAATCTTCCATTTACTGTTTAAGATGTTACATTGAAACTTCGAACCCTTGGAGTGATGTTTGGTTACTAATTAGTACCAGAAAAATAAATAAATACAAGTAAATGCAGGAGCTGCACTGGTTGAAATGATTCCTAAAAGGGTCGCTCATCCCTTTGTTGTTATAGCAACTAAACATACGGCAATTGAATATATTGCCAAATAATTGGAGTGATGACAATACTTATTTTTAATCAGGAAATATTATTTAAAAAATAATAATAATCCGTAAATATATGGGACATTTTGATTTAAATGGTTTAATTCTCTTTGGGAAAGATCTAGAAAAATATGGCACGATCAAATTAATAAAATTCTGGAAATGGGAAGTGACGTCTTAAAAATACGAGAGCATGCAGGAAAAGGTGTATAGACATGACCCAGGTGAAATATGTACGCCAAAATAGAAATAAGTGAATATTTGTTCTCTCTACCTAATCTCATGGGGTGATGGTGATGATGATTTATTTTTTCTTACACAAATAAAGTTAATAATATATTCAGTATTTTTATGCAGGCATGTCCTGTCCTGTACATTGAAAAGTTTAAAAATATGTTTGCTACAATTCTGATCAATAAGCCAATCTGGTAATTACTGTATTTAACTTAGCAGTAAATGTATTGGGTGTTAACATAAGTAGTGTCTGTTTTTTTTCAATTTAAAAATGAGCACCAAAAGTAAAACAAAATGGTAAATGTTATACGTCATTCAAAAGAAAATTTTCTGCTCTACAAGATATTGTGTTGGCTTTTACGTTACATATATTATTTTATTTGATTACAAGCCTTCAAAATTAAATGTCAAGTAGACGAAAGTGAGCATTTTCGACACCTTCTTCTGTTCGCTTTCAATCGAGGGAATAAAGCTGCTCGCGATATTTGCGAAGTGTGCGGTGAAGATGCTATGAATGAAAGGACAGCTCGTCGATGGTTTTTGGGTTTCAAAGATGATAATTTCGACCTGAAAGACATGGAGCGTTCCGGACGACCAGTGGACTTTGATGAGGACCGCTTAACTCTTTCACTGCTGAGACAATTTCCATGAGAGCCGATGAGTGCGCAATATAGTTGCAGTCCGTGATATTTTCACGGAAGTAAAACAAATTTTACATTTAAGAAAATATATATTCATAAATATAGAATTTGTTTATATATATCATTTATACATCGTCCCCTTTTACACCGGTTCAAAAATTTGATCGACCAATCAGAGCGAAGGACATGCTGTAAAGGTGGGGTTACACATGTAAAAAATATTCTCAAATAAATAAAAAATTTTCAAGCAAATATTTTTTTGTCCTTTTTCAAATGTGTTTATTTTTATTTTGTCCATTGGTAATTCGGCGCAAAATGAGATACCCAGTCTTTTTATTTTTATCAAACGTACTTGAGTGACTTTTTTGTGTGATAAGAGTGATGTCGGTATTTTGACGCATACCGTAATGGTATTGAATGGAGGTTTTTATGACATTTTTCGAACAACATTATATTACAAAAAACAATATTTTATAAAAACGAACAGAAAAATATACTTACTAATTAGGTGTACACAATAATTTTTTTTAAATAATTTAATATTTGTGGTAAAGTTGGAAACAAGGATCCAAACAAAGACCAGGTTGTGTGGGGCAATCTGGACAAAAGAATAATGAAGCATTTCTTTTCTTAGCTGTATCCCAGCATTGCCTACATCTGCGTCTTTTAATTTTATTATCAGTGTCTTTATCACAAAACTTCGGCAGATGTATCTTGGTTTTTGATTGTACTGTTTGTCTCGGAATTGATGATGGAGGTGGACCTAGTAATTTTTTGATTATAAATAGCCTGAAATCATACAACGGCATTTTCTGTGAATTGTCTGCATTGTATAAATGCCAAGAATTCAATAACATCGTCTGGAATAGATGAATGGCCAACTTTTTGTACCAACGTAATGTTTTCCTTTTGCATGGGTAGTAAGCTAACATCTGGTCATGATAGTCTATACCACCCATATGATTGTTGTAATTTATTACCATATTTGGTTTGGTGACCACTTGGCCATGTCGGTTTTTACTATCAGACAGGTCCCCATCGAATTCAGAAGAAATCATAAAGACTTCTCGGCGGTCTTTCCATTTGGTAACACATATACCATTTTCTGTGTACTGACTCACACTTTCTCCTTTCTTTAGTTTTTTATTTATAACATCGATCGGGTTTTCTTTTCTATTTGCTCGTAGTGTTCCTGTGACATATGTGTTTTGGTTCAATAAATTTTTTGTAAGAGGAACGCTATTATAGAAATTATCCATGTAAACTGAATATCCGGCTCCCGTCTTCCCCTCGAGCAATTTCTGAACAACTTTATTAGTGTGACTTTTGCCACCTAACTCTTCATCTGATGATCCACCATATACAATTATTTTTACGGCCAATCCACTTGATTCCCCTAACATGTAAAGTTTTATACCATACTTGACCTTTTTGCCTTTTATATATTGGCGAAAAATCAATCGGCCTCTCCAAAGAACCAATGATTCATCTATCGATAGTTGTCTGTGTGGATCATAAATTACTTCCATCCTTCCATTGAAAAAATCAATCAATGCCCTGACTTTTGCCAAGCTCGACAGATCTTCTTCATTATTGTTAAAATGAAGTGCCCGTAAGATGAGTAAAAATCTATCTCTTGACATGAATTGTGGAAATGCCGGTAAATTGAATAGGTAGTCCGTATTCCAGTAGTCACTCAACCGGTTCAAACGTATTGTTCCGGTGTGTAGTAGTAAACCCAGCCACACCCTCATTTCGTCTTTAGTGACATTTTTCCATCGCGTGATTCTGCTTATATCACCTTCTGATTTCGACAATACTTCAACAGCATACAAATTCGTTTGGGTTGTCACAAGATTGTACAAATCTTCATTGAAAATCAAATCAAAATAATCTATTGGTTCTTTACTTGACATCTCAATTTTCAACCCGGGTATTTTTGAAAATGGTATAGAGGCTGGTTGTTTTTTTATATTCGACCATTGCGTAGAGCTAACATCTGGTGTTCTAGATGTTTGTGAAACAGTTTCAATTTGAATATTGTCACCATTTTCAATATCTGACTCAAATTCAGAATCGTCCTTGATGATGGTGAATTCCTCATCACTAATGTCACTAAATGAATCAGCCATATCATCCTCAATCTTTTGTCTTTTAGAGCTCGATGGGCGATCCATTTTTCAAGGTAAAGGTATTTTTTTTCGTAAAATCAAAAAAGAAACTTATATGATACTAAATATCACTATGTATACACCAATTACTATAATATATTTTTCAAAAGGCACTTATTTTTGCTCACAATTCACTATGTCACTCATTCAAAATTGAAAATAACTAGAACACATAAACAAAATATCCCTTGCAGTGAGTGACCTTTTCACAAAACAGCGCTAGAGAAATAGTCCAATTATTTTTATTATCAAGTCTCACAATGAAAACAAACGGAATAAGAACTAGAAAAAATATTATTTACAACTGCGGGTGTAACCTCAACTTTACAATGCGTTGCACATGCGCAAACGCCCGAAGCGACGGAATCTTCCAAAATAATGACGAATATCATATGCTGATGTAATATACTAACAATATTTAGGCATGGACATACCGCGCGTGTTCTGAGCATGAAGCCGATGTTCACATGGACACGCCACGCGTGTTCTCAGCACTGGACGAGTCAAACTATATTATTCATGAAGATCCCCTTCAAACATTTTTCATCACCATTTTCAAACCATTTTTCATCACCAGTAATGATGCAATAAAGGAACCTTTGCTTGTGGCCATGCGTAGCTCGATGACGCGCGAGCAAACCAGCAGAAATCAGAAAGGCTGTAACATAATATGGTAGTTATTTGATTTATGTCATAATTCAGGATTAGCCAACCCATTGCGCCCTTATGTGCGGCCCGCAATCATATATGACGAATTATATTTTTATGATGCTTTTTTAAGTATCGGGTATTTCAGAATGTGTTTTAAATTGTATTAAAATAATAAAAAAAAATAACATTCCTATAATTACACGCATTTATCATTAAGTACTATATTTATGATAAAAAATTAAAATTTTAAGTATCTTTGTGAATAAATGAAGCCATTATGTATTTATTACCATACAGATACATTTTGTTGTTGGTTCAATACATGTTTTCTATTCATATCTAGTTATAGTGTTGTTTTGTTTTTCAAATTTTCACTGATTGAACACTTTCTGTGTACCTCTGCATCTAAATGAATCACAAAAAAATACGAATTTCGTTGTATAGTCAGATAACGAAAAAATTATTGGAACAAAATTTTCAATTATTGGGTGTTAAAATTAGTTCGGTTCTTTTTTTTTTGTGTTCAAAAATGCATTTATTTCTAAAAATGAATGAACAGATCCATTAAAGTATTGTCCATCGCTGGCTACTACTTTTTCTCATCTCTCAGGCAATTTTCGAATTCCATCTCGAAAAAATGACTCGTCTTTTGAGGCGATCCAAGTTTGGAGCCAATTTTCAGTTTCTACGAAAGAAGTGAACCGGTGACCTGCCAAATCGTGCTGCATCCTTCGGAACAACCAGTAATCAGAAGGAGTTATGTCCGGGGAATACGGCGGGTGCGGTAAAACATCCTATTTGAGCGTTTCCAAATATATTTTTACGACTTTTGAGACATGAGGCCGAGCGTTGTCATGAAGAAGAATAACTTTATCATGTCTTTGCTCGTATTCCGGCCATTTTTCTCGCAATGCACGGCTCAAACGAATTAATTGTAGCCGATATCGATCGTCCGTAATGGAATCGCCAGGTTTCAGCACCTCATAGTAAACAACACCCCTTTGGTCTCACCAGATACAGAGCATGATCTTCGAACCATGTATGTTCGGTTTTGGTGTTGATGTTGAGGTCGATGGCAACAATTGACCGGGCTTAGCGTAGTATTTTTTCTTCTTGGGGTTGTCGTAGAATATCCACTTCTCATCTCCAGTTACAATCTGATGCAAAAACCTTTTCTTTGTTGCCTTTGAATCAGCTGCTCGCAAGTGAAAAATCGCCTTTCAACGTCTCTCAGTTTCAGTTCATAAGGCACCCAATTTCCTGGTTTTTTAATCATTCCTATGGCTCTCAATCGTACGGAAACGGCTTGTTGAGTCACTCCCAATGATTCTGCAAGCTCCTCTTGCGTTTGACTCTGATCTTCTTCGAGTAATGCCTCTAATTCTTTGTCCTCGAATTTTTTTGGCTGTCCAGAGCGAGGCTTGTCTTCGACGCTGAAATCTCCATCCTTGAAACGTCGAAACCATTCCCTACATGATTTATCAGTTGGAGCAGCGTCACCATAAACTTCGACAAGCATTCGATGGGCTTCAGTTGCACTTTTCTTCCAATTAAAGCAGAAAATTAAAACCTCCCGCAAATGCTGCTTGGTTAACACAAAATTCGACATTTTCAACACTGTACAAAACAAGGTTTTTGCATGAAACTCAAAGCGATAAAAACTGAATATTATGTAAGATGTCTAACCTCTCTGAAACCGCCAAAATCGGCTGTCACTATGAACCATTCATAACAGCCAGAGCCATCTTTTGGAAACGGACCGAACTAAATTGTCAATATTTTTATTTATGTGCAGCCCTTGGAAAATTTTAGGTCGTCAATGTGGCCCATGCGATAATTTGGGTTGGTCAGGCCTGTCATAGTTGAATCCAAATTGTATATATCAAATTTGGTATAGACTGATCAAAGTCTAATGATTTACATAATACAAACCTCAAATCTTTCAAAAAAGATAGTGGTGATGACACTATGCTAATGAAAAAAAAAATTGGTATTGGAGTTGATTGACGAAATTAGTACACAAATCTAAGTTTTTTATTGAAATTAAGAAAACCAGCATCGAAGAAATGATCATGAAATAGTTACTTCAATGAGAAGAATATATTGTGAAGATACCTGAATCTCTGATTGATAAGCAACTACTCCTTTTCGAGCACAAAGTGAAGAAATGGAATCAGGAAAGTCCATTCTCATGCTTTATGGCATATAAATCCAGAGATGTGGCACAGTAGCATTTTAGCATGTCTACTGTGAGCAAAGTATTGTGGCTAAAAGAAATGCTGAGATGGAAAGTCCCATGTAGCAACTTGCTAGGTGTCTCCTGAAATAGTGTGTATTTGAAGGATCTCAAATTATTGGCTTTAGTTTTCTAATTTGTTCGTAAGCGACTGCTTAAGTAAATGAGGTAAAATAAAACATAATTGCTTTTAATGTAATAATACTTGAACCTATATTTGTTCATTGTGATAATCAATACATGTTCAGAAACAAATAACAATGCTAAAAAAACATTCTTTAAAAAAAATACATCATTGTTAATTTATCTTTAAAATTAGTATCAATTTATTTGGTGTTATTAAATAACATGCTACAAACAGCACATTTTGTCGTATGAGTAGCGACATTACTACTGGCTGCTGAAACACACGCCTACTTTAAATTGAAAAGTAGCAGTGTTACAAATACTAATTATTACAAAAGAAATACTGTTATATATTCAACATGTTCGCTAGTGTGCCCTTGTATTTGCATTTAGGCTAATATAATATATTTACGATTATAGTGAGAAGTTCTATGAGTAGCAGAGTTTTTAAATCACCAATAAATATCGGAAGTGAAAATACTCTAATAACTAGATTTGTCATCCTTAACTTGTTTTGTGAATGTGATAGCGAACATATTAATATTCGTATTACATACTAATATATTTGTATTTGTGCATAATTTTAACATAAAATTAGGCACAAAATTACCCTACCGATAATGGCTAGAATTTCACTCCTGGACACTAAAATGTTTGTTGTTTATAAACTTTTTATACTGTTTATATTATGAGCACTCTTTCCTTTAAAATTTTGTTCAAAGTTTAATTTTAATTTTCAATACACCACACAAGTTAAAAAAAATTATATTCCTCCGTTGAGTTAATAATGCTTTTGTGTGCTCATATTGATGTTTTCCTTGCATTGAAAGAATTAAAATAATGATTCACTGAATTTTTTTTTGTATAATTTTGATTGCACAATGCAATTGTGTTAACAGTGCAGGTAACGGCGTGATAAAAAAGCAGAAAAATTTTTAATATAGAAAATAAACTGATTTCAATACGTGTTTAATCATAAAAAGAAAAGAAACAGTGTCCTGAAGAACAAAACTCAGCAATAATTGTACTACAAGTTTCAATAAATACACTACACTTAATATTAGACATCTTCTGCTTTTTCTAATAAGTGTACCTCATCTTGCGTTTTTCCTGCTTTTGCTTGGTTATTTACAGGATTTTGTGAGTATATAATAATAGATACAGTAACTATAAATAAAGACAGTACTGTAAAGAAATTCAACGGAGTACCAAACAATATAAGACACAAGATCGCAATCAATACAAGCTCTAATGCACTCGCAAAAGTCTTTAGAATTGAATTCATAGTCTTTAAAAAGAAACTTGTTACTATACCGACAGTCGCACTGTTAAACATTATTATCATGACACTCGGTTGATAAAGGGATTGGAATGATTCCGCATTAAATGCCTCACCTCCCTTCCCTTGAATGAAAATAAGTACAATATTGCAAAATATTGAATCTAAATACATAAATACATTTTGGATAAATATATCAACATTTACACCATTCTTCTTCAACAAATATTCATTATACACACCAGCAAGGGAAGAGCAAAAACATTGAATCAAAGTTAGAACTGCACTAACACTAAACACTTGGGAAATAATGTTCGAAGAATTTGCTGCTTTAGCGGGATCACCATAATCTATATTTTTAATCATACATCCTATTGTCAACATCGCTAAAGAGACCCATTGTATTAAACTTAATTGTTTCTTGAAAATAAACTGAAAAAAAAGAACAAAATTATTTCAAAAAGAAAATAAAATCGATTTCTCAGTATAAACCATTATCATAGTATCAAATGTAGTTTTACACAAGATGAAAAAAAAATGGAGTCATTTTGATAAATAATCAGTAAATAAATAAGTTTCCTTGAAAAGAAAATACTTACTTGAAATAGAAGAGCTGTGGTAACAACCCTCAACTGGAGGAGTAAATTATAAGTGGTGGGATCGAACAAGGCCAGATTTATGAAGGCAAGATTGTTGTAGAAGCAGTACAACAGTGAAGGCACGAAATATAGACCCAGAAGTGGCATATGGTTACCAACCACTTTAACCAAGGTAAAAAAACTTTCACTATAAAAATAAGAAAAGTCAATTTTAATAGTAACAAAAGTAATTTTCAAATATAAACTTAAATATAAATAAATCATAGTTGTGATTTTCCTTCTTATTACCTTAGGTAAATTTAAAATTGTGAAATTTTCACCCCAATGTGCCGATCTATCAGCACGTTTTTGATATTCTTAAAGGTCCACGGTGCCGATGCATTGTGTATTTGTCTTGTATTTTGATATTCTTAAAGATCCACGGTGCCGATGCATTGTGTATTTGTCTTGTATTTTGATATTCTTAAACGTCCACGGTGCCGATGCATTGTGTATTTGTCTTGTATTTTTTTTTCCATTAGTGTAAGTTTACAAATTCATTATTTAAAAAAAATCTATGGGTCTTTTAATATGCCTATAACATTAAAAAGGGTTGGGGTTAAAAGGGTTAAGACAGAAATATGTCATTTTGAATATTTTTCATATAAACAATATTATCCTTGATATGTTGAGTTGAGAATCAATAATAAAAATGGAAATTGCACCTTATATATAGATTTAAAAATTCATTAATATAATATCTGAGAACTTTATCAAATGTTTCAGCTTTAACTTTATGAAACTCCATATGTATTAGAATACTTCACAAAAAAATCTGTTATTCCACTAATTGCACTCTTATCACCGTGGCACATGTTTCTACCTCCTAATCCTGAAGCTCTTTTTAGATGGAATGAACTAGTGTCAAGTTTCATCCAAAGTGTGTGTGGTTTATTGACCCAAAGGAAATATTTTAATGAGTGATGAATTATTTTAGAACCCTTTGTAATAGTTATATTAGACAATAATCGTTAAAATAGGCAATAGCTACATTAGACCTTCAGAGTGATGCCAAAAGAATATTGGATTTCCTCAACAACGATATGCTTTTAGCTGACCTCACAGCAGGGTTCCAGAAAGATGTCACTTCATTATAATATGCAACAATGACAGGTTTTGTCATTGTTGCATATTACAATGGAGTACTTTTTGGAGTACATTTGGTCAAATGAATAATGCAACTCCTTCTTCATTTGGTTTTAATAAACTGAACAAAAGCTTTAATTGAAATAAAATACTTGCTTTCTGCAATAAAGAATTGCTGACATTAACAACTTCAGTACTTCTATCATTAATACAACTAAAATTGTATTGTAGTTATACTTCTTTTGGGAATTTTGTGAAACTGTTACAATAATACCTGAAAATGAAGAGAAAATATTAATATGATTTTAATCAGTTACTACATTTTTTAAATTGAAGAAACATAAAAAATAATATTTTAGAAAGGACATTTCAAGTTAACACATGAATTCGTAAAATTGAGTTAAATTATTACACAATCAAGGAGATAGAACGTTATAAATAAAAATAAGAAAAAATATATAAAAAAGAAAACAATACATGTATGTTCGATAATTTCGTTAAAAAAAAGTATCGACATTGTTACATAGAAAAATGCCAAAAAAAAATGTAGAAAAAGTGACAATTAAAAAAGACAGGTAATAAATAACCATACAACAAAAAAAAGGTAAAAATATGACATTAAAAAGAAATTATAAATAATAATTAATACCAGTTTACATAATGCATAAAGGAAGAGGAAAAACTGACCACTGGTTTAGTTGATAAACAATGTAATCGAGTTGTAAAAAATATTAGAGGGTAAAAACATAATAGGATGATACATTAAAATCCTTAAAAAGGTGAGGAAGAAAATAAAATCAGGTTGTATTGTAAAGTGCAGGTTTTGTGATAAACTGATCAATTTAAATTACTTTTAGAGAATGCATCAATCAGGCCAAGTTTGAAACATTCCATGGCAATATTAAAAATACCCATCGAGCCTGTGGTTTCACAAACTGTGAATATCGGGAAGTTTATTTGGTAATTTATTTTTGATTGGACATAGTAGAACAATTGTTACAGTCTATTTGATCATTGATCGAATGGGGGCAGTGCAAAAGATCACAAGTGTTGAAAATTTAATGCAAAATGTTGTGTAATATAATATGATATATTTCTTCTTTCTTCCAATAGGTTTGGCTTGTAAATATCATCTATGAGAATTTACAATTTGAAATTCACAAATTGCAGAAATTTGTGTTGTACCTTTTCAAAGTTTTTTAAATGTATCTTGTGTGGAGACCAGATTACTGAAAATATAAAAGCTACATAGAAAAGTTTTAAAGAGTTAAATTTTTTAATGATTCTGAACAGAAACCCCTAAAATTAGGGCCTGCTGATTTTTTCGAGTCCAAGTATAAGATCTTTTTTGTACAGGACTCGAATTTGACATTGCAATAGGATAAATTTAGTGTGACTGGCAAGTTAAAAGATGAAATAAAGTTTTCAGGCAATTTATGTTGGTAGACACTTAAAGAAGTTGGCAAAAAGTTATAACCTATCTTATGTGCTACATGCAGTTTTTTCATGAAGATTTATTTGAGGTAGGTAGCTTTTGATTATGACTTAAATTTTTTGCAAATTTCCACAGATTTTTTTATTTAGCTGCCCCGCATTCTTTAAAAACGTAATGATTACATTCTTTTATAGTCATGTCTCCATCGGTAGAATTAACGTTTTACATTCTTTTATAGTCATGTCTCCATCAGTAGAATTACCGTTTTACATTATTTTATAGTCATGTCTCCATCGGTAGAATTCCAAGTAGTCTAGTTCACTATGGCTTAATTCAAATTTTTATGGAAAATTTATTTTTAATTGTTTTAGGTCATTGTTAAACCATTTGGGATAAAAAATTCATTCGGGTTGGAAGAGCAGTACACGAGTATTTATTAAATTTTGTAAAATTTCGAAGATTTTTTCGAGTCACTGACTGGTTTAATGACAATGTCAATAAGGGACCAGTCAACTTTTTGAGATAATGGTTAAGAGTAGTGAAAGTCATTTAACAAAACCGCTCAAAATTTTGATGGTAGGCAATAAATCTTAATGGAGGGCCATTAATTGTGTCATTCTATGGATAGATAATACATGTACGTGTATTGGAATTTTGTGTGCAACAGTCAATTGTTTATAATTAATATAGTCAGAAAAAAAGATAATATTTTTAAACTAGTTAACAGTTGCATCCTGTGATAAACGAATGTTGATAGTAGTTTATATTAATAATAATCATATCTTTTCTATTAGGCACCAAACTGACAGGATGCAACAGAGTGGGTTTAAATAAAAGGTGAATGGAATTTCATGATGAAAGAACACTTTTACTTGTATTTCATTCCAACTATTTAATACTTCAATCTCGACTGTGACAAAATGAAATGATGTGATATTCTTTCCTATTAAGATCTTTTGACACATTTCCTAGTTTATTAATATTGTTGGGCATATCATAAATTTATATGGTTCCATGTGTACCAGAAATGACTTAAATCTATATGAACTGTGGACCGACCTGAATGGCGGTGTTTTGTGGCATTCTTGTGTTCTTGATGGAACATACATGATATACAAACCTGCTCGGACACCCATCATACAGCATCCACTATTATTATAATAGGGAAATACTATTAGTCTTGGCCTTACATGGGAGGACAAGGAATGCCGAACCCTGTGTTTCTGACAGAATGTTCCATTCAATTATACTCGTATATAAACTCCACTTAGTAGACTCAAATTTCATAAAAAAATCATACCATATTTCTCTTAAGGTAGACATGCCTTTCTATGCACGCACAAAGCTTTTACCTCATCCACATTCATAAATCTTGTCATCCATCCTCTTCTATTTATTATACTTGTTACCTTTCCCTCAATTTAAACTATCTCTTTTAATTCTTTACTTATTCTATCTCTTCTCTTTCTATTAATTTCAGACACACACACACTTTTTTTTGCCTCTTTAAAGTGATCTTATTATCACATCAATTATAGACGTTTTGAGGTGGCTAATTCCCCATAAGAGTATTTAATTATTGACCTTACAATTGCAAATGAGAAATAGAAAATAGCAAAAGATGGTTTTCACACATTCTGCATTGAAGATGTATTTTTTCTTCTGCTAGTTAATTTCTATTGTTTCACGATAATGTTGTATTTTTTTGACAGACTTACTCTGTTAGCGAATTACAAATTAAACATGGTGTTTACTGATCTCTGATGCACAATAAGCAAATATGTATATTATATTTGTTCTTGAATGCATGTGTTTTCAATTACGTCTGCTTTTTAAGTGTAGCATATGAAAGGTATTTGCCATATGACAACACAAACTACTGACATTATAAAAGTGATGTATGTGCATTTGGACCTGTGAGTTATTTTTATTTATGTAGTCAAGTGACACTATTGTAAAAATACTTTTCATATAATTCATGTACTCAACATACGAGAGAACTTTTATTGAATTTATATACAATCCATCATTACTTTTAAGTAAAAATATACGAGTATATTAGGAGTCATAAGTATACTTTTGTACAATAGAAAAAAAAATTATATTTCAAAATGAGTAACATTTATTAATTCATATCATAACAGGTATTCTAGCACAACAAATATCTGATTGGAATTTACCATCCTACTTCTACAGAGCGATTTCATACAGATTTTCAATAAACAAGCTCACAAAATAGGGGGATCTAACTCACGCACTTGAGTTGCTTTCACAGAGTAGACCACTTGAACACGGCAATAGCAATAATAAAATAAATTGTGATTCCGATTTTGTTTTGTGTAAACAATATTTCCTAATTTAAGAACAACATTAGAAGCTCTAGAGCTCCTAATGTTGAGAAGAGTTTCTCTAAAACCAAATGACAAACATGACCAATATCATTAATTTAGAATATAACTAAGGTTCGTGAGGCAGTATGTGTATGTGTACCGCATTCTTACCAGAACAACCCATTGTAAATCAATGTGTCAATAACAAAAACACTGAAATGAATAATTTTTGAGAAAAATAAGTTTTTTTTTTATATTGTGGTTCAGTGGTTTGGAGATTTTCTCGAATTACGGAATTTAAAGAGCAAAGAAACCACATCAAATATCGCTTCAAGTCAAAAACAATGACAGCATTAATTCACTAATTACTTAATGAAATAGTCATGTTACTAAGCACCAAGGTAACATTTTTTATAGTATAAATGCTTCAATGCAAGGGCAAACAAAAGACTGTTGATGAAAATGAGCAGTCTGTAACCTTTGACAAGCACAACGCTTGAATATATTTTGAAAGTGTGAAAGCATAAAAAGAAGAATATTAGTGACAAACTTTTCATAATGTTTGTGAGATCTTGCGCTGTATGGGACCATCTGTATGGGACCAAAAGCATTTAATCAGATGTTTGAACATGAGACTAAATGCTGGATAGTTTGTTACCTATACTACATTTTTCGGAAGTTCTTGACTTAAAAAAGCATGGCAGCTATTCTTCATCCACCCAATTTGTTGACCTCACTGCAACCTTTTCTATTCCTCAAGATAAATTTTACCCAAAAGGGGGCATTTAAAAAAAAGATGTTAATGTAGTACTGTAGGAGGTTCTTATCTTGGTCATACTTGAGGACATGTAGGAATCATAAAATTACTATTTGAAGCCAATAAGAAACGGCAAATGAAAATTCTCAGACGTTGAAAGATTAAATAAAGCTAAATAATTCAACTTCCTTTTTTTCTACATATTCACACACTGCATATGAGGTGATGGTGATTATTTTACAGTACAGTCTCCAACCAAACAGGTTAATTGAAATAAATTGCTGTTTGCGAGGACCACATCACATATTCCATTCAAAAAAATTTAGGTTTGATTGCCAAAAAAAACTGTCTCAATTTTTTTTATGGTAAAGCCTTTATCCCTTTCTGGTTAGATGGAAGAAATTATCTTACGTCAATAACCCGCTAGATATTGTAGTATACAAGAAAGGTGTAATATAAATATTTTTATTTCAATAAATAATTGACAAGAGGTAAAAAATCTCTACTGATAACATTCACACTAAATAATATCCATCACAGATATAGCTAATTACAGCCCATATTTTCTTGCAAAATCTAGATAAATAAAAAAAATCTTAATGCCTGGAGTAACCAATACACATTGTAAAAGTTACGAAAATGAAATAAGTAATGTAAATAACCATCCTCCTTTATATGAGTTGGCAAGAGGTTCTGCGTAATAAGTTCCGTTTTCGTTGGCAGATAACTATGGTTCATGAGCGTTAAACTGATTTTAGAAGCCACAATAGTCAACTTTCATTACAAATATTTAATTTTCCGGTTAGTCTAGTGACCGAAGTCGCTCTTTAGACACATTCATTTTATTGTAGAATCTCTAACTTTACTGTAGGAGTCTAATTTACACAAAGACAAAGATGGAATAGCTAGGAGCCTACAAGTGTCTAGTTCCCTAAGGCACATGGTAATTCTTTATGGAATTTTATTGTATGGTATAAGATCTTTCAAAGTTTAAAACATATTTTCGTGGAATCAAGTGCCAATGTTTTGGGAGCATTGCAACTTTCATCTTTAGGGCTTCTTGTTCATAGACTGATTTATTAGTGGAGATAAATACTAAATGACACTTCCTGTATAGTGGAGCCTCAAATATAATGTGCTAGATTCAGTTGTCACTGATGTTCCTAATGTGAGCATTGAAGCCAGTTTCAGGTCGCAACTGTAAAATTAATATAAAGCAAACCTTGATGGAAGCACAAATGCACAGCTTCCACAGAGGCTGAAGCAATTTAGTTAATTATAATTTATTTATTGTTGCTTAGATTTGATAATGGGATACTATGCAGATTTGAAGTGGAATCTTTCATCTATGTTAATATTATTAGGATGTTTATATGCCTCTTTAATAAATCATGCATGGTAACATAGTTTTAATTGCCTCTTTAATAAAGCATGCATGATAGTTTTAATTGCCTCTTTAATAAATCATGCATGATAGTTTTAATTGCCTCTTTAATAAATCATGCATGATAGTTTTAATTGCCTCTTTAATAAATCGTGTATAATAAATCGTGAAATTCTGAAAAAAATAATATGTCATCAGAAAATACTTTTTGATAGCATGATTCGTCTTTCTGGGCACCATAATAAGCAATAATCAGTTAGTCTTTGATAATATCAATCAATTTGGTGGCTTACAAACTGCCATACATGACTAATGGTTAAACGGTAAAATCTGCAATACGAGATCTATTGTCAAACTTAATCTAAAAGCTATTTTCAAATTAAATATTTCTAATGTATCAAAGGTTTCAGCTTTAACTTTGTGGAACTCCATATTAGAATAGTTAACATATGTGTAAATTACTTTGTTATTCCACTAAATACATTAATCCCCTCTGCATGTGTTTCTACCCTCTATCCTGAGGCAGTCCCCAAGTGTGCCGGTAGAATAATGCAAAGTTTTATTGAAAGAACATTTTAAAGATACTGATATGGAAACAAGACAGTAAATTTATGAACTTTTTGATTTATGTTTAAGGAAAAATAATTTCAAGTTTAGGGACAAGGTTTATATGCAAACAGATGGCTTACTTATGAGCCATCAAACATCTGTATTTTTATCTGATATTTATGAACTATTTAGAGAATAAGATATTTACTGATAATCATAATGTAGTTAAGTATGTTTGAAATGGTACAAGTATGTGGATGATCTCTTCTGTCTATGGAGAAGCTTCTCATCATATTCCACAATGAAAGATGGAACTAAACAGCTTCACTTAGACTGAGAACCGATTGAAGATGACCGTTGCCAAGGCAGACCAGCAGAAGCATTCACTCCAGAATTAGTTGCATTAGTGCAAGAGCAAGTGTTACAAGTTAGAAGACCAAAATTTAAAAAAAATAACGACGCGTTGAATGTTTTTTTTTGAATAATGTTTGCAATGGGAAAGAAAACTAAATAGTTGGGTAAATTGTTACGGGAGATGAAACTATGGTTTTGTACCATGATCTTGTGTCGAAAAGGGACTCAATGGAGCGGTGCCGTCTGGGATCACCATAGCCAAGAAAGTGAAGGTGACCAAGCTCAAAAAAGATTGACAAATTTTTTTGAGAATTCTACTATTAACTTCAAAGCTAAACACGATGGTTATTGGCGAGTATTATGCATCATTAATGTGAAAATAAATTATGCATATCATGCAAAATAAAGGAAGGAAGGATAAAACAAAATGCCGAGGAAAGCTGTCACGGAGTGTGAGATTATTGTACAATGCGCCAGTGCACACTTTTGTTGCTGCAAAGGTTCTCATTCAACGCTGGTTTCTAAGAATTGAATCACCCATATTATAAGCTTGACTTAGTCCCTAGGATTATTTTTTTACTTTCAAAACTGAAATATGATTTGCATGTAAATTTTTTTTAAAGTTTTGAAGTGATTTTTTATGTCCTCGGTACATGTGGTACTCTATGTCAGGCCTAGGTCTATACACCCTTAGACTAATAAACACATAAGAGACAAACATTTCACTCAGTGTGTATCTTAAATAGGAAGTAACAAACCAATATGAAAAAATGCAACATGATCTGAGAGCTCATTTTAGGCATATGGCATACGTATGTGGTTGGTATTTGGAAGTTGTATTAAAGGTGATATGAAATGAATACAAGTTTCAAACTCTCAGAGTGAAATGTGAAGCCAAATATATTCAGTATGTACTGACAATGTTTATGTTATAGGATCTAGAATGCTGTAATGTATAAATCAACCTTTTCGCCAACTCCAAGATCATTTGAGATATTCATAAAACATTACAATATTCTAAACTATAAACATAAAACATTACAGTACCTGGCGGTAAGTAATACACATCAGGCTTAAGTGACTGTCGGCCATAATCGGCTTTGTAGAGCGTCGTCTCTGTCATTCATACACGTGTTCCGTTGTGATTTGTCAGTCGTTGTCAAGCATTCTAGGGACAGAGACGACGCTCTACAAAGCCGAAGTTAGCCGATTATAGCCGACAGCCTCTTTCTTAAGCCCGATGTGTATTACTTACCGCCGGGTACTGTAATAGTTGTTACTATTTTGGTACGAAATCAAATAAAGTATCAGATTTATATTAAGCAAATAAATAAATATCTATTCAAAAATGTTTTTTTTTACCTTAATATTTTAATTAATTATAAATATAACCAAAATGTGAATAAAATGTGCAGTTTTATCCTACTTTGTTCACATACAATATTTCAACTATTCAATGCTAATCTTTTAATTGATAATTAATTTTTTATTTAGATTCCTCTTAAAATCAATGAAGTTTAATGATTTAAAAAATAGATGAGATATAAAAAAATAAAATCAATCAATTAATGAACAAATACTGCACAAATCATATAAATATACATTTATTTTAAAAGTACATTTTCCACACCCCATAAACAAAGAAATATAACTGCAAATATTCAAAATTAGAAACTAGTGGTTCAAAATTAGAAACTAATTAAATAATATATTTATAGTATTAAATCTTACTTTGATTGATGGATAAAATAATGTAACTAATAAAAATCACCACACTCAGTCTTGTTGGAAATAATTCCGCCCATTTTATAGCCGTCATTTTAAATGGTTAAAAGTTTCGCTAAGCTCACTTCATTGAAAAAAATTTGAATGTGAAAGAACTATAAGATAGTTATTGCTGTTTTGCTTTTCAAATTCGAAAGCAACTAAATGTTCATTATCAGAATGTTTGACTACTTCACTTCTTTTCATATTTTTGATCTTTTTATTTGACATTAGAACAGTGTTACCACATATACTGAGCATAGACTTGGAGTTTAGTGCGTCATGTACTTTTTTTTTGTTGTCCCATTGGAATGATTTGCAGCAGTTAACAGCCGAGGACAAATTATTTTCGGTTTATTTATTTTCAATAATTTCATATATATAATTTCATATAAAAAAGGTTTAATAATTTCATATAAAAAAGGTTTATCATATAAATATTAAATAGCGAAATTGAATTGCTTATCATTTGATTGAAATAATTAACAACGATTTCTTTAAAGCAAGCGCAACAAAAACAAATAAAATGTTAAATAAATTCCAATTATGTATGTTATGGATTTAGGACACAATACGGTCAAGCAACTTACCCGTGTCGTGGAAGTCGATGGGCTTCAATAGGAACAGAAGTACTTGAGAAGGCTTTTGATACTGTCTGGTACGATGGCCTTCTCCTTACTGGCAGTCCACTCTATCTTGTGAAACTACTAAAATCTCATCTTTCCAATAGAAGTTTCACAATTATTCTACGTCATCCGCCAGGTCCAACCCTATGTGCCCCCCAAAGCAGTATACTAGGACCCTGTCTATTTAACATCTATACACGACATACCTACTCCCCCAAACTGTAAGCTCGCACTCTTTGCTGACGATGCGGCATACTACGCATCCTTACTCAAGGTAAATCGAGCTGGTTACCGCCTTCAGATTGCTCTTGAGATCCTTGAATAATACTACCAGGACTGGATGCTCAAAATCAATGACGCCAAAACTGAGGCCATCATGTTCTCCCGCAAAGTCAAGAAAAGAGTGCCGTCGATGCCCTTATTCATCGGTGGTTGTCTAGTTGAGGGGCAGGACGTGGTTAAATACCTCGGCCTGCACCTCGACCGGTGACTGACGTCGAAAACCCATCTAAATATCATCAGACAGAAGGGTCGCAAGGTCATAAGGGCTATCAGTTCGATATTTCATCAACGCAGCTCCCTTTCACCCAAAAATAAGCTCCTCCTCTATAAAACCCTTATTCGTCCTATCTTGACCTATGCTGCACCCGTTTGGGGTAGTGTGAGCAACACGGATTACCTGAAACTCCAACGAGTGCAAAATAAGGCATTCAAAATATATTTCAATACCCGTCCCAGAACAAACCTTACCCGACTTCACGCCGAACAGCGAGAAGAACCCCTACAACACCACATCCTCGCTGACCGTGAAGTCATATAAAAGTCAATAAAATCTCAACAATCTCTAAGTCGCTGCCCTGGGGGCTTATGAGAGTAAATCCGATCTACCCTTTCGTTATAAGCACTGGCTCCCGAAGCGTTATCTGTTGACTAGTCTACCTACAGTATTAGCTGGGAAGACCAAGGTCTGAGGGAATGTGATGGAAGAACCTGAACGAGTGGACTTGTTCTTGTTAAAAAAACAGTTGTAAAATTTGTCATCTAGTTATAAGTTAATTATTGTGGTATGTGGTTGTTAATTATTTCTAAAAAAATATTATATATTGGGTGTTAACATAAGTTGTTTCCGTTTTTTTCCAAATGAAGAGAACAAGAGGACACAACAAAAAATTACAACAAATTAGTCAATAATGTATTCTCCTTCATTATTTACAGCTTCTTGCCAACGTTCTACAAGTTTTTCAATGCCTGTGCGATAAAAACCATCCGGTCTTGACTCGAGGAATTCGTCCAGCCATGTCTGCAATTCAACGTCATTATTGATGGAAACGCCGCGCAAATTGTTCGAAAGCGACCGGAAAAGGTGAAAATCAACGGCGCGAGGTCTGGAGAATATGGAGGGTGCGGCAGGACTTCCCAACCAAGCGTTTGATTGGCATTTTTCGTAATGTTGACGATATGAGGGCGGTCGTTATCGTGTTGCAGAATAACACCATATTTCCGATCCGGCCTTTTTTGTTGAATTTCAGTGTTGAGCCGCTGCATTTGCAGAATGTATAGCTCCGCGTTGACTGTCTGATTGCGTTCAAGTATCTCGTAGTGGATGACGCCTTGCCAATCCCACCAGATGCAAATCATCGTCTTGCGCGGATGCAAACCTTGTTTCGCTCTGGGCGTTGCTTGTTGACCATAACTCACCCATTCTTTCCGTTTATTCATATTCACTTAAAGGCACCATTTTTCATCACCAGTAATGATGCGGTAAAGGAACCTTTGCTTGTGGCCATGCGTAGCTCGATGACGCGCGAGCAAACCAGCAGAAATTGTCGAACGTTGATTTTTATTGTTTTCACTCAAAACATGTAGAACCCAAGCGCCGAACTTCTGGACTTTTCCCATTGATTTAAGATGGCGGTATACAGTCATGTGACTGCAATTCATCTGCTCAGCCAATTCTAAGGTGGTTTGAAGGGGATCTTCATGAATAATATGGTTTAAGCGGTCCTCATCGAAGTCCACTGGTCGTCCGGAACGCTCCATGTCTTTCAGGTCGAAATTAGCGTCTTTCAAACGCAAAAACCATCGACGAGCTGTCCTTTCATTCATAGCATCTTCACCGTACACTTCGCAAATATTGCGAGCAGCTTTGGCAGCTTTATTCCCTCGATTGAAAGCGAACACAAGGAGTTGTCGAAAATGCTCACTTTCGTCTACTTGACATTACATTTTGAAGACTTGTAATCAAATAAAATAATATATGTAACGTAAAAGCAAACACATTATCTTGTAGAGCAGAAAATTTTCTTTCGAATGACGCATAACCTTTATCATTTTGTTTTACTTTTGGTGCTCATTTTTAAATTTGGAAAAAAAAATGGACGCAACTTATGTTAACATCTAATACAATTAAGATTAGTTAAGTAATAAATTTGTGTATAGGTATAGCCTTGGCAAATATTTGTACCATACATTACATTGTTCAATAAAAAAAAGTATAATGAGCGAGATTGTTGTTATATAGCAGTGATGCCCAGCTAGTCGATTCGATTCACCAATCGATCGCTACATGCTTTTAAGTAGATATTTATGTTTTTCCATTGCATATACTAGAAACTATTATTTAATCCAATTCTAATAAGAAATACGACGAAGTTAAGTGGTATTAGTTATGTTTTAAACATAAAATATACGGATATCTAACTTACAGACTGACATATTTTAGTTCTTTTTGTCAATAGATGTATCACAAATACGAAAGTACACAATTTTGTCAAATGTAGTACAAAAGGTTAAAATTTGTTTCGGCTTTACATATTTAGCAGAATCCGCATTTTCACCTTGATGGACACCTTGACCACTTTTTAAGATTATCTCTTTCGTCATATAATCCTATGATACTACTTCCCTCGAGAAGGGCGCTAGGACGACTCTAGGTAGGCGGAAATAGTGGTCTGGGCAGGACGACAGGTCAGCTCTAGTAGGCGGTAATGCTGGTCCGGGCAGGACGGTGGGGAGGCTCTAGATGGGCGGCAATGCTGATCGAAGCAGGGTGGATGATCAGCTCTAGCTGGCGGCAATGCTGGTCCGAGCAGGGTGGCTCTAGATGGGTGGCACTGCTGGTCTGGGCAGGATGGCTAGTCAGTTTTAGCAGACGCAACGCTGGTACAGGCAGAACGAAGGCAGCCGGGGATGTCAGCTACGTGAAGAAATCTGGAGATCTGTAGTAGAGACTGGTCCTTCGATAGAGCTGGCTGAGTATTTTATACTAGCTGGGTGGCTCACTCTTCCTCTTCAGTGTGAAGGGGTTGAAACAGTCAGAAGCGAGTCCCTGGCGAAGTGAAGATCAATATTGTAGGTAGTCAATCAGAAAGTTCCTTTCAGCACGACAGTCAGGTGGAGAATCGAATCCTGCTGATCCGGGACCACCCTTTTTATAGCGACCACGATGTATTTTTGGACATCGTTAGTGGTCCTCTTACCGTGTCGAGCATTTGACCAACTCATTGTTACTATCCCTTTTCCGTTACAGTCACGCCTGGAATCGGCATCGGAATTTGCGTGGTTAGGCCGTGGCAAATTTTCCATCGGCTTACTGAATTCATTGATTGAAATTAATTTATTTTTTTCGATGTTTTTTTTCCTTCTTTGGGAGGGTGAATCTTATCACGACGGGTGACTGGTTGACTGGTGCATCACCTGACTGAAAAAAATGCCAAATCTGGAAAATGTCAAAGATCTTATTAACATTACTTTTACTTACACCACTATTTATTGTGTTTCTAACCTTAACGTTCAAGATTTTTATTCCAAATGATATATTTAAATCTATCTAAATATTTTATATCAAGTTGAACTACATAGCTTAAAGAGTAGTAAACTTTTAGCCTTATTTTGAAATGTAGGTTCTAGCAACATTTTACTTTGATCGTTTTTTTAAACTGTTCTATTTTGACAGATTTTCTGTAGGCGTATACTCCTTCATATATAGGAGCTCACGGCCATTATTCAAAGAGAGAGAGAGAGAGAGAGAGAGAAAAAGATTTTCTGTATTATTTCTGTCAGATTTGTGACAGTAACCGAGATTCTCTCTGGTCGTCGGCCCGGGAAAGTTGTGCATTTTTGGTTAAAAAAAAATACTAACTTTTTTTTTACACTAAATTCATCTTAATTTAGATCATATAACAAATAACCGTTCATACTACCATTATTCATATACGTATTGTATTTTAACTTAGATTGTGTACATATTTGTGGTTGATTTCATCGTAGATCCAAAGGTAGGTAGTTTGTTTTTTCTCTTCAAATTTTTTTTTTTCCTCGTGTCGTTTTTTTCTCTTTCTTTTTTTTTTAGTACGTAGGCAAAATGATTCCACACAAACCTCCTGATCCCAAACCACCAGATTTAAACTCTGATAGTGAGCTGTTGACTGAAGAGGAAATTCCGGTCTCGTCCTTCACAGAAGTGAAAAATAAAACTAAACGAAAGAGAACGAGGAACCTAAAGCCAGGGAGCCGCCAAGAATCGCCGGAAAGAAAGATAACCCCTCTTAATGTACCATCTGAAATACCTCAAACAATCACAACCCCTACAACATCCTCACCTATACCCGTTACAACCCCGTCTCATCTCCAGGTAAGGGAATACGGCAAACATGACCGATCCCCTTACATGGTACATGTACAAAAAACTTCAGAGTCACCAGGAACATCCATCAACTCAATTTCCTTTGGGATGTTTCTTAAAAAAAATAAAATTCCGGACATTTCGCCAAGAAACGGCATAAAATTAATAGGCCGAAATAGATTGGCTGTAGCTTTCGATAAATTCCCATCAGCTAATAATTTCCTTCAAAATGGAGCCCTTGCCGAGTATGGATTTAAATAATTTATTCCTTCTTTCATGGTCACCAAAATGGGCCTCGTAAGAGGAATCCCGGTTGAATGGAAGGAGGAGGAAATTATAGAAAACCTGGAAGTACCGGATGGCTATGGAAGAGTCCAGAAAGCCAGAAGACTTAACCGCAAAATAACCAATTCAGACAGTGTGACATGGGTCCCTACACAAACAGTGGTACTAACTTTTGACGGACAGGTTCTACCTCAGAGGGTCTATGCTTTCTACAACTCTTTAGTGGTAGAAAAGTACTATTTCCCAACCATACAGTGCTACCAGTGCCTCCGTTTTGGACACACGAAGCAACAATGCAGATCATCTGCACGTTGCTTCAAATGTGGCCAATCTCACCTCGGTGAAACCTGCTCCGTAACGGCTCCATCATGTATTACATGCGGTGGGCGTCATACGGCAGTGGATAGATCCTGCCCGGAATTCACTAGACAAACAAATATAAAACGCCTTATGACTGACCAGAACATGTCTTACCAGGAAGCATCAAAATCCACCCCAACCTCTGTGAAATCCTTCGCCGAAGTTACGGCACACGGTGAACAAACCTCGCACCCACTTTCCCAAAATACACCCTCTGCTAACCACCATAAGTCCTGGAAACCAAAAATGATAAATGCCACCAAACCATCAGGTCCCACTTTTCGCCCTCATATCACTCCCTCGACGAAGAGGGAGATTGAGAGCCTCTTATGGCGTCCAAACACAAATCTTCTTAATGGATGTGGCCTCCCTCGAGACACTCCAATCACTGCACAATCACTAGATACAAACATTTCTTCAACACTAAATAAACTCATCTCACTCATCTCTGGTCTTTTATACAATTCTCCTCATATACCGTCCAACGTTGCCAAAGAAATATTAAACGAAACACAAAATTTAACTTACCAAATTAACACATCTGAAGAAACAGATGCAATACAAGGAAGGTCCGGACCGACCTCCCTTAATTAAATATTAAAAATGGCCGAAAGAAAATCTCACCTATCATCAGGAATATTGCAATGGAATAGTCGTAGCCTCCCCTCCAACAAGGCTGAATTTCTCCTGATGCTAGGTGAGTTCTGCCCATCTTTGGCCGCCGTCTCGGAGACATGGCTATCTCCGGGGGCATTATTTAATGTTCCCGGGTACTCGTGGCTACGGGACGATAGGGCGGATGGAAGGGGTGGAGCAGCCCTTTTCATCTTATCATCCATTCCATATACGCAAGTGGTTCTGGGTTCTCGGGACGCCAGCTTCAATGCAGTCGCTGCGAGAGTCCAGAATATTACGTATATATCAGTTTATATCCCGCGCCCGTCATCCATCATCATCTCACAACTTAGAAATATAATATCAACACTACCTCATCCCATCATCTTACTTGGGGATATGAACTCCCATCACACGCTATGGGGATCACCTAGGGCATGTAGATTTGGAGCTGAAATTATGAATATTCTGGACGATTTTCAACTTTGCGTACTGAATAATGGATCACCCACCCGCTTAACACTCCCGAATCAAAGTTCAAGCGCAATAGATCTATCCATATGTTCAGCTACATTAGCCCCTACGCTATCGTGGAATGTAGTGCCTGATCCCCACGGGAGTGATCACCTCCCCATAATCATTACATTTCCATCACCTCATCCCCCATTCATTAACCCCACTTGTTATAAATTTAACACCCGTAAAGCCAATTGGAACAAATTCTCCCACTCCCTCGATACCTCAATACAACAATTAGAATGGCCGACACATAAAAATTTTCATACTCAGTATGATAAATTCGTGGAGTTGATGATCCAGGCGGCTCACTACTCGATCCCCCTTAAAAAACCTCACTTCTTTAAGCCACAGCCCCCTCCATGGTGGGATGAAGAGTGTTCAAATGCAGTTAAATCCCGGAAAAAAGTATACCAATCCTATAAAAATAACATGACAGAGACAAACTTCCTCCTTTTTCGTAAAGTACAAGCCGTCACAAAACGCTTGCTTTCTAAGAAGAAGAAAGATGGATGGATACGGTTTTGTCACACCCTTTCGCCAGAAACTCCAATATCAACAGTGTGGGAGAATGTGAAGAAATTTAGGTCCATCTACTCAACCCGCTTACATAAAATACCAACAGAGTGTTGGGTTCACACCTTTTTGAATAAAATTGCTCCTTCTTCATCGCCAACCCAATATGACGTGCCATATACATACTTTCTCCCCTCTCATAATCATCCTCTAGATGCGCCCTTCACAGAAAATGAACTCAACATGGTTTTGTCCAGCCTAAAGGACTCCTCCCCAGGGCTGGATAACATCCCATATTCCTTTTTAGTGAAAACCCTACCCTACACCAGGAAATATTATCTAACACTGGTCAATTGCATTTTTAATACAGGAAAAGTTCCCAAGTCCTGGAAAATATTTAAAATTATCCCAATACCTAAAATGGGTAAAGATCTTTCAGATGGAAATTCCTATAGACCAGTAGCCCTTGCATCAACTTTGGGAAAAATCACAGAACATCTTATTAAAAACCGCCTTGAATGGTTTGTAGAACACAATAAAATTCTGGATATTAATCAATTTGGTTTCCGTAAATCACGTAGTGCTATGGATAATTTAGCTATTCTCACTACTGATATTCATTCCGCATTTACTTATCAAAAACCACTTATAGCCGCTTTCTTAGATATTACCTCAGCTTATGACAATGTCATTTTACATATTTTAAAACAAAAGATGTTACACAAAAAATACCCAACAAAATCACCCACCTCATATTTAACCTTTTATCAGAACGCTCCATCTTTCTATCAGTGGAGGAGGTGTCTTTCACAAGAACCGTTTGGAGGGGTCTCCCGCAAGGATCAGTCCTTAGCCCCCTCCTTTATAACATTTATACGGCAGATCTTGCTCACCTGGTTCCCCTCAATACCGCCGTATTACAATATGCAGATGATATCGTGGTTTACGCGTCCAATGAGTCCTTTAAAATAGCAGAAAAAATATTAAACAATTCCCTCCACTCTCTCTCCAAGTGGCTCAAAAACCATGGATTAGATATTTCCCCCTCCAAAAGTTCTATTGTCGTGTTCTCGCGGAAAAGACAACTGCCTACCACTAATATTTAAATTGACAATGCCCCTATTCTTAACCACAGTTCACACAAATTCCTCGGAATGACATTCGACTCCAGGTTATCTTGGAAAAATCACGCTGAGAACATAACATCAACCTGCCAAAAAAACATAAATATTCTTCGCGCAGTATCAGGAGTCTGGTGGGGGGCACACCCAACCACTTTGAGACTTCTATACACCGCCCTCATCAGAAGCCACCTTGATTATGGGTCATTCTTATTGGACCCTACCTTCAAATATATCCTCCATAAACTAGACCTTATTCAATTTCAGGCCCTTCGAATTATAGTTGGAGCTATGAAATCTACGCCGACAAATGCCCTACAGGTTGAATGTGTGGACCCACCACTCTGCTTCCGAAGACAGTTCTTAGGTACCCGATACTTCCTCAATATATACAAAACAACATCCCACCCCCTTCTGCGTAAATTGAAATCACTTTCAGATCTCATTCCCACAAACATATTTTGGAGAAACAAAACACTCCCCCCTTTAATACAAAGTTATCGTAAATTCTCATCGTTGAATGTGGTAGTCCAAAAAACCCCTATTCCTCCTTTATACTGCACCCCGTTTCAAGCTTTAATTATAAATCCACGCATTGTTGAATCCTTTGGTATTGATAAGTCGAATTATCACGCCAATTATGATTTCATCAACCACATTAACACCCATTGGAGTGACTGGACTGTCTTCTACACAGACGCATCCAAGATTGCTAATGAGGAACATGTAGGAATAGCAATATATTGCGAAAGCTTAAATATCAAGAAAAAAATTAAACTACCCAAATTTTCAACTACATTCACTGGTGAGACATTGGCAATCTTGGAAGCATTACAAACATCTTTAGAATTAAGTATCCCAAACACTTTAATTGTATCAGATTGTCTAAGTTCCCTTCAAGCAATAGGAAAGAACCCATTTCGATCCCCAAATAGTATAACACTTAATATAAGGGAAACTATATACAACCTTGAAGAGGCGGGCCTTGATGTCGCCCTGGCTTGGGTTCCTAGTCATCGAGGCATTTCGGGTAACGAAGAAGCAGATACTCTAGCTAAAGAGGCAACCTCTACAGGAAATACAGACAAATATAATTACACATCTGCACAAGACTTATTACCTTTGGCGCGCTCTTCGATGATGGAGGAGTGGACAAATTACTGGGATGCCTCGAACCGCACTAGGGGAAAAAGATATGCATCAATTCAACCCTACATTCCAATCAAACCCTGGTTTTCCAATTATAGAAGCACTCGGAGAGAAGCGACAACTATAAGCCGAATACGCTTTGGACATTGCTGTTCCCCTGTCCACCTGGCCAGACTACATATAAGGAACTCTTCTTTATGTGAGTGTGGCCAGGAGGAGGGAGATCTTGAACATATCTTCTTCTCCTGTTCTCTGAATACTTTCCCTTTGACCTTTAAAAAACAAACAAAAATATTACTCCCCGCAAATCTTCCCCACCTGTTGAGCCTCAATAAAATTTCCATATTGAATAGCATCACTCATTTTATTAACAAAAACAAAATTAACCTGTAATAAAATATATGTATAATATATATGATAAATATCGATAGAAAATTAAATTTAAATCATTCGCTCGCTCACATACATTTAACTATCATCTTATTGTAAATATTCATTTAGTTGTAAACTATGTAGTTTAGTTGTAAAATAGTTTAACTCCATAGTATCTCACTAGATAACAGTAGTCCTGGGCCGAGTTGCTTGATGTGGCGTGTCGCCCATATGAATGGAACTACCTAGATACTATGAAGCTGACATCACTGGACACTGGCGTATACTCCTCCATATATAGGAGTTCACGGCCATTATTCAAAGAGAGAGAGAGAGAGAGAGAGTGACAGTAACCAGCGGGTGTTCAGCGTCAAGCTGACCAGCGGTTATCATATAGTAATCAAAAATGCTTAATATATGATATTGTCGGAGATTATTCTCATATGATTTAATACGCTTGTTGTTTTTTATTATGTTATCTCGTCCTAATGTCTATCATACCATCTTTGATTTTTTAGTACTGCATAAATTATTTAAATTTTTAGTGATATGGTTAAGTAATAATGATTGTATATTTATTTAATTAGTTTTTATACTGATTATACCGATATTTGTTTTATTACGTTTTTTATTTTTTAGGAAAATGGAAACATTTTGAAAGTGTAGTAGTACACTAAATAATACATTTTCATCATGAACATTTATGAAAATGTTTCCGAGACATCTTTCTCGGCAATTGTAGAACATGTTTAAAGGCATAAAAGGGAATGAAGCCGTTATTTGAAGCGAGGTTGCCCAAAATGTTAATGTTTTGCGCATCAGTGAAGACTAGAGTTTTCCGTCATAAATCGGCTTGATTTAAAAATGTCGACCATTATACACCATTTTGTTTAAGTTTATCATTAAACCAATTAAAAATAAAATAATAACTTTAAAAAAGTATAAATCTTTGATGATGATTTATTCTTCAGCATTGATTAGTGACTTTGAGCCACCCTACTTGATGACTTCTCGAACAGCTTTCAATCTTAAAACAATGATTTGATACGTTAATATGAAACAAATCTACACAATAACTTAAAGTGACATCTGTTTTGCCTTAAAAAACATTGTCAAACTGTACTCAATATGTTGCTTACCAAGCTTATATAGCTAAATATTTACAAATCTATGGCTTAAAACCAACGTACAAATTTTTAATAAGAGCTGACTATCCTTACATGTCGGGAACTACCAGCTTTTGCACAACCAGCCCTCATAAAAATTTAATACTACAATATTATCTTTACCCAACTTGGAGGTGAAACAAGATGAAAGAGGTCAATTTAATTTAAATGGTTTTCAAAAGAAACCATTGGGATTTTTTCCTTTCTTTAGTTAAAAAAGTGTATTTTGTCAACCAAAAAGGTTTATAGTTTGATTTGGTACACATATTATATACTGGGGCTGGGATCATATAAGGGAAACAGTAAGTAGTAGAGTCAGAACACCCACAGCCGCCTATTATTTTTGGAAGTATTATTTTTTTTAAATATCAAGAGGGGAATTATACAAGTTTTGTTCATCATCAAACTATTATGGTCATGCTTTGTTATTTCTAATTGTTCAAGCAAGTTGCAAACCTTTATCACAAAAATGTAATGGGAATGGACTACTATCTGATTTAATTTAGTGATTATATTTGCAAATGGTAACAGCTCTAATTTTTTATTTTTAATGGCTCTTTTGTGTTCTTAAAATCTTATATTACATAACCTACCTATTTGTCCTGTATATACAAATTCGCGGGTATTAATTACATTCTGATTTATAGATTCCTCTTTTTTATAAATTAATAATTTTATTTTTACAAGGTGGCCTAAACTGTTGTTTTGAAGTGTCAAACCATTGCGTTTTAAAATGTAGCTCTACAATATAAGTACCAAATCAATTTTGATCTTGTGAAAGCCCCAAATTATTCTTGAAGCGAGCAGCTCCACAGGCAGACTATTCCATTTAACCAGTCCAAAATGCAGAAAGCTCTGTCTGAAGAATTTCAACTTGTGACCCATCTTTACCATATACGAGGTATGATCAATATAAAACCGGACAGAAGTTATGCCAGAGGGATGGTGGGGGATATAGACTAATGCTTCTAGTTGTCAGTTGCGTTAAGCCTTGTGACTCAGTCTGGCAAAAATCTTTGTGCTATGTGCATCCATATCTGTTTCACAAGTAATTTTGTTAACACGTGTTTTGAACCCTCTGTGATTGCCAAGATCAATGCAAAATTCAAGCAGCGCATGAACATCAAATTTGGTTTAAAACTAGAAAAAAAACAGCATCTGACATTCTCGTAATGCTTAGCCAGGTTTACAGTGATGAAACTATGAGCCGAATCCAATGTTATGAGTAGTATTCACGTTTTAAAAATGGTCAAATGTCACTTGAGGACAATGAGAAGCCGGGATGTCTCTGTATCAGCACAACTGCCGAAAATGTCGTTATAATGTCAGAGAAGTTTGTGACACAGTTGAAATGTCGTTTGGCACAGTTCAATTAATTTTAATGGAGAATTTGAACATGCATCGCATTGTGGCCAAATTTGTTCCCTGGTTGCTGATGGTCGACCAAAAGGAGCATTGAGTCAACATCTGCCAAGATTTTGTCGACCACCCTGTTCATCAGATTTAGCTTTGTGTGACTTCTTTTTATTGACTAAAATTAAGTTGAAGCTGAAGGTGCGACATTTTAAGACGGTACAAGAGATTGAAGCTGAATCGCAGGCAGTGCTTGACCAGCTTAACAAAGACTTTGTGGAACCTTTTGCAGCATGGCAGAAATGCTAGAAGAGACAATTTTGAAGGCGATGTAGCCCAAAATGTAATTATTTAATAATAAAGATGTTTTTAAACTCAGTCCGGTATTATATTGATCATACCTCGTATGTATATCACAAAAATGAATATAAAACTGTTTTTTTGTTTTCTTCTGAATTCTTTAAAGATACATCAAATATATTTAAGATATTCTACACACCAGTTTGAAAAGGTGCTTTAGGATTTCATTGATAGCCCTACTTACAGGGCCACTGCTCTCTTATGCACAGTGTGGGAAGTGCATTCGGTGGAAGACAGGCCCCTAAGTTTAATAAAATACTTATATCAGACATTGCTAAAAAAATATCCCAAATTCATGATGCTGAAATATAAAATATTAATCTAATTTAAGACTATTTAATATTATTTATGACATGGGGGTCTTCCCCCAAGATTGGCTTAAATCTACATCCATCACTCCCTAAAAAACAGCATCCCAAAAAATGTAACGACTATCGACTGATTAGCCTTATGAGTCATGTGTTGAAAATATTCTTAAAGATTATACATTCAAGAATAAGGCTGAAGTGCGAGCGTGACTTGGATAATTCTCAATTTGGCTTCAGGAATGGCTTTGGAACACGAGAAGCGTTATTAGCAATAAACGTGCTACTGCAGAAATGCCGAGACAAATGGAAAGACATTTTTGCCTGTTTCATAGATTACAAGAAGGTATTCGATAGAGTGAAACACACAGACCTTGTTAAGATGCTTCAGGAACAGGGTATAGATAAGGATATAAATATTATTAAAAACCTGTACTGGAACCAAGAAGCTGTCATTAAATTGGAAAATAAATCGAAAGGCATACGAATTCAACGTGGAGTCCGACAAGGTTGTATTTTGTCACCTATGTTATTCAATCTGTACTCTGATATAATCAACAACAAAGCGCATCAACAAAAACGACATTACTTATGGGTACCCCTAATATTATAGTTTTCAAGGAAGCACTATATAACTTGAATCTGGGGGTCAAAGTGATTGGTGTATGCGTCAATAACATCAGGTATGCAGATGATATGGTTGTTCTGGCAGACAGTATTGACGACCTTCAAATGCGTATAGATAGAATTAATGAAGCCAGTATGAGGCTGGGGCTGAACATGAACGTGAGTAAAACTAAGTTCATGATTTTTGGCCGGCAGAAGCACGTCTTACATTGAACAGTGCTGATATAGAGAGAGTGGAAAAATTTAAATACCTCGGAAGTATCCTAGTGGAAGACCTCAACCCAAAAACCGAAGTCAAGTGCAGAATTGAATCATCTTGTGGGGCTTTTAATAAAATGAGAAGCGTATTCTGCGATGATAATCTAAACTTGAAACTTCGACAACGGTTAGTCAAATGCAACGTTTGGTCAGTGTTATTGCATGGAGTAGAATCATGGACCCTCAAAGTTAGTAGTATGAACCGAATGGAAGCATTCGGAATGTGGATGCACCGGAGAATGCTACGAATACTCTGGACGGATATGGTCAGCAACACAAGAGTTCTTCAAAGAGCCAAAGTTGATAGAGTTGCTGACTAATATTAAAATCCGAAAGATGTCCTACTTGGGTCATGTACTTAGAGGAGCAAAGTACAAATTACTGCACCTGATCATCCAAGGCAAAATAGAAGGCTGAAGAGGTGTTGGCAGGAGGCAAATCTCCTGGCTCCACAATACACGTGATTGGACTGGCATAAGAGGCGTTGGAGATCTTTTTCGGGCTGCCGGGGACAAAAATGTCTACTCTCAAGTGATATTCAACGTTGGGGGGACCTGACATGACACTGGGAAGAAGAATCTAATTTAATACTTTGCCACTTTTATGATTATTTAAATACTGACATTTGAAACCCATGAATTATTGTATATATGATTATTCTTAGTACCTCTGAGTATACAACAGTTTCAACTCATTCTTAGTACCTCTGAGTATACAGTTACAAACCACATTATGAGTATATCCATAATGTGATTTGCAACATAACTAGTAATGCCCAAAGATAATTTGCTTGTTGGCTGCTTACTATTGGAGTTGACTTGTCAACTGAGTATTAGTGGAACTCTTTGCGTGACTTTTGTAAAGGGAAAAAAGACACTGGTTTATGATCTGAAACATAGAAATTTACTATTATGTATAATTTATTATTTAATAATGTGTCTATAATTTAAAGATGAATAATTCTAATAGAACCTGGATAATATACACTCGGGCCTGGAGGGAATACGCAGTCCAATAAGATGTTAAAAAATCAAACCAAAATTTTCATTATATTTAAAAAAAGTTGTGATCAAATAATTATTTAATGTTTTTATTTTCAGGTTGACCTTGAAGATGGGTTGCCAAATTCGGTATGCTTTCAATGTGTAGTATAGATCAATATGTCATTCTCATTCAGACAACTTTGTGAAGAGTCAGAGTCAACATTGAAGCGCTATTTACTTCATCGCTTCATTCCACCGGAGGTATATTATTGTTTATTATGTAAATACAGTATGTGTCAATTATCAGTATAATCACATATTGATGATGTTTGAATAAATCTCTCGAATCCGTATAAAACTCATATTGACTAATGAAATTTACAGAAAAAAAATACTAAATTTTAGTGTGTATCTACGATAGTCTTCTCCCTGGCTCCATCCCAACTCATTGTCTGTGAAGACTGTTGGGGTTAGCTCTCCTCGTCCTCAGGTTGTATGCTCTTCTGTCCCGGACTACGTCCCCCAGGCCGTGCCTCTGCATCAGGTTATCTTTTTGCACCACCCATGAATTCTTTGGCCTTCCTCTGGTTGTTATTCGAGGAAGATCCATGGAGATTGCTTGGTTCACAATGTGATCGGGTGCTCTGCGTCCAACGTGCCCATACCATCTCAATCGCCTCTCCTCCATCTTGCTGTTGATGTCTGTAACACCTAGGCTTCCACGAATGCGTGAGCTATTTATTTTGTCTCTTAGGGACACACCAGTTGACCATCTTAGCATGCACATTTCAGTAGTTTCTAGTTGCCTAGAGTAAGAGTTATACATCGTCCAGCATTCGGAGCCATAGAGGAGTGCGGGTCTGACAATCGTTTGGTATACTTTTCCTTTTAACTTTACTGGCATTTTCGGATCACATAGAACTCCCGTCATTGATCTAAACTTCATCCATCCCACACTAATTCTATGTGTTACATCTGCTGCACATCCTCCATCCCTATGGATGAGTGACCCAAGATACTTAAAGGAGTCACAATTTGGTAATGTTTCTCCATCCATTTGCATTACGGGAGTGACAGCATTTGTGTTCTCGAATGGTAGGTACAGATACTCTGTTTTCTTTCTGCTCAGTCTCAATCCATTGTCCTCCAAGATTCTTCTCCACCTTTCCAGACTATTTTGCAGGTCTTCATGTTTTTCACTTATTAATACGATATCGTCTGCAAATAGTAGGATCTTTAGGACACTATTCATTTCCTGGTTAGTTAAATAGTCCATGACTAAGATGAACAGTAGCGGACTGAGTACCTATCCTTGATGTACCCCCACCTTTACAGGAAATTCTGGTGAAGTTCCCGAAGTGCATCTCACTTGCGTTGTCACGTATCTACGATAGTGTATGATAGTGTGTATCTACAATAGTGTAGAAAAAAAAACAAATCTGTTTACTTTTTTATTTATTATTTCATATAAGCTATAAGCAAAACAACGAAACATTAGATTCATAGGTGATCAATCTAATGTTTCGTTGCTTTGCTTGGTGGCATGTCATGCGTGCACCAATATTATGTCATTTGAAAGGTGACATTTAAGCAGTTATTTTTATGAAATCTTATTTGGTTGGGGAGTCTTAGCATTTTGTGTGAAATTTAAAATATGTCAGAAACTAAGGAAAAGGTCAAAATTCGTTACGAACTTGTGGATTTTTTTTTGCTGTATACAGAGCTGATGTCGTAGAAGAATCAATATGCAGAAAGTGGCTCCGGAGATTTAAAGAGAGAAATGTTGAAAATGAGGGAAAAGGTCTGAAAGGTGAGCCAGCACAGATGATCGGAAGGGCTGAAATGCACCCAAAGAAGGTCTTGCTGTATATGTGTTGGCATTATTGGAAGGGTATCGTTTATTATGAGCTGTTGCCATAAACCAAACTATTGATCTTGATATAATCCCTTTTGATTGAATATGATTGTCAGCCATCCTGTTGATGGAAGACACATGTACGTGTATTGGTATATTATGTGCAAGCTGTTGCACTTCAGCAAGTACACATCAAACGACAGATCAAGTTCTAATGGTAAAGATATCAAAACTCCAAGACATTCGGCAAGTTTAATCTGCTATAACCTTTTATAAGACTTTTTTTTTAATTGCGCTGTTTTGTGTTGCTTAATAGCGCTATAAGGATTTATGATAAGCAGCATATCATAAATCCTTATAGTACCTCATTTTCAACATTTCTCTCTTTAAATCTCCGGAGCCACTTTCTGCATATTGAATCTTCTACGACATCAGCTCTGTATACAGCAAAAAAAATCCACAAGTTTGTAACGATTTTTGACCTTTTCCTTAGTTTCTGACATATTTTAAATTTCACAAAAAATGCTAAGACTCCCCAACCAAATAAGATTTCATAAAAATAACTGCTTAAATGTCACCTTTCAAATGACATAATATTGGTGCACGCATGACATGCCACCAAGCAAAGCAACGAAACATTAGATTCATCACCTATGAATCTAATGTTTCGTTGTTTTGCTTATAGCTTATATGAAATCTATCTATCTATCTATCTATCTATCTATCTATCTATCTATCTATCTATCTATCTATCTATCTATCTATCTATCTATCTATCTATCTATCTATCTATCTATCTATCTATCTATCTATCTATCTATCTATCTATATATCTATATATCTATATATCTATATCTATATATCTATATATCTATATATCTATATATCTATATCTATATATCTATATATATATTATATATATATATATTATATATATATATTATATATTTATATATATATATATATTATATATTATATATTATATATATATATATATATATAAATAAAAATGTAAATGTTCGTTAATTGAAGGCAGCTAATCTCCGGAAGTTCTCTACCGATCGCTTTGAAATTTTGAGTAAAGTTAATATTCGTCAACGGAAATGTTATTTGATTTTTATTTATATATATATATCAGTGTATATAATTTTTTTTTTAAATCAAAAAGAAATATGTATGCGAACCTGTCGGGGACAAGACGAATCTCATTTTGACAGTTGACCATATTCTATTTGACGTTTCGTAATTAATATTTATAAAGTCTATATACATAATATAAATATAAAATAATTTTATGTTTAATATTAAATCATAAATTTTATAACTAATACATATTTCATAAATAATAAATTTTATCAACTAAACATTTTGACAGTTGACCATATTCTATTTTGACATTTCGTGATGAATATTTTTATTCAAATAAGTCTATATACATAAAATATAAAATAATTTTATCTTAAATATCTTCTTAAATAAATCTATATAAATTATAAATAAATTATTTAATAATTTTATGTAAAATAAAAATTGAATCATTCATTTTATAAATAATAGAATTTTTTTATGTATTACGTATCTTTATAAGTCGAGACACGAAACAATTGCGATCTGTTTTATCGACGGTGATCTCACTGAGCAATTATATTACGAAAGTGCATCATATCATATTTACGTTTAATTTATATAAAATTTTAGTTATATAGATAAGATAATAGATAATTGACTTCAATAAATGTGGTAAGTTATTGATATTATATTTAAATTAAAAAATATGAAGTAAAATCGTACATTTAAAAAAATAAAATTTTAGCGATGTATTTTTACGACGTAAAAAGGAAAAGATGTACTTTAACGACGTAAAAAGGAAAAGATATTATACTCAAACTGGAAACATTATTCCTATGTTATACATACATAATATATATTGATCTTAAATACAGTATATTAAATAATTTTAAAACAATGACTTCATGTTAATTTAAGATAAAGTTGTATTATTTGTCAATAATTTTAAGTACTTGTATAAACTGTCACATGTTCATTTGTATAAAAAGACACTTTTATGTCATTAATTAAATAAATAAATTATTTGGTGGTACATTAGAAAGAAGTACCCGTAGAAATATCGCAAAAAAAATCAAAATTAAAACAAACTTTTGTCAGTTCTGTCATTCTCAACACGGCCATTTTGGATATATACTGATTTTTTATTTTGCTTTCAATATATATTCAATTTTATTTATATAGATAAGATAATAGATAATTGACTTCAATAAATGTGGTAAGCTATTGATATTATATTTAAATTAAAAAATATGAAGTAAAATCGTTCATTTAAAAAAAATTCTAATTACGAACATGCGATGTATTTTACGTTAAAATATAACCTGTCACATGTTCATTTGTATATAAAGACACTTTTATGTCATTGATTAGATAAATAAATTATTTGGTGGTACATTAGAAAGAAGTACCCGTAGAAATATCGCAAAAAAATGAAAATTAAAACAAACTTTTACGCTGCTCAGTTACTATTTTAATGTTTCACAATTTTATATGTTTTAACTTTCTTTTTTCTTACTGAACGTTGTTACATAAATAAATAATAGGTTTATTGATAGCAGCATAGTGTGTCCAGATTATATTTAAATAACACTTTTAAAACACATAAATTTCAGATAATACATTATATACAGAAGCTATCAAAAGGTCTGGGCTCATCTAATAGCATCCCTTCGGCGAAGATACACCCCACCAATATAGGGCGAACCAAGCCACGGGGACAACAGATGTTTTGCAGCCCACACCCTAGCTTTTTCAGCCCAGCCCATCGTTGTATTGGGGCAAATTTATCAACTGTAACGTGGTAAGCTGCTGATTTTTTTTATAAATCGAAAAATTGTTTTCTCTAAACTGACGTTTTAATTCATAATTTTCATTATACTGACTTTCTAATGTATTGTATGATTTGTATCTATCTTTAAATGGGCCTAGATCCACTGTGAATTAATACTAATTACGAACATTTAATTAAAACATCACCAAATATTATTTGACAATTTAATTGTATCTTTGTTTATATTTCAAAATCTATCAAATCGTATGTAGTAATGGAGATTTGTAACAATGTCACTATTGTTAGTTTTTTGTAATGTATTTACCTAAATAACTTGCTATTTATTAGAATCGATTCCCTTATATCTAACATTCAAAGCGAGGTAGTCACATACAAGTCCGTCGACACTGTTGTGGAAGCAGATGAAGCAATTAATTATCCAACAGAATTTTTGAATTCACTAGATCTGCCAGGGATGCCACCGCACGTACAGCAATTGAAAATTGGCGTGCCAATTATCATGTTGCGAAATATCAACCAGCCAAAGCTTTGCAACGGCACGCGGCTTGCAGTAAAAAAATTAATGAGCAACGTCGTAGAAGCGACAATTTTGACAGGACCTTTCAAAGGTGAAGATGTCCTCATTCCTCGCATTCCTATGATTCCAACGGATATGCCATTTCAATTTTAGAGATTACAATTCCCAATTCGATTAGCATTTGCGATCACCATCAACAAGGCTCAGGGCCAATCTTTAGAATTGTGCGGTTTAGATTTAGAGACGGATTGCTTCTCACATGGACAATTATATGTTGCGTGTTCTAGAGTCGGAAAACCAGACAATCTCTATATCTGCACAGACAATGGGACAACAAAAAATATTGTTTATCCACAAGCATTGTGAAATTTAATAAACAGTTGTATATAAAACGGACAATATAATAAGAGCGCCCACTGTTGAATGTAACGGCAACACACGCAATATAGATTTCAATTTATTTTAATTCCGAATATTAAATATCTTTCAATTCGGGTTTTTTAAACCGGTTTTTGTTATTTTTGTTATTATTGATTTTCATTTGAATTAATGGTATATATCTGTGTATGTTTTATACATTTGAATTATTAAAAGTTTCATGCAACTAACTTTTAACAAATGTCACATTAGATTTTTAACGAACTGCCCATTTTTGCTAATTTGTAACAAGATTTATTATTAGTTTTATGTGATGTATTTACCTAAATAACTTGCTATTTATTACAATCGAGGCCTATCGAGGCCTATATTAAAGTTGATAAAATTTAATATTCATCCGTTTGAATCGGACCAAGCTTCGCTCTGAAGTATACGTTGATTTGCGAGATGCAGTTGTAAATGACGGTAATAGAACTAAGGTTGGAAGACTATAACTTCTGCAATTTAGTGATGTCACAAGAAGAATTGGTTGAAAAAGTATTTCCTTACATTCAAATCAATTATAAGAATCGCAATTGGCTAAGTGAATGAGCTATTGTTGGGGCCAAGAACAAAGATGTCTACGAACTTAAGAATATTATTCAGTCCCTTTTTTAATGTTTGACAATTTTATATATTTTAAGTTTCTTTCTTCTTTTTCAGTGCAATCGATCTGCTTTAGTTCATCAAAATGTCGAGGAAGCAGCAGAACGACGTGTATCCAGACTTGAGGATGCACGGGGATTGCGTTCTGCAGCTTCAGAACTGGTTCTTTCTGAACAGAATGTACGCGACAGGCTGATAGTGGCTGAAAGAGGTCAGTAGGAATATCAAAAGTATCTTTTTTATATAGAATTTGATTTTCTATCTTTGTTTATATTTCAAAATCGTATGTAGAAATGGAGATTTTTTTAAGTTACTTCCAATTATCTATTTGTCTTTGATTAACATTTAATTAGTTACAATTATCTCTCTGTCTTCCCTTAACATTTAATTAGTTACTTTTATGTTTCGCAATTTTGTATGTTGTCTGAAATACTCTACTTTGTGGCGAAATGTTAAGACGTTGAACTTAACTACAAATATGCGTGTAGAGCTGAAAAACGATCGATCAGATGAGCTATTCTCACACCAATCGTATGTAGATTTATAACAAGATGTATTAATTTGTCATTATTGTTAGTTTTTTGTAATGTATTTACCTAAATAACTTTCTATTTATTAGAATCGAGCCTTATATTAAAGTCGATAAAATAATTATAATCACTGAACGTCGTTACAAGGTTGTATTGGGGCAAATTTGTGAACTGTCATAGAAAACAGAAAATTTGATGTTCATCCGTTTGAATCAGACCAAGCTTCGCTCTGAAGTATACGTTCATTTGCGAGATGCAGTTGTAAATGACAGTAATAGAACTGAGATTGGAAGACTATAACTTCTGCAATTTAGTGACGTTAAAAGAGGAATTGTTTGAAAAAGTATTTCCCTATATTCAAATCAATTATAAGAATCACGATTGGCTAAGTGAGCTATTGTTGGCGGCAAGAACAAAGATGTATCCAAACTTAACAATATTATTGACTTCTTTTTTAATGTTTCGCAATTTTATATGTTTTTCTTATAACTTTTTTTCTTCTTTTTCAGTGCAATCGATCTTTGATTTGAATTCAAATCATATAGTGAATTGACCTCTTGGAGTGACGTGATCATTTGCAAGCACGGTGATAAACGCAACAGACTGAGAGTGGCTGAAAGACATTAAAAATATTGTTTACCCAGATTGTATACAAGACATCAAAAATATTGTATACAAGAGATCAAAAATATTGTATACGCATTGTGAAATTAAAAAAAATTGAAACGTGTGCTTTCTCTTTTCTTTCTTTTCCATTTAACCAGACTGAGCCACAGCAACGCGTGGCAGGGTACAGCTAGTAATAAATAAAAAAGTAAACAGATTTGTTTTTTTTTCTACACTATCGTAGATACACACTATCATACACTATCGTTTTCTACACTATCGTTTTCTACACTATCGTAGATACGTGACAACGCAAGTGAGATGCACTTCGGGAACTTCACCAGAATTTCCTGTAAAGGTGGGGGTACATCAAGGATAGGTACTCAGTCCGCTACTGTTCATCTTAATCATGGACTATTTAACTAACCAGAAAATGAATAGTCTCCTAAAGATCCTACTATTTGCAGACGATATCGTATTAATAAGTGAAAAACATGAAGACCTGCAAAATAGTCTGGAAAGGTGGAGAAGAATCTTGGAGGACAATGGATTGAGACTGAGCAGAAAGAAAACAGAGTATCTGTACCTACCATTCGGGAACACAAATGCTGTCACTCCCGTAATGCAAATGGATGGAGAAACATTACCAAATTGTGACTCCTTTAAGTATCTTGGGTCACTCATCCATAGTGATGGAGGATGTGCAGCAGATGTAACACATAGAATTAGTGTGGGATGGATGAAGTTTAGATCAATGACGGGAGTTCTATGTGCCAGACAGTATCAAAAGCCTTCTCAAGGTCCAGCAGTACCATGCCAGTACTTCTGTTCATATTGAAACCCATCGACACGTCTTCCACGACACGGGTAAGTTGCTGGACCGTGTTGTGTCTTGTCCTAAATCCAAATTGCTCATAAGGGAATGTATTATTGAATTCGTGATGGAACACTAACCTTGAGGCAACCACTCTCAAGGAACTTGCCAAGACCTGGAAGAAGGCTGATGGGTCTGTAGCTAGTTGGATTTTCGGTAGGTTTATTTGGCTTGTGAATAGGAACAATATTGGCTATTTTCCAAATACTCGGAAAATATCCATTAAGGAGTGAGGCATTTATTATTTTAGTAAGAAAAATCCTCGCTTTGAGTGGTAACTGTTAAAGAAGGCTATTATGTATATTGTCGGGACCGGGTGCTTTTCGTGTTTTAAGTCTGTCAAGGATACGACCAATTTCGGACGGGGTGCAAAGTTGCACCTTGTTTTGGTTGGTCGGGGAGTAAGCAAAGCTGGTGAGAGTGTCCTCGACAGCTTTGTTGACATCAACATTTCCAATGTCGGAAGTGATTGAGTACGTATTCTCGTAAGCGTCCGCCAAGGCCTTGTCAATGCCAGATACAGCCAACCCTGAGGATGTGCGCAGAGGTGGTATGCTTTGAAACGAGCACTTGATACCCTTGACGACTCGCCAGAGAGTACCGTTACCTGGTTCTAGAGCTGCCAATTTTCTCTGCCATAGCTGGTTTTTAAGTAGGCGGATTTTTTTTTTTATTTGATCTTGGAGGACGTTTAGAAGTGTTTTGTCACATTTGTCTAGTGTACGTCTGTAGGTCTGTCTTTGTTTGGTTTTAGAGATATAAGGAGTTTGATATGAGGAGTAAGAGTTATTTGGTATGGAGTGACAATTTTGAGGGGAACATTTTCATCACGAGCTTTATGGATGAAGGTGGAGATGGTATCTATCGCGGCATCGATGTCCTGTGGGCTCACCAGAGTTTCAGGTGATAGGCAGAGCTGGCTGTGGAGGTAGGCTTTGTAACCCTTCCAGTCAGCATTGGCGTAGTCGTACTGCTCCCTGAGGCTAGCAATCGGCCTCACTCCCAATGGGAAGTAGACTGGGAGGTGGTCTGACGAGAGAGCTTCTAGAGCAGTCAAGCCAGAGATGTTGGGGTAGTTTTTGACTATGGCAATGTCCAGTGTAGAAGGACTACGGGGGTTGGTGAAACAGGTATGTTGATTTGGATAGAGTATTTGACAGTTGTGGTTTTCCATATAATTGTACAGCATCGTTCCGTTCGGGTTAGCTCTCAAGCAATTCCAGTAACGGTGCTTGGCATTGAAGTCCCCGGCCATGATGACCTTGGGCCCCAAAGCCAGCACTGCCTCGATGTCCTTTTCCAGAAGTGAACGATAGCCGGTACAATATGCTGCCACAATGGTGACTGTCTCCCTGTCAACCTTGAGGCTGATGGCAGTAGCCTCCAAGTTTGTCAGGGTGGGCGTGAGGAGTTGGGTATGATGTATAGTGTCTCGGATGAGGATCGCGGTGCCTCCACCTCTACCGGAAACGCGATCCGATCTATAGATGGTGAAGCCACCGGTGCCTCTCACACGAGATACAGGTTTTAACCAAGTTTCCGTAATAAGCACAATATCTATACCTGAATTGTTCACCAACAGCATCAGCTCCTCGATGTTCTGCTGCATGCTATAGGCATTCCAGCAGAGCACTTTCATTCCAGAGAAACTCGTCATCATGCTTATCCTACGAGCTGCTCAATGATCTCGAGGTAGATCATAGTCTTCTTGAGCTTAGTGGTGCAAGAAGCGAGCCTGCTCCGGGCTCCGATGAAAGGCGCATGATGGCGAGTAACTCGCTCTCTCCGTTTGTAAACATGTTAATCGGGGGCGGGGGTAGCGGCTGAGCACGAGGAGGGTGGAGGGGTTGAGTTGAGTAGAAAGGGGGGCTATAGGAGAGGCTGGGAGGTGAGGTGGTTGGGCTGGAGTACCGCTGGCTACCTAGCTCCACGAGCGATGGTCCATCCGGGGAGCCGGTACGCTGCGTCTCTTGTGTAGGCTGAATATGTATTGGTGGTGGGAGCAACCACCATAGTTGGCCGGATGAGCACCCTCGCACTTACAGCAGGCCAGAGGGGTGTCTCACTCTTTCTTGAGGCAGTCGGTAGTGGCATGCGCCATCAGGCACTTCACGCATCAGACTGTGTGGTTACAGTTCGCCGATACGTGGCCGAAGTTTTGGCAGCGGTAGCACTGGGTGCCTACCCTGCCACCGTTCTTGTATTTCTCCAGGCGGACACGACAATAGTTAATCACTGTCACTTCCGTCCGAAGAGCCTCAATGTTTGTGGCATTTGGGAAGAGTACCGTATAGAGCGGGGCACCCTTGGTCTTCATCCTGAAAACCCGGAGGGGCTTGTACCCATGGGCGGCCAGATCAGCCGCGATGTTATCTACCGGGAGCTCTGGGAGGCCCCTGATGACAGTTCGCTTGCTGCGCTCCACCTCCGCAGTGAACGTGTGGAAGGGTGCCTGGGTCTCTCTCAGGCCAGCCACGAGAGTTTTATGGTCCTCCAACGTTGAGCAGTTGACAGCTGCACGCTCTCTGCCTCTGTAAGAGAGCGTGATGCCCGCCTTTGTAAAAGATTTGGCCAGATTTATTATCTGGCCATGGGTTTTGTCCCCTAGAGTGATAATTACCGGGGGGATCTTCGAGGTATTCCTCTTTATTGGCGTTCGGAAACCAGGTGTTCCTAGGGCGTCTCCGACCTCCGGGAGTGCCTTGAATCGATTTTGGTTCGGTAGCGGTTGAGCCAGGACTGGAGTTGATTGTTTAACTCCATTGCGTGGAGTGATCCACGCACTGGAGTTGCTGGTGCTGGTGGTTGCAGCTACACCAGGACTCACTTTGGTGGAGAGGCCGGAATTCTTCCTCATGGGGGTGGCTCGTGGCTTGGCGTCCATGATACGGCTAGTATTTGTTCCCGAGGATTTCGGGACTTTTGTTCTAAGAACCACCATGTGTGTTAACAGTTAAAAGTTAAACACTAAAAATTAACACTTCAAACGACATTGTTGCAGAACAGAATTTAAACCAAGTTAAATTTATTATTTTAATTTTAGGAAATACAAGTCTCTACATTTAGTAATCAAGACTCTGAAAAGATGATTTTCCAAACGAATTCATTAGTCCCGCTTGGTAATATATCTGAATACGATGATACAGGTATTTATTTATTTTTCCATTAAGAAGGTATAAAAAAAGTTTTAATCTTCTTTTATAATACAACTTATATTATATATTGATAGGGCACCTGCTGAATCCTTATGATTGTTGCATCGTTTAATCATCTGATGTGTATGGTAGTTATTGATATTTTTAAAACTAACTATTATTTGATTGAGTGAAAAGAATGTGGGTCTGAAGAGATACGAGGAATGTTAGATATGTGATCTGTGTGAATGATAATGAAATCACAAAGCAGGGTGTGGAAGCAATTATGTCGTAAGTGGTTGCGGGAATTTGTGAAAGAATGAGTGTGCCTGTTTTGCCAAATAATAATAAAAAATTAAGTACACAAATAACGATAAAACGTACATTTTTTAAAATATTTCATGTATTTTATGATAATTACTTATAAAATAATATTGGTCTGTTTCTATTTTTTTTACCTATACAGTTCAAATATTGTTCTCAAAACATTTACTCAACATTCATTATAATCGATGATTATCTGGAAGTATTATATTAACACATTGTTTGCGGGTACTTTTCGCGACAAGTGATGACGCAATGCGGGTACTTTTAGACTTTTTTGCGCCAAAATTAGACTTTCGTAAAAAACCCATATCTCTCAAACTAATTAGTATTTTTTCGAAAAACTTTTTGTATCTTACTAAGAATAGAACTATCTATATCTTTATTATGCAAAATATGGGTTGCTCTATTTTTTACTCACACAAAATTACTACATTCTAGGTAAACATAGAAAAAAATACTCTCACCATCAAAATTATTTTATTCACATAAAATTACAATATAATTACGAAATTTTGAATAGAACTATCTATATCTTTATTATGCAAAATATGGGTTGCTCTATTTTTTACTCACACAAAATTACTACATTCTAGGTAAACATAGAAAAAAATACTCTTTCACCATCAAAATTATTTTATTCACATAAAATTACAATATAATTACGAAACTTTCAATAGATCTTATAAGAATCTTATAAGATCTTATAAGATCTTATAAGAATCTTATAATAGATAACGCGCAGTTCCCACCTCATTTGGCGACCGTGTTTACAAGTTTCCCGCATACCATCGCTTGGCAAACCAAAACGAGTAAACTCGTCTCCCGCTCTCTACCATAAGACGGGATAGAACGAGTTTTATCGTTTCCCGCAAACAATGTGTTAATTAAAGATTTATTTATTTTCAACAGTTTTTCACATATCACCCGAGCTTGGGCTGGAACCTGAGTGTAATTTGGTTGAGAATGTTCTTACTGTTCTCGAAAATGATGAAGAAATAATTGGAGATACAGATAATATGCAATTTCAGTGGTTCCAAGATATTGATGCAATAATTGTAGAAAATCCACCCATAGAAATAAAAGACCGACAGAATCCTCAGCTTCCATATTTACAGAGTGAGCCAGAAATAGGTATCAGAAAATTACATATAGAAATTGTAAAGTAATACGTTCAAAGCTGTATGATAATGAACAAAATGTATTTCTACCTGAAAGTTGTCTTAATACTGGAGGATTAATACTATTAGATAATAATCTAAATATAAAAATAATAATACTTGGATTAGTTCTGTACTGATACAATCACTAACTTTTGAAAGAAAAAAAACAATGTAGGTATCCCTCACACACGATCTTATTTTACACAATTCTACTTTACATGAAGAAATAAAATATAAAAAGCTGATTCGAATTTACCCGATTGAAAGGAATATGTAGGTTTGCTAACTGAAAATAAAAATAATTATATTTTACCAGTTTTAAGTTAATTATTTTTATTTGAAACCAATCTCACCCAGATTAAAATCAATCTTCTTTACACACTTTTCTAGTTATGTGATTTTCTCTAGAATCAATTAGTTGTGTCAAGTGAGGGACATGTTGATTGAATTTAATTGATTTGTTTTTTACTTTCCGTGTTGAATCTTTTGAAAGTATACTAGGGTAGTTTGAAAAGTTTGGTAAATTTCCATGAGGTAGCACTATAATTCATAGTGAAATCACTGCTGGCAAGTATCATTCTTCAAGCGATCTCTGTCAAAATTTCAGCCAGATGCGAGATGTAGTTAATGTTTGACAGCCATTTGAATTTATCACTTTGACATTTGCCGCAACAAAGGAAAAAAAATGTGTTCTGTGCCGTCATAAATAATTTTTATTTGAAGAAGTTAACAGCCGTGCAGGTCAAAGCCGACTTGGATGAAGTTGACGGGGATTCTGTACCAGCATTGAATATTGTTTCTGAATAAATGTGGCTGTACATGCACCGAAGATAAATCATGCTTCGGACGCCATGGAGGAAATCATTGAAAAAATCCATGGTATTGTAATGGAAAACCGTGAATGTGTGCGAAATTGTTGTGTCTGTAGGCATCCCAAGTGAACGGACGCACAATATGAAAAATTGGATGTGAAAAAGCTGTCCCGCTATGGTTTTTGCGATTGTTGACTGTCAGCCAAAAATGCACTTGAAAGGATATTTCAACTCAGTGTTGGCAATGTTGAATCATAATCCGAAGGACTTTTTTTTATCAATTGGTGACTGTGAACGAAACTTGGATCCGCCACTATACACCAGAGTCCAAACACCAGTTAAAACAATGGACAGCTGGTGAAAGTACGCCAATGAAGGTGAAGGCCATTTTTTCGGCTGGGAAGAGGGTGGCCACTGTTTTTTAGGAATGCCAATGATTCATCATGATTGACTATTTGGAAAAGGGCAAGACAATAATGGGATCTGGTGAAAGTACGCCGAAGAAGGTGACGACTGTTTTGTCGGCTGGGAAGGTGATGGCCAGTATTTTTTTAGAAATCCCAATGATTCATCTATTTGGAAAAGGGCAAGACAATAACTGGAGTCTATTATGCGGTATTATTATTGAATCATTTGAAAGACAAATTAAATGAATAATAGACAATATTGGCTTGCAAAAAAGTGCTCTTCCATGAAGACAATGTGCCATCCCACAAATCGATTGTCGCAATGTCGAAATTGCATGAATTGGGCTTCAAATTGGTTCCTCATTCACCACATTACCCGAACTTGGCCCTATTAAACTTCTTCCTGTTCCCGAAATTAAAAAAATGGCTCAGTGGGAAGAAATTTTTGTCAAATCAAGATGTTATCACCGCCGTAAATGACTTTTGCAGTTTGAAAAAATCTATTTTTCAGATGGAATGAAAAAATTGCTGTACCAAATGTGTAGCCCTCAATGGAGACTATATTGAAAAATAAAAATTTATTTTAAAAAATAAAACTATTTTTCACCTGCTCTGGTCTTGAATTCTTAGTTTTTTTTAAAGATATTATTACATTATCTTTTATTTTATAATTCTTACTGTTGCTCTGATATGTATAATTGTTAATTGTCATTTCTTTTGATAATAAAGAAATATGACAATACTGTTATAGGCTAGTCAAAGACTATACCAATAAATCAATGTATGTATAACTTAGTTAATGTAATCAAATATTCAAACAAAATTATTAAGACAGTTAATATTTCCTGATTACATCTTTCCTTTTCCAAGTAAGGTGTTCGTATTGGACTAAATAAATGTTATTTTGTCAGTAGGTAAGTCCAGAAAGTAAGTGTACTGAATTTTTGTAGGTTACAATTTTTTTTATTTAAACAAAAAAATTACACGTGGTTACCGTAGTACATATGTAAGCTATTTTTCAACATAGTCGCCATTCCTCTCAATGCAGGTAGTGAAGCGGGGTATCAACTTTTTGATGCCTTCCTCGAAGTAGTTTCCCGCCAACCCCTCCACTTCTCCACCTCCTCCTTTACCTCCTCGTCGGTTGAAAACCTTTTTCCACCCATGTGCAGCTTCAGGGAGGTAAAGAGATAGTAATCTGAAGGTGCTAGGTCAGGGGAATGCGCGGGATGCTTCAGGACATCCCATTTAAACGAGGCGAGCAGTTCCTTCGTAGCGTTGGCCGTGTGTGGTCTGGCATTGTCGTGCAGCAGGCAGACTCCCTTTGTCAGCATGCCTCTACTTTTGTTATGAATGATTCTTTGCAATTTTTTTAGGGTCTCACAGTATCTTGCAGAATTGATGGTCTCCCCTTGAGGCATATATTCAATTAAAATTATGCCTTGACAGTCCCAAAACACGGATGCCATGATTTTCTTGGCTGAAATTGTGGTTTTGAACTTTTTGGCGGAGGGTGAAGAGGTGTGACGTGACCGATTTTAAATTCGCTACACCACTTGTACACACTCGTACGATTCATAGCTTTATCACCATATGCAGTTTTCACCTCATTATAAACCTCAACCGGAGGTTTTCCCTTCCAAACGAGATAACGGATGACGCCCCGTATTTCGCACTTGGCGGGAGATTGGATTAACATTTTTCACGAAACGTGTTGTCGCGTCGACACTTCTTAACGTACTGACCTCGAACCGGTCTCGTTGCGTTCGAGGTCAGTACGTTGAGAAGTGTCGACGCGACAACACGTTTCGTGAAAAATGTCAATCCAATCTCCCGCCAAGTGCGAAATACGCGGCGTTATCCGTTATCTCGTTTGGAAGGGAAAACCTCCGGTTGAGGTTTATAATGAGGTGAAAACTGCATATGGTGATAAAGCTATGAATCGTACAAATGGTGTCGCGAGTTTAAAAACGGTCGTACGTCTGTGCATGATGATCAGAGGAGCGGAAGACCTTCAATTGTGACTGACGAAATTGTGGAAAAAATCGAAAATGCGCTCCGTGACGATCGCAGATTGACTGTGGATGAACTTTCTGCGGTGTTTCCGCAAATCTCCAGATCTCTACTACACGAAACCATCACAGAAACCCTTGGATATCGGAAACTGTCCGCGAGGTGGGTCCCAAAACAGCTGACAGAAAAAAAAAAGTTGAATAGAGTGGAGGAGGGGCAAGAGTTTTTGAGGCGCTGCAAACTCCATGGAGATGAATTTCTCCGCTCCATCGTTACTGGAGATGAAACTTGGGTTGCACACTACACGCCTGAAACCAAAAGGCAGTCTCAACAGTGGCATGACACCTCTTCACCCTCCGCCAAAAAGTTCAAAACCACAATTTCAGCCAAGAAAATCATGGCATCCGTGTTTTGGGACTGTCAAGGCATAATTTTAATTGAATATATGCCTCAGGGGGAGACCATCAACTCTGCAAGATACTGTGAGACGATAAAAAAATTGGGGAGGGCGATTCAGAACAAGAGGAGAGGCATGCTGACAAAGGGAATCTGCCTGCTGCACGACAATGCCAGACCACACACGGCCAACGCCACGAAGGAACTGCTCGCCTCGTTTAAATGGGATGTCCTGAACCATCCCACGCATTCCCCTGACCTAGCACCTTCAGATTACTATCTCTTTACCTCCCTGAAGCTGCACATGGGTGGAAAAAGGTTTTCAACCGACGAGGAGGTTAAGGAGGAGGTGGAGAAGTGGACGGAGGGGTTGGCGGGAAACTACTTCGAGGAAGGCATCAAAAAGTTGATACCCCGCTTCACCACCTGCATTGAGAGGAATGGCGACTATGTTGAAAAATAGCTTACATATGTACTACGGTAACCACGTGTAATTTTTTTGTTTAAATAAAAAAAATTGTAGCCTACAAAAATTCAGTACACTTACTTTCTGGATATGCCTCGTATAAAAATAAATTAATTTGAAAATTCTACTGTCTTAATTTTTTTCCCAGGGTCAATTGAAGTTTCTGAAGTGGTTGTGATAGAAAACCCGTACACTTGTGACAAATGCTCAGAATCATTTCCAACTAATGAACATTTATTATTGCACATGTCTTTGCATTCCACAAATGGAATTTTTCAATGTAATTCGTGTAACAAGCAATTTTCTGGTGAGTGTGTTTTTAGTACCATTTAGTTCATATTCTTCCTTTACTGAATGTGTGCAATCTGGATGACATTTTCATTAATTTTGCTCAAGAGCTGATTGGCATGTTGAACTGAACTAATTCAATAATTACAATTTGTGAATATTTAGAGAAAATTCTTGTCTATGCAGAAAAATATGTCCCAACCAGTAATTATTTTATAACCAATGATGTAAACAAAGGAAAGGAGAAAAGCAACAAATTATTCATACAATACATTGTCCAATAAAACCTTAGTAAAAGTCCTTAGTAAAACAAAAGGTGAACCCACATATCGGGCAGGGCAGGTGTGTTAACCATTACCCTACGGCCTCTATGTATCACAGCAACACATACCCATACAGTACTTTTAGTTTGTTATTTAATAACATTCATTTTTGCAGTCAATTAATTTTAAGTGATAGAGTGAATGTCATGAGAGTTTGCACTTTTTAACACATTGACAAGTTTAGTGCGTAATATACAAAACGTGTCAGTGTATTTGTAAATATCTTTGCCGTGGTTGGTTGATGCGTTCAACTGACGTTTAAAGCGTGCGCGCGCAGTGTTTATTTGACGAAAAATACGGTGACCATAATGTCTGAAGTTAGGAAAAGGAAGAGAATTGTGTGGACAGACTAAAAAAGTGGTTTTGAATGTTTATAATTACATCAAGAAATGACGGGACACTAGTGAGGAGGTAAATATTCATGATTTTTATTTATTCTTCAGTGTAGTAGTGGTTAAAATTTTTACAATATTTATAAATACCTAATACAATAAAAAAAAGTTTAGTTTAATTTATTTTTAAAAGATAATGTATTAAATTGACAATAATACAATATCAGTTTAGCTTGCGATCATATAAATTTATGCCATATTAGATATACAATAATAATTTTCGGCTAGGTATATGAAATTGTTTATGTTTTTGTGTACAAACATTTTTTATCAAGAAGTTTTAATAATATTTTTTTCCTTTTTTTCAGAGAATGATTCTTATTAACGAAGTTTCGATGGCAACTGGGGTATCGCCATCGCCAAGAACTATTAAAACGATAACATCTTCCTTTAACAAAAAACGGAAAAGGAGAAGCCGTTAGGTCTCAAAAAAAAACGAAAAATCGACAAAAAATATCTATAAACAGTTTTGATGAATGTGTAATAAAGAGGTGTATATATGATTTTCACATTAAAGAAAAAATGTTGCCTACAATCCCAAAATTATTTCCAGTGTTGCAAGAATCAATTAATTTTAATAGATCTGAGTCAACCCTGAGAAGAATAATAAAATAATTGGATTTCGCTGGCATGCAATGCAAGATAATTTAAATATTTTGAGGGAAAAACCAGACATAGTATTTAAAAGAATATCATATTTAAGAACAGTCAAACAATACCGAGAAGCAGGTAGAAGAATCGTGTACACGGATGAAACATATGTTCATACTAGCCACTTGTCATCGAGAGCATGGAGCGATGAATCTGAAGAGGAACTTCGAAAGTCCATTTCAAAGGGATCCCGTTTCATTATTGTACATGCTGGAAGTGAAAAAGGTTTCATACCTAATGGTCTACTCATATACAAATCTCACAAAAAAACTGGAGACTACCATGATGACAACTATGTTATCAGAAATGGCTTACGGAAAAACTTATTCCCAACTTAGAACCGAGGTCTGTGGTGGTAATTGATGACGCTTCATACCATACTAAAGTAATGAATCCTGCACCAACATCCAATTCCAAGAAGGCCGATATGATTCAATGGCTGACTCAGAGGAGTATCCCTTTTTCAAGTGAAATGCTTAAGCCAGAATTATATTGGTTAATCTTTGATTTCAAGCGACGAGTGGAGTAATGTTTGCCGGCATGTACAGGAAACGGAATTTAAATACTGGGAAAATAAAGTAGCTGTGGACAGTATTACTGATCTCAATCAATTTTTAATAAATATCAATTCAAGCGAAGATAGCGACGATTAATTGGTCTTAGTATTTATTAGTGTTAATTGTGTTTTCTTTGCCTATTGAATAAATAATTTGATTTTACATTGACCATTGATTTCATTATTGTCATTAGGTACATACCTCAATCTGATATTATATTATTATTATGGTAAGTAAGTATTTTATTGGAATAGAAAATATCAGATAGACAATATTTAAAAATATATAATAATATATTACAAAATAAATTGAAATATGGTCATCCTAGACTAGCAGTGCAAACTATCGTGAAACCCACTCTACCTATTACCTGTAATTTATAATAAAGACTACTTTATAGAAATTTATATGAAATTGGTAGTTGTATTTAAAATTTGTAATAATGATTATACCATTTTCTTTTAGGAACGTCATTATTAAAACGTCATTTAAAAAGACACTTCAAAACTCATGAATGTCACTTGTGTAGTAAAAAATTTTCTGAAAAATTTGCACTAAATAAACATATAAAAACGTGAGTAGTAGTCAAATTTATTTTAGAAAAGTAGTTATTTATGTTTATTTCTTTATTTTTATTCTTTTGTGTGCGTGGTTATACATGGCACATCTAACGGGCTTATTGTTATAAAGCAATTTCTTCCAACCAACCGCCCATCTTAGATACATTAAGTTGTTTTAGTATGACAGATTTTACAAAACTAAAATATGTCTGTATTATATGTATATGTATGTATGTATGTATGTATGTATGTATGTATGTATGTATGTATGTATGTATGTATGTATGAATGCATGCATGCATGCATGCATGCATGCATGCATGCATGCATCCATACATACATACATACATACATACATACATACATACATACATACATACATACATACATACATACATACATACATACATACATACATACATACATACATACATACATACATACATACATACATACATACATACATACATACATACATACATACATACATACATACATACATACATACATACATACATACATACATACATACATACATACATACATACATACATACATACATACATACATACATACATACATACATACATACATACATACATACATACATACATACATACATACATACATACATACATACATACATACATACATACATACATACATACATACATACATACATACATACATACATACATACATACATACATACATACATACATACATACATACATACATACATACATACATACATACATACATACATACATACATACATACATACATACATACATACATACATACATACATACATACATACATACATACATACATATATATATATATATATATATATATATATATATATATATATATATATATATATATATATATAAAATAAGAATATTATTAATGTTGAACATTGTTGGAAGGATACTTGAGAAAGTTTAACTGAAGGAAAGGTAAGAAATATGACCAATAAAATAACATATATGTATGACGAGATGTAAGATGTGGTGGCAAAATCTATGTGCATGGATATAAATGTATAAGTATCCGTTTTGCCTACCCCAAAAGAGGCATGGCACGATGGTATGTAATAATTTTTGTGATATATTGTTCTAGCCATTCCGATTGGAAAGAGAAAAAATTTCTTTGCTTAATTTGTGATAAAGGCTACCAAGACAACACCAACTTGAAGATACATATCAGGTCACACACCGGGGAGAAGCCCTTCTGCTGCTCTCAGTGCGGGAAGACTTTCTCCGATCCTCGACTTCTAGCTTCCCATTCCAAGATCCACAGTGGGGACAAACAACACCAGTGTACCATATGTTCTAAAAGGTAATTGAAAGGTTTTCTAAGCATATATCCCAATATATCAAAAAGTATTTCAAGGGAATGTAAATCTTAACACCTTAACGACTGGTCCCGGGCTGGCGCGGAAATTTGATCCAACCGTTAAGGACCGGTCCCGCGTTATCGCGGATTTATAAGTAGTCGAACTCAATGCCATCTATTGAGTAAAACAAAACATGTGTTCATTCAAAAATAAATTCATGCCATTTAAAAAGGTTCGTGTCATAGCTATGATTCGATTTCATGAACATTAGTATCTCATTTCTAAGATTTTACGACTATGAAATTTGACCTGGATTCGCCCTTTTTAAATCTTACCTCGAGTGTCTGTAATATTTTTTGTGGTCCGACCGAATTTGTTTGGATAGTTTTTTGTTTTTAGTCGAACTCTACACCATCTCGGGCAAATTGAAAAATAATTTCATTAATATTTATTTTCTTGCATTAATGAAAATTAATGCAAGAAAATAAATAAAGAGCAGCAATAATAATCAGGTGAAGATATTTCAATATCGTATGTCGAAATGCAAAGATATATTTTTTTCTATAAAAACACTTATCTCATGGGTGATTTGTTTATTTCTATTTTAGCTGAGCTTAAAATAACCAACGTAACACTTTTTAACATAATCAATTTTATATTTTTTACGACATGTCAAGGACCCGTAACATTTTTTCTTATATGCGAAGATTTGTTCGATCATCGCAACATCTGTTTTCGTAAAATGAGCCGTCAAGCAGAGTTATTTTACGTTTGTAATCTTATCTTTGAACCATTAAGCGAATAGTATTATTTTGACAGTGGCTCTCGACCTTATTTAATAATTATTTATAAAATATTCATTTGATTAAATATATAAATGTAAAAACACAATGAAAAAGGTTTTTTTATTCAACTATAAAGAATAAATCATGTTTTATAATTCCTGAAAGATTCATAAAAATTGATTCATAAATAAAAAAGAAAAAATTATTTTAATAAATATTGGGAAAAAGTACAATTTTGCGCAAAAACATGCGGTCCTAGGCATATATCTCATACATTTACATGCGGTCTTTAAGGTGTTAATACAAAACAATTAATCAGGATAATTTTCATCGGAATTTGATCAATAGGCCATTTTAAATCTAGTTGATTTGTCAAATAAATGTTTTATTTAAAAAAAAATCTTAATTTTACATTGATATTTCTTTATGAGGTAGTACTATAAGTCAGGGGAATTTAAATTAGTCAAGGTATATATTGTCTTTTACTGTTAGAAAACAGAAACAATACTGTATGTGAATCAGTGTTTCAACAGCTAGCAAGCTAAAATACATACTCTAGAGCAGGGGCTCCCAACCTTTTTGTACTCTAGAGCACATTCTAAAATATCGGTAGGGTGGCGGGCACCACCTATTTTTAATCGACAAACTCCTTCCATAACTTCTCATTTTCCCATAATTTATTTTCTTATATTCATAATTTATTAATAAATAATAAACAAAAATGTTTCAAAATAATAAAATTATTATTCAAATTGCATACACACAGAGAAATGTATTTACAAAACGTAAACAAAGTAAACAAAAAACACAAATACAAAGAAAACATTTTATAAAAAAATATAATATAGTATCAATATGTCAATGTGATCTTTGGCATTGCATATCATTGGCCAGTGCCTCATACTCATAATTAGGAAAGTATGACGTTAGCAGATAATCCGGTTAGCAAACAATCATAAAGATGCTCATCGGTGAGTCGAGATCTATAGCTTGATTTTATTAAGTTCATGTTTGAAAACAATGATTCGCATAAATATGTCGAACTGAAAAATGATTCAATTTTATATGCCGCTTTTTTCAAAAATGGGAACTTTTCTCTGTCCACTGTATTCCAAAAGTCCTCTGATATTAAGGATTTTAGCAAAATATCATTCTTAAGGTCCAAAATTTCTAACTCTAGTTCTTCTGTCTTACCTTGAACAAAATCTGCAATACATGCGGCCATTTCCATTACATTTATTTGGCAAGTAAAAGGATTGATACAGAAGGAAACAATTGGCTCGATATGTGTAAACTGCAAAAATCTCTCTTCAAACTGTTTTTTTAACACTTGAAGATGCTTAATAAAATGACCCGTTTAATTCATTGTTACCTAGCATTTTCTTCATATGTGGGAAATGCACGAGAGAATTGATCTGCACAATCAAAAAAATATCAACAAATCCAATTTAGCTTTAAATGACTTTACAGAGCTTATCATTTCAGCTATGTTTTTGTCTTTCCCCTGCAACTCCAAATTTAAAGAATTCAATTTTTCCATGATGTCTGTGAGAAATCCCAAATCAATCAGCCAGCGAGAGTCAGCTAGTTCATCATAATTTCCCTTTTTATCGTTTATAAATGTTTTTATTTCTTCAATTAAACTCACAAATCTTGTAAGAACCTTTCCTTTACTGAGCCAACGTACTTCAGTATGCAGAATAGGATCATGTTTTTTATCTTCAGTATCTTCTAACAGGGCCTTGAAAAGTCGGTGTTGCAAAGGAGCTGCTCGAATAGAATTGATTATTTTTGTAACTATTTTCATAACGTGTTCAAATGGCAATATTTTACAACACAGAGCTTCCTGGTGGATAATACAGTGGTAGGACATAAAGTTTGAAAATGATTCATCCTTCTTGCAGAGGGCAATAAATCCTTTGTTTTTACCTACCATTGCTAGTGCCCCATCGGTGGTTATCGCAGACAGCTTGTGCAAAGGCATATTTATTGACTTGGCGTATGTTCTGAATGTATTATAAATATCCTCACCCCATGTCTGTCCTTTCATAGGTAATATCCTCTTAATATGCTCTTTTACTGTGAAGTTACTAAATACCATTCTCACCATAACTGCTAACTGTGCGGTGTCTGATATATCTGTTGACTCATCAAATTGTAGCGAGAACCAGTCACATATTTCCAAGTCAGTCTTTAACTGAGTTTGTATGTCTGTTGAAATTGCATGTATTCTTCTTGTGACGGTGTTATTTGACAACTGTAAGTCTTGTATTGCTGAGACAATCTCACGTTTGTTAGAAAATCCATCAAACAAACAATCGGCACCAGTCTAAAATAGTTCTTTAAACAACTCACCATCAATGAAACGTTTTGAAAGAAGCAATGGTGGCCTTTTTAGAATTTTTCACATGTCTAGTGAAAACAGTCTGTTGTGCAGTTAGACTTGATTTTAGTTGACATATTTTTTTCTTTCTTACTTCAGATTTAAGTGGATAATTCACATCAAAAGTGACATGAATTGTCTGAAAGTGACTGAAGAGCACGTGACTACTGTCAGTTTGGCTGTCGGGGCCATGCTTATTGCTTTCACTGACAGACAGAGCTGTCAGAGTCATGTGCCATGTGTTTTGGCGCCTTCGGCGTTCATCGGCTCAGTTCATGGCGTTCGTTGACTTCGGGTTTTCTGCGTGTACAAGGAGTGATGTGCAAATAGCACTCCCCGTTCCAGGCTAGCGTGAAGAGTGCAGTCTGGCTCGCCGCTAAACAAGTTGCGACAAGCACTGTCAGCAAAGGAACCACTCATACACATACAATATCGCAAACATACGAACGTATTTAATAAACCTAGGCACTCAAAAAAATTAAAACTTTAACAAATAAATAAAAATAATTCACATTTTTAATTAATGTTTATGAAAAAATTCTGTCTCTGTCGAATAGTGGCGGGCACATACGAATCGTTCCGCGGGCGCCATGGTGCCCGCGGGCACGGGGTTGGGAACCTCTGCTATAGAGCATATAGTAGATTCCCAAACTTATTTGACTCGACGCCCATTTTTCAATGTCAATATTTTTCATCGCCCACCTTTGGAAAACTGTATCTCTATTTAAGGTAATAGTAAATAGTAAGCGTATTTTTTTTTATTCACCAATATATTCATGTAACATGTGCATTTTTACAAATAACATGAAAAGAAATGTTTCCTTTGACAGTTGGTCGGTTAATGAGTAGCAGAAATTAGTGTTGTACTATTTTTTGTGACTGTGGATTACTTATCTAAGTACCCATACCTGGAAAAAGGGTTAGAGCGGCTATTTTAATATACCCTAAAACGCATTATATTTCATGCAAAAAATATTGGCTTTACATATAATATAAAATGCTCAAAACATTTATACACGACATTATTTTTTCAACAATCTGTTGTTGCCCATTTGACTCCTCATATCGCCCACTAAATTCTCCCGAAGCCAGTATTGCCCACCAAGATTCCTTCATCGCCCACAAGTGGGCGATATTGCCCAGTTTGGGAACCTATGCTCTAGAATTAGTTATAGCCTCAGTGTTTCAACAGCTAGCAAGCTAAAATTCATATTCTAGAGTTAGTTATAGCTTAGTGGATCACTGATTTACTGATGCAAAAAATCTGTTTCATAGTTTGCTTCAAGCAACCTTTGTAGGAATCAAAAAGCAATTTTTTTGTGGTACACACGCTTCAAGCAGAGATTTATTTGACAATCCTTAGGGCGGCTGCGCACTAGGCAGCCAATTCGACCTATAGGGACTTATTGGAGCGCACGCACTAGGCAGCCATTAGAACCTGTACGCTTGCACGGTAGCCAACTGGTTGCGCGCAGCCAGAGCGAGACAAGGCAAATGTACGTGGCTGCCTCAAGTCTCTGCGCACTTGTCGTAGCAGTCAGATATATTTTGCGTTCCTAAACGAAATTCGCGATGACTTTTGCAATATTATTAAAATGAACGTAACATTTTTGTTTTGTATACACACCTCAAAGTAATTACCAATTTATTTTCTGGAGTTATACAAGCTCGCATACGACTATTAGTACCCATAATTGAATTTCTTATATTATCCAATAGGTTATCAAATGATTGCACTGACATTCTTGTATAGTTAAAAAATGATCTGAGAAGATTTAAAGATCCTTAAAATAATTTTGAAATACGCCCTTTGAGTGCCACTCCAGAAGTAAAGGATGAATCCAATGCCTTCTTTTTGCTTTGCGTTTCTTACGAGACAAAAGGTAAACAATTATAACATCTTCCACGTCCATCTCGCTCGACTCAATGGTCGACCATGGGCTGGCTGCTTAAAATTTCGACTGCCACAGCCAGGCTGCCTAGTGCACGGGAATCCTTACAGATCGAAGTTATTGTTGCAGATCATATATCCTTGCAGTTATAGGGCATTGATTAGAACTATCCATGATGTTTATGAGATCACAGGACACGGTGATTAAATTTAATGCTCTGGCATGAGTCGCTGCATATCAGTTCAGTTTTCCTGGCATTTATATGCAAGCCAAGATGGAGAAAGTTTTCCAATACGCTGTGTGCTGCAAATCATGCAGAAACACCTATAAGGCAACATCTGCATATTTAAGATCACCCAACTTCTTTACAGTCCCACCAGTTGCCAACCTTTGTGACATTAGATTTTCTGTGCAGAAAGTCCATAAGTGTGATAAAAATAAAGACACAGGTCATGACATAGTCCTGCCAGACTCCAGTAGTAATCCTTTAGTATTTAGTAGACCACTAGCTTTTCTCACACATAATTTGGAGTCCTAGTACAGAGCCTTGATCATTACCACAATCTTAGGATATACAGCTTAAACAAGGAGCACCTCCTATGTTGAACGTCTGTGGGGGCTCTCAGTGCTTGTTGAAACAAAGCCAAATTGCTGCTTCCTCAGAACAACCAGAATGGTTTTCCAATGGAATTGAGGACTACCTGAGACTAAGATCTTTCCAGTTGTGCTCTTGTAACAGTTTCCACACTCTAGAGGGTCACCTCTCTGGAGGGTTACAATGGGTGGTCTATTACGCCAATCTCTTGGACAGCACTCCCCATCCCAAATATTTTTATAGAGATGCTAAAAAGGATGTATCAGGGTGCTGATTCCACTCTTGAGAAATACGGCATGGATGTCATCATCCCCAGGAGAATTGTTTTTTTTTAGCTTTCTCCCAGCTACCAGTTTCTTTTCATGAGTAGGCGGGCCTGAGCCTAAACCAGTTTCCTGAACTTTTTCTAGGCTCGCATTTTTAGAAATATGGCAATTATTCCCCGTCTTCTATTGAAACTATATGTTTTTTAGGTATATTATTCCATCTGTTGTTCATATTGTACTTTGAAGAAAAATATTTCAATTACATCATTTTTTATCAGGTTTCGACACGCATCTGCTTTGCAAAATCATGTCCGGACTCACAGTGGAGAGAAACCTTATGACTGCTATATTTGTGGTACAGGATTCGCTCAGGTAATCAATATTCAATATCAAATTTTAATCTCACAGCATCACTTCAATTTGGTGGAGAGTGTAAAAATGACTCATTCAAATCGCTGGACTTTAAAATAAATATATTTTACTTGCTATTTTACCAAACTACCCTCGTAAGTGACTCCTTTGCGTCCTTAATAGCTAGTTATCAGGGGTCCAATAGTCAAATCCTTGTATTTGCCTTCATATTCATTCTCATAATGAAATTTGATATTATATTATTTTATGTAAGTCTGGTCAACCATTTAAGGACTGCAAAAAATGCACATGTTGGCCGCTGATTGATGACACTTGCTCTATGGTACCATGGAATCTTTATTATGTGTGTAGTGTTCATATATATACTATGTATATATGTATATATAATCATAAATTTTGATAAAACCATGCAAAAAGGGTTGTTTTCAAGTGCTTGCTACTTGAGTTTTGAGACAAACAAGTAAAAACAAATGTTTATCATCGAAAATGGCTTTATTGTTTTTCAAAATACTCTCCATGGAGATCAATACACTTTTGCATGCGTTTGAACCAATTTTCGAAGCAGTTTTCCACTCTGAATGAGGTAACTTCAAAACATGTGTTTTGAACGCATCAACCGCTTCTTCAGGCGTCGAAAAACGTTGACCTCGCAATTTATTTTTGATGTTCGGGAATAAAAATAAGTCATTGGGGGCCAAATCAGGGCTGTACGGCGCATGACCCATCAATTCGATGTTTTGAGTGCTCAAAAAGTCACTTGTTTGAGCCGATGTGTGAGAGCTCGCATTGTCGTGGTGGAGAATGATCCGTCTTCGGTGGCTGGTTTTCCTCATTTTTCCGAACACTTCTGGCAAACAAATTGTGGTGTACCATTCAGAATTGACCGTATGACGTTCCACTAAAGGCACTGTTGCGACATAACCATTTATACCGAAGAAACAAGCCACCATTTGCTTCGAAGTGCTTCGTGCGCGAACAACTTTTGTTGGATTTGGCTTGTCTTGAAAGACCCATACAGTCGACTGCTGTTTAGTTTCTGGCTAATATGCATAGATCCATGATTCTTCGCCTGTCACGATCTTATAGACGTCTTTTGAAGCACCGCGATCGAATTTTTTCAACATTTCTTTGGACCAATCGACACGAGCCTTTTTTTGGGCGATTGTCAAATTATGCGGTATCCAACGCGAACAAATCTTTTTGTCGGCCAAATGTTCATGCAATATTGAATGTATACGAGTGGAACTAATGTCCAAACATGCCTCAATCTCACGATAAGTCACATGACGATCTTGCAATATCAGTTCACGTACAGCATCGATGTTTTCTGGCACAACAACCGATTTTGGACGACCTTCACGAAACTTGTCCTGGAGCCAACTGCGACCACGATAGAATTCGGAAAACCAGCGAAAAACAGTGGCCCGGGATGGTGCTTCATCACCAAAAGTCGAAGCGAGTTGATCGGCACACTGTTGTTGAGTTAGTCCACGTCGAAAATCATAAAAAGTGTTCACGATTTAATTCCTTTTTTGGCCGAGATGAATTGTTCAAGTCACTGTAAATAACACAAATAGCACTCGTATGACAAAACTTTCTGAGCACGTATACCATTAAAAACGTCAAACTTTACGATGCTGATGTCAAATTTGACGTATCTACACTGGTGTTGCCATATCTCAAAACTTAAGTAGCAACCCTCGTAATAGATAAGTAGCATAGATTCTCATGAAGAACTCTTGTCTGATATCCTTTGCTTGCATTATTTCTCACTCAGATAAGTAAACCAGTCAACAGTCTCAAACTGATAATATTGGATAGACGCATGAACTTGGTCCAACTGGTGTGTATTTAGTATTTTATTTATTTTCTATAAGACCAACACTATTGTTTGAGGTTTCGAGAGTTACAAAAGCATTACAAAGAGACTCCTGAGATCTTGACATGATGCCAATACTCGTATCATCTGCATAAGTTAGTAATTGCAAAGGCCTTCCAAATATCTTATATATTTTTTTGATCGTAATAATCATGATATCTGTCCAATCATGAGAGTTAGTATTACCACTGTTAATGGTCTCGTAGATTGTAGACGTGTTATTAATGTCAAACTGATTTTTATATCTTACTTTCAGATCTTATTCCACCTGAATATATGTCATGGTGCTTATGAACTGAAATTAATAAACACATCACTATAAATATTTTATTGCGAAAAGGTGCTAGCTAGACAAATCAACTATTTTGTTTTAAAAAAAAAAATTGCTGTTTGTTTTTTACATCCTGATAATTATTTATTTTTACTACTGCTACTAAAATGTTAGTGGAAAAAATTATAACTTGTGAAGAAATTTAATCAAAAGTAATTTGCAGATCTCAAACCTGAAAAGCCACATGAGAAACCACAAAGGGGTGAAGCCCTTCAAGTGTGAGGAGTGCGATAAGGAGTTTGCCACTTCTTCCACCTTTAAAGAGCACCGCCAACTACATGCAGGGATTAGACCTCATCTCTGCAGTGTATGTGGCAAGTCTTTCGCCAGGTCATTATATATTATCTTTATATTGTTATATATTTTGTGGCTAAAGGAACAAAGCTCATTTCTGTCCTCACAGTTTTCTTATCTAATATTTAGTAATTTACATGGAATCACTTCATTTGCTCTGGTTCTGCAGAGATCGTGCAGCTGGGCATTTCATTGCTCACAGGTAAATAAATATAACATAGGTGGCCTCTTTCTGCAGTTGTATTGTATTGTGATAAACATCAACATAATTTATTTGTGTTATAGGATGTGGGTTATAAAACAGCGCAGCTCGTGACTTGCTATGGTCAGCTATGTTATTTGTGTTATCTTTCTTTAGAAGTGACATTTAAGTATTCTTTAATTTCTGGATGAAAAATTCTTATTTCGTACTTATCAGAAGACTAAAATGCCAATTTACGAGTTGAATTGGTCAACTTGAGCAAATATATTTTGGACAGATATCTTAAGAAAATACAGAAAAATATATTTCAAAAAGTGTTGGGGCTGTACACATCCTTTGTGGACTCCTCGTTTGATGTTATTGAATTTTTCTGATATTGAATTTTTTCTGCCGTAAATAGTTATCAAGGTGCTTGAAAAGGTGAAAATCGTTTGGCGATAGATTGAGTGAGTAAAGCGAGTGAAGTAATGTTTTAATTGAGATCAATATGATTGAGAAATGCATCATTATGGTTACACAACAGCAACGAAGACAATTCTTTTGGTCATCATTTCATATGGAACTCATTTATAAAGCTTTTTCACTTTTTGAACCGACACTGTACTGTTACTTCAGATGTAGTTCCTTCACCCCATGTTTGGTTTGGTTAACATCGCACGCTGTTTGAGATGCATAATGCCCAAGTTTAAATTAATGCAAAAAGTTACAGGTAAATCTTCTTTTTTCAATCCTATTTCTGAACGATTAAGGTAATGCAAATTAAATGCCTACTCAATAAATAAATATAGTAGAATCCTTACTGTCAAACAAAAACAAATGAACAAATATTTCCTAGTAAAGGACATTCGAAATGATATAATACTATATTAAAATTGGCCATAATTCTCGAAACAATCCAATACTTTCTCATGAAAAGATATAACGAGGGTCAAGAGTTTCGGACATATCCTGTGATTGTCAAACACATTGTTGAAGGCCTGTTTAAGGTATGCCATATAGATAGACTTTGTTATTTTCAGTTTTTTTTTTCAATTTTGTCTAAGATGTGGTGCAGACTGCAATGAGAAACCACTGCACTGACTTGTGAGAATCCGATTGGTAAAAGTATTTCTAACCATTTTTATGGATGAACTTAGTTTTATATTATATGATGCGCATGAAAAAATTATTAATTTCCATGCGCTTATTTATTATGATGCGCATAATAAATAAGCGCATGAAAAAATTCATAGCCCCTGTTTCGAAGGCTGTGAATGCTTTTGAAAGATAAATGAAGGATGCAAAAATAAGTATGAAAAATAAAAGGTAGACTTATTAATGATATGAAAATTTATTTGTTCATAAAACTTGTAATAACTGTATTAAGAGAGAAAAAAAAGTAGGTACTTAAGCTACCAACTAGCAGAGAAAGTTCGCATTCCCTTCAGCAATACTACCATAAGATTTATGAAGAGAAATCGACAACCATTAATGCTTGGCCTGGTATGATGTCAGCAACCATTGGTTTTATTGCAGCACACTATGAACATTATTTTTGGCAATATCAAAAGTGTAGTTAATATTTTCAGGGCTCGGGATATAACACTTCACATGCGCATCCATACTGGTGAGAGGCCTTACGAGTGTTTTCTCTGTGGGAAGAGGTTCACCACAACCAGCAAGAAGTAACTTCCTCTTTTATTTTACATTCACTTTATCAATTATTAATTATAACTAATTACTTGCCTATTTTTCTAAACCACAAAAAAAAACTTTATAAACTAATCACTTGATTTTTATGTATTATTTTTTTATTATTAGAAATATTTTGGTGATGATATTTATTTTTCTAGGATGTAATTTAATGTCACTAAGCCAATGCGAGAATACTTTAATGACTTCTCGAAAAACGTTTTTTTAATTCTCTCTGAAAGCTTTTAAGCACACGTCCTCAAAGGAACGATTCCATTGAAAATATACAACGATAAAAAAAGCTTGGAACTTATAAGTTACACTTATCCTAAAGCTTCCGAGATAAGAAATTTAAGTGGAAGCATCAACACAGATCTCAGAGACTTAATTCAGTGTTACTTCTTATAGACTCTTGAAGACATCTTGTAGGCAGTTCTGTTTTAATTTCCATTCATAATTTTTTTAAAGAATTATCTTGTGTTCTTGTAAAGTTATTACTATAATTTTATTCTTGTAAAATTATTACTAAATATATTTTTACTAAAAATTTATCCTTTGATTTAATTTCACTTGTATGGTACTCTGCTGTTCATATTCCCATTGGTGATGTTTACTACCATCAATCAAGCATTCCATTACATGACAGGTGCATGGCTGTGCAGTAATGCTCTGTACTTCTGTACGGAAGGTTGCCGGTTCAAACCCCACGCTGTGTTACTCCCCTCAAATGTCAGACATTTTTTCCGCCTAGTATTCGGGAGTATAAAATACTTATGACTTCAGTCTATATAAAATACCTATATCTATTCTTTTAAAAAAATAGAAAAAAAACATGCTGGTGTGCTCCGATCATCTCTCTTCTGTGTGCCATCGAATCCAGTACAGGGGGTTTGGCTGGTGAGTTTACTGGTGTATAATGGATCACTCACTTCAAAATAAAAACAAACTACCGCACAGCTTCACTTTCCAACTGAATTGACGTTGAAATGGTGAAAGGATCCTTGAATATGAGGCCCAGCAATGAACGAATGGTATGCACATGTTAATTTTAGTTTGAACGCGTTTGTGTTCCCCTTTCACATTGATGTCAAGAGTCTGCCTTTATGCTGCCCTTTATTGTGTTGGTGATTCATATAGTTTGATTTTTTTTACGATTCTATGCATTTATTTTTAGTTTATGGTTCTTTGCATATTTTTTTAGAAATGAGCATATGAGAAAACATTCAAAAGATAAAAATGAAAATTGTGAAATATGCGGGCAAGACTGCATTATACCATCTCACAAGCCACAAGCCGAAGAAGGTAAAATATTTATATATTTATTTTTGTTATAATTATGTATTGTTAAAACACCAAACTCTAGAGCAATGGTACACATAATTTTTTTTTAAATTTATTAATTCTTTTTTAATTTTTACAATAAAATAAACAAAGCGTCGTCGTTGCGACTCCAACGTGAATCTTGAACTGCTCTTCCACGTCGATCATGTGATCTTCTGTGAGAAAACAGCCCAATCCTAGATGCGCAATCCCTCCCGCAGATGTCACAGATATGTGGACGCTGCTGAGCTGCCTGGCAATGCTGACACATGTTCACAGCGCGTTGACTGTTTCTCACACATCTAGTCGCTGAGACGCCATCAGCTCGTGAACATGCGGCTCTCCACCCCTCACCATCCCGAGCCACCTGCTTCCAGTCCTCAGGCACTCCACACAAAGTCAGCGACTCTCGCAAACTGTCCTTATAACGATTCCTCTGCCCACCAACTCTTCACTTGTACATACAAAGCACTCTCCTGCCTAACTAGGTGTATGTCCATCCTAAGGCAGGCAGTTTACACAAAACAAAATAAAGAAACATATATAGAACAGTCATAAGAATAAAATACCATAATCATACCAAAAAAGAGTATCTAAATTAGAAACATTCATTTTACAAAGGATCATTCACTGATTTGTAGACATAAGATTACATTCATTAATCTGCAAAAATGAAGATAAAGCACATATTTGAGTACAGGTATGTTACATTAAAGGTACAGGACCTGCAATGAAGTGATATGCAACCTGATAAATCCATAATAAAGTTTTATTATATTGATGTAACTAATTGATAATAAAAATATTAAAACACATTTTTCCTTAACACATTGTTTGCGGGCATTTTTCGCCAATCCACGCCAAAAAGCGGGTGATTTTTTCCACCAAAAAGCGAGCGATATTACGTTTCGCGTAAAATAGCTATAACTTCTGAACTATTGCTTATTTTTTAATAAAACTTTCAGTTTCTTACGTTATATTAAATCCTTTATTATTGGGTGTTCAAATTAGTTTGGTCCGTTTTTTGTGTTCAAAAATGCATTTATTTCTAAACAAAATGAATGAATAGATCAATTAAAGTATTGTCCATCGCTGGCTACTACTTTTTCCCAATCTCTCAGGCAATTTTCGAATTCCATCTCGAAAAAATGACTCGTCTTTTGAGGCGATCCAAGTTTGGAGCCAATTTTCGGTTTCTACGAAAGAAGTGAACCGGTGACCTGCCAAATCGTGCTGCATCCTTCGGAACAACCAGTAATCAGAAGGAGCAAAATCCAGGGAATACGGCGGGTGCGGTAAAATATCCCATTTGAGCGTTTCAAAATATTTTTTTGCGACATGAGGCCGAGCGTTGTCATGAAGAAGAATAATTTTATCATGTCTTTGCTCGTATTCGGGCCGTTTTTCTCGCAATGCACGGCTAAAACGAATTAATTGTAGCCGATACCGATCGCCCATAATGGAATTGCCAGGTTTCAGCACCTCATAGTAAACAACACCCCTTTGGTCCCACCAGATACAGAGCATGATCTTCGAACCATGTATGTTCGGTTTTGGTGTTGATGTTGAGGTCGATGGTAACGATTGACCGGGCTTAGCGTAGTATTTTTGCTTCTTGGGGTTGTCGTAGAATATCCACTTCTCATCTCCAGTTACAATTCGATGGAAAAAACCTTTTCTTTGTTGCCTTTGAATCAGCTGCTCGCAAGTGAAAAATCGCCTTTCAACGTCTCACGGTTTCAGTTCATAAGGCACCCAATTTCCTTGTTTTTGAATCATACCCATGGCTCTCAATCGTACGGAAACGGCTTGTTGAGTCACTCCCAATGGTTCTGCAAGCTCCTCTTGCGTTTGACTCTGATCTTCTTCGAGTAATGCCTCTAATTCTTTGTCCTCGAATTTTTTTGGCTGTCCAGAGCGAGGCTTGTCTTCGACGCTGAAATCTCCATCCTTGAAACGTCGAAACCATTCCCTACATGATTTATCAGTTGGAGCAGCGTCACCATAAACTTCGACAAGCATTCGATGGGCTTCAGCTGCACTTTTCTTCCAATTAAAGCAGAAAATTAAAACCTCCCGCAAATGCTGCTTGGTTAACACAAAATTCGACATTTTCAACACTGTACAAAACAAGGTTTTTGCATGAAACTCAAAGCGATATAAACTAAATATTTTTGGCAGATGTCTAACCTCTCTGAAACCGCCAAAATCGGCTGTCACTATGAACCATTCATAACATCTATTAGCTATCTTTTGGAAACGGACCGAACTAATTTGTACTCCCAATATGATTAGAACAATTAAAAATAAATTATAAACAATTATCATAGAATATTCAAAGTTAAATTAATTTTTTTGAAAAAACTCTTGTCTTTTATAATATTGTAAATTTATGCATATTTTTTCACAACATAATTACATCTTTATTTTGTAAAATACAAAATAATAAACACCAATAGTGTTTCCAAGTATGATAAAATTCTAAACATTTCCTTTGTGTAATGGTACATCACATAATTTACACATATATCGGGTTTCGCTAGATTCGTCATCGGTACGATTCTCAACGCCACTATTGCAAGGATAATTCGACAAATTGTCATCACACAATTCTCCATCACTCTCATCTCCACTGTAGTCCATTTTTATTGGATATTTGTTATAAAAAATATCACTTTATTATGGAAATATATAACAAATAACTTTTCAGTAACAGTTCAATAAGAAGAGCGATCTATCACGAATATACAACGATAGTTAGGTATTTTGTACGAAATTTGTAATATTTTCCTAATAAAAATAATTTGTGATAGAGGAATATATGCAAGAACGAAAACAGAGAACGTCTTGACAAAAGTATTATCGCGGCAATACTGAAGAAATGTAATGAAAGATAACTAAATTTACCGCTATTTTTTTTATGACCTTGGTCTCCCTTCCGACCCTAATTCCACGAATCGTCAGGTACCTACATAGTACACCGTCTAACAATAGATTATGCATAATTTTTACTTTGCTAAATACCCAACCTTACATGTTTCTCGCACTCCACCGCTAATTTGTAAAAAAACGAGTTTTGTCGGCTCCCGCACTCTATAGTAGTGATAGTATGCGAACATGTGTTTACTCGTTTCCCGCAAACAATGTGTTAAGGAAGATCCAATGTCTAATCATTAGAATGATTGCCCTTTTCTAGAACTTGTATTGTATTACACTTGCATTGTATACAGTACAACCTACCTAGAGTGAAAACCAGACTGGACCCCCTTTTTATAAAAAAAATCAGATACCAACAGGAATCCAACTTACATCCCCGGGCTGGAAGACAGGTGTCTTGCCACGGAGATCGTCACTAGTATTCTTAGCTGTTTTTCCATAATTTGGGAAACCTTCCAAGAAGATAGTTGTCAGGATTATTTTTCACTAATAGAATGTAAAATATATGTATACGTTTCTGAAGTTTAAACTTTGCGGTAACTATTTCAATGACATTCTATTAGAGCTATAATTGAAAGAGGCCTTCCCTCTTATGTGTGTCAGAGAAGCGAGCTACATAAAACAGATATGTTTTATCTCTTTCCTCTTCTTAATTTGGGGGACTGATCCATAGTAGATTTCAAAATGAAGTGACATATCTGTTACTTTGTGGGGTTAATGTGGTAAATCACTTTTTAGGTGCTACAATTTCACAGAAAAATGATCGAACTAATGCAAACCATCATAAACATTTCAACCTGCTTTTCAATGAATCTGAAAGATAACATTTAATTTGTTTTGAATAAAGGTCTCTACATTTATTCTGTGATTGTAAACTAAACTGTATAAAATGAGAAACTAATACAGCCTGCTAGGCATGCTCCAATATTCCATACAATTTATATTTTTAACCCCTTGTATTTTATTGGTTGATTGCAGACAAAAATTGTATATATTATAATATTTTGAAGTCTGCATCGACCGTGGATTAAATAGATTATTGCAGAAATGCTTTCAGGACTCTTCAACTAGCGAAAGTGAATAATAAATTATTCCTGAAAAAAATACCAGCATAAAATATTAATCGATTGGATACATTAAACACATTGTAGTATATTCAGCTGTATCTTACACAAACCTAAATCCCTACATTGCAGTAGTCAAGTTGAGAAACAACAAACAAGAAATTCTAATTTTATAAAAATACATTTATTTTGACAAAGTTCAATATTTTTCACTAGGATTTACAGAATATCCACAAACTTTGGAGCCTGAATGTAATTTGGTGGAGAATACTTCGATAATTGATCAAGTGCACATTGAAAACTGTGTGGATGATTCTCAACTAACTTTATCATCTTTGTACAATTTGATCGATGGAACCTCGCTCAGTAATTTAGAAACATTATTGACATCAAAAGAGCAAGATGTGACCTCTCCTGCAACTACTTTGCAGTCTTCAGATATAGTCGGTAAGACAAAATTCACTCATATATAAATAACGCATCATTTAAGGCATATTTGTTAATTATAAAATAAATCAAAGTTTGGTTTTTCTCAGTGGTGTGTTAGTATTCACTTTGATATTTGGAAGTTAAGTCTAGTCATTGAAAGGAAGTGATAGGAGAAATGTAAATGTGATAGAAATACGGACATTGCAACAATATATAATAATAAGTAACAGTAAGAAATGATCAAATAAAAGATAACTGTTTAAGAAAGGAGTCTTGAGATGGTTTGACCACACTGAGAGAATGAGCAAAATACTTAATAAAACAAAATAAATGGAGTGTGAGGAAGTGGTAGACTAAGGGAAAGGTAAGAAGTGTGAGAAATAAAAGATAATGTGTGATGTGGGTGAAGCAAAATCTGTATGCATGGATAAAAAGGTCTGGTGATCTGTTTCTATCTGTATATCTCAGAAGGAATATGACATGACTAATATGTATATAATAAATTGTATACTTGTTTTGCCTTCTTTTAGAACTACAAAATGCAGCAACATCCGCAGCACATGTATATTTATTACAGTGTTCCCAGTGCAATGAGTCTTTTACATCAAATGAAGATTTATTAGAGCATCATTCCAAACATTCGACTGGAGAAACATTGCAGTGTAATACATGCAATCAAGTGTTCACCCGTAAGTCTGTTTTATCATAATTTGCCTTACTTTTCTAACTGATTACTTCAGATTACAATCTACCACTATTATATTTTTTGTTTCTTCAAAAATGTTTATGTCTTAGTGATTCACAAATCAATTATGCTTATAAATTGAATACATAGGGTTCAGTTAAAATTTTCTATATTGTTAGATTATTTTATTGTTTGAAATTTTATTTTTTTGGCATTGAAGACCTTTAATTTCTCACTTTACAGAAAAGAAACCATTAAAACATCACATCAAATCTCACATGAAAGATAAGGTAGATAAAACTCACGTATGTCACATTTGTAACAACAAATTTAGAGACAGCAGCACTTTAAACATACACATTAAAAGGTATGCGAAACTTTTTTATTTTCAATCAATATTGATATGTTGTCCGGAAAGTAGTTTTGTATGTGTATTTCATGGATATTGTTAAGACAAAGTTTATATTACTAACTTTATTCCAAATGTGATAAATGTATATAATTATGAAAGGCAATAAACTGTCTAGCACATTTTTTGGCTATTGTTTACCCAAATTGCTTGAGTGGATTTTTTGATGATGTAACAAAATAAATTGGTTTGGAAATACTGAAAATTTTGTGTTTGAATTTGATCTAAAAATATGAAATAAATTTTCAGACAAGCCAATAGTTTCTTGAACTGTGTTACAATACTGTAAGAAGTGATAAGATGAAGAATAATAGTTCTGCAGGAGGTATACTATTCTGTTGACTAAGAAGATGAGCTAACCACATCCGTATTTCTTATCTGTTCAACTACTTAAACAATTCCTTGTGAGGATCAATGGATTAGGCATATTTCTTTGTTTTTTCAAATGCATGTTAAGTGCTAAGCCTGAATAATTCTAAATTCTTAAATTTGATAAACCCCAACAATTGAATTCCACCCTCAAAATGTCTCAGGAAGTTTATTTCATACATAGATAACATTGATATTTTGTCAATTGAAGTGAAATTATGGAAGAAAATCATAATTGGAAAAATCTCTGTACATGTCTTGTTTGCTAGCACGTATGAATGTGTGCATTTAAAAAGATGCATATCTATGCACAATTATGGAACAAGCAATCTGGTATCTTAATATTTATGTATCTTGTTCAAAATTTGCACTTGTTGCCTATTATTTAATTTAATTTTAGATCTTTTTCCTTGACATTTACTTCATTATTTCCGAATTTGTAATTTTTTTCAATTGTAATGTTTAGTACGCTTTTTGATCTTTAACCATTGAAAGCAAAAATAGTTGAAAATATTAGATTTCTTTTTCAATGTTTTTAAAAATTTTAGACACATAAAGGTAAAAATGTTAAATTTCACAAGTTATGGTACAAAGTACCAAGAGGCGTTCCTCAGAGGATCGCAGGAAGAAGCAAAGCTGACAGAAGTCCTATATCTGCGAGGTCTGCGGGAAGGCTTTTAGTATCCTCAAACTAATGGTCTTACATTCCAAGATCCACATGGAGAACAAGCAACTCCAGTTCTCTGTGCATTCAAAAAGGTTCTTTTTATTTTGGTTTTTTAAAATCACTGTGGTAGATATTTCAATTATACTTTTATAAAATTAATAGCTGCAGAAAAATTAATCAAAAGATTTGATTCCTTAATATTTTAAATAATTAGTAATGTCATTATTTGCTTTTTATTTAGGTTTAAAGAAATTCATTGGTCCATGATTGAATATATCGGTGAAATATTAATCATTGGCATAATGACAAATTTCGGGTCTTATATTAAACACCTTGTTTAACACTTCAAATGTGCCTGATGTAACTCGGCAAATATTTTACTTTAAGTTCTCCAATATGCCCATTTAAATGCTTCCCTTCAAAGGCAGCAAATATATGAAGAGAATTAAACCATGCTATCTTAGTGGCCAGTCTATATTGCTGCAATAAGAGATTAATTAGCATGGAAACATTGTCTTTAAAATTTAAATTGTTTCTGCGGATATCATATTAAAACCGATGTAGATGTAGCATGTGATGTCAAAGCTGGAAAAGATATGGAAGAGCAGAACTATCACCATCACGATGAAATTTTGCCTAGTTAAGTCTCTTGTCTTCACAATAATCATGTATGACGCGAAGACTTTGAGAGCAAGCGAGAGATGTCGTAGAATAGATGCATTTGAAATTTGGTGCTGGCGAAGGATGTTACGAATTCCATGGACAGCAAGGCCAACTAACACCTCTTTTCTCAAAGAACTGAGAATCACCGACAGTTTGTCGACAATATGACTTCGATGACTCCTCCGATTCTTTGGGCCCATTGCTAGGATGACACACAAGAGGAACAATCCCAATGCATTGGACTGATCACAACTGGACTACCCTTAACAACTGTCCTTTGAGCCGCAGTGTAGGGATGGATGGAGAGAAGTCCTTGTAAGCTATCTTGGGAGTCTTGATGCTCAGTCATAAGCTACATGACAGGATGAGATGTAGCATAATCCTTTTGAAACCACATGTCTATCAGGCTCGTTTGGTTGCCAAAAAGTTATACAGCCATTGACAGTATTGTCATCACCTGCAGCATTCTTAAAGTAAAACGGTCAGATAACATATGGACTGTAAATATTGCATCAAACAGTAACTTGGAGTAGATAGATGCAATATAGAGTTCCATGGATAATCTGAGAATTTTATTTACTCTGTTACTTTCTATTTTGTTTGTTTACATGGCACTTGGGTGCATATGCATCTCACCTCTAGTGATTTTTCATTCATTTTACCATGTAGTAAGCATTAGTTTATCTAGTAGTGCTCCATAATGATTTTTTAATGTTTTTGTTGGCAAAAATTCATATAACAATAATGGTGAAGGTTTAAAAATAGTATAGTTATTTTTGTTGCACCTGTACAACACTTTATTTAATAGTCACTGACTGACTTATGAATGCATGTAAAGAGGCAGTCATAAAAAACTGTCCTTAAAAATTGTCAGCCCCCTCGGTCGAGTAATAGCACTAGAACACAAGAGACAACCTCACCAGTCAATTTGAAGATCTCAGCAATCGATCAGAGATATGTTCTCAGCTAATCAGTCAACGGGCGACAGTCCCGAGTATGATAAGTGCAACGCCACATTGCCTCAAGTTCTTATGGTCAAAGAAGATCATGGTGTAGTCTCCTACACTTCTCTGGTTAGATTCCAGATAATAGGCCTATCCTGCTATTCTCGCTCCTCACTAATATGTCCAGCCTATCCTGCTATCCTTACAGCAAGGTGATTTGTGTCCAGCCACTGCAAGATACTTACATTGTATGTATCTATCATATCTTACATAGCAATTTCCCTTTTCCATGAAGAATACTGAATCTAAGCTGTGGCCAAACCTGTACTAACACGATATATTGCTGTTGTAAACTTATCTTTTTAAGGGTGTTGGGATCGAGGGTTAAAAGAATAACTCAATGACTCCGAATTTTCAAACCTTTTACCATCTCTCATACAGCACATTTATCATATCTCTTAAATTGCCTTAATTTTCACCAAGCATAACCATATTGTCAGCATACAGAATTCCACATATATTTATTTCTCATTCTTACACCTATCCCATCCATCATCTTTTAAATTGCGCACACATGAATATATTTATAAATTGAACAACCAAGGTGACGTCACATACTCGTGATGTCACCTTAGTAATTTAATTTATAAACAGGTTTTATGCCTAAAGTGACAATAAACGTATTTTCATTTGTTTTGTAAAAAAGTACAAAACAAATCTTTAGTTTGAAAAATAAACAACCTAATTTAATATTGAAAGTACCTACTTTCCAATTGCCGACTTGTTTTACTTTGACAGCGTGTGTTTCAAAATTGAAATAATCATGTTCAATAGCTTCTGTGTATATTTTGTTTCATTTTCACTTCATGGTCACAGTATGTTTGGTTTCATTTTCAGCTTCGTGGTATTAGATGAATTATATAAGATTATTATTATTCTCCTAAGACATCTGTTCTTGAAACTACTAAAACATATTCAGTTAGCATACTTAGTAATTTTTTATTCCACTTCATTCGCCACTTTTAACGTCTTACATTTAAATAAAAAAAAAAATCTATTTGTCTACGTAATTTAGTTTGAAAATCATTTACGAAATTGTTCATATCTAACTGATTATAGGGGCTGTCTATATAAGCATATTGAAATGTGAAATTTTGATTCCACATTTCAATAAGTTTTGATTTTATATTTTAACATGATTTTCTTATATTTCAGAAAGCAGCATATGGAAACACACAAGCAAAATCCAGATGAGAAAATTAATGAAAACTTCACAATACAGATGTCAAATTGCAATGCAAAAGATCAGTTCGATTCAGTGGAAGATGCATAGAATAACATGAAATTACATATTTGCGATGGATGAACCATGAGTGATTTGAAAAAAAAACTATATGAAATAAAATTTATGTACGAGGGTGGTCCCAAAAGTATCCGACCTAACAAAGAAAACACAAAAAATTTGGGAAAAATTATTTTTATTTCTCAACATAGTCTCCTTTCAGCTCGACACACTTTTCCCAGCGATGTTCAAGCTTCGATACCCTGTTTATAGTGAAAACCGTCGAGCGCCTCAAAATAGCCATCAACCGCAGATTCCACCTCTTCATTGTTGGCAAATCTTTTACCACCGAGCCATTTTTTCAAGTTTGGAAAAAGAAAATAATCCGAGGGGGCTAAATCTGGCGAAAAGGGTGCGTGAGGAAGCAATTCGAACTTTAATTCATTGACTTTGGCCACCGCGATAACGGATGTGTGAACTGGTGCATTGTCTTGATGAAACAACATTTTCTTTTTCGCCAAATGCGGCCGTTTTTTCTTGATTTCATCACTCAAACGCTGCAATAAGTTCGCATAATACTCGCCATTGATTGTTTTTCCTTTTTGAAGATAATCAATGAAAATTATCCCACGCGCATCCCAAAAAACTGACGCCATGACCTTGCCTGCAGATGGAACGGTCTTCGCCTTTTTTGGAGCCGATTCTCCCCTTTCAGTCCATTGTTTTGACTGTTTCTTCGTCTCAGGTGTAAAGTGATGGACCCATGTTTCATCCATGGTAATGAATCGACGCAAAAACTCAGCTTTATTGCTGTGAAACACTCGATTGAAACATCCTCACGACGCTGTTTTTGTTCCATTGTGAGCAAACGCGGTACCCATCTTGCGCACAGCTTTCTCATATCCAAATTTTCAGTCAATATGCGATGTACAGCACTTTTTGAAATGCCTACCACGTCTGCTAGCTCGCGCACTTTCAATCGACGGTCATCCAATACCATTTTGTGGATTTTCTTTACCATTTCTGGCGTGGTCACCTCATTTGGTCGACCACTGCGATGTTCGTCTTGGCAGCTCGTACGGCCTCGTTTAAACTCTGCCACCCAATATTTTACTGTTGTAAACGAAGGAGCAGACCCCCAGAGTAGAATCTAGCTCGGCTTTGATATTGGTTGGACTTAGACTTTTCAAATGAAAGTATTGTATCACATAACGATGACCAATTTTTTCCATGTTTACAAATTCACTGAGAGCGTTCGCTGTTGATGGCTGCCAAACAAATACTAAGCAGCGTAGCGTCTTAAAACTTGAAACTTAAGCTTTATAAGTTTAGTACTTTCTACCATAGTAATTTTTTAAAGCAACAACTGCCATCTATACGTCAGGTCGGGTACTTCTGGGACCACCCTCATAACATATTGATCAATAAGTCCCGGGACTAACTACTAAAACAACATTTGTTTGCCAAAATTCTTCTTTATTCATCAACATAGTCTCCTTCAAGAGCGATATATTCATTCCAACGCTTTCCTAACTTTTCTATGCCAGCCGTGTAGAACGATTTATCTTTGGTTTCAAAATAGGCATTAGTTTCGGCAATCATTTCTTATCGGAGCCAAATCTCTTTCCCTGGAGCATCTTTTTGAGGTCTGCGAACAACCAATAGTCGCTGGGGGCCAAATCTGGAGAAAACGGTGGGTGCGAAAGCAATTCGAAGTTCAACTCATGCAATTTGGCCATCGTTACCATCGACTTGTGACATGGTGCATTGTCCTTATGAAAGAGAACTTTTTTCTTCTTCATATGGGGCCGTTTTTTTGCAATTTCTGCCTTCAAACACTCCAATAACGCTATGTAATATTCGCTATTGATGGTTTTTCCCTTTTCAAGGTGATCGATTAATATTATACCATGGGCATCCCAAAATACGGTGGCCATAACCTTCCCAGCCGACTGTTGAGTTTTTGGTCGCTTCGGAAGAGTTTCACCAGCTGCTCTCCACTCAGCTGACTGCTGATTTGATTCCGGAGTTTAGTGGTGGATCCAAGTTTCATCCATTGTCACATACCGACACAAAAACTTCTGTTTATTTCGCGTAAACAGTGTCAAACAGCGCTCTGAATCATCGATGCGTTATTGTTTCTGTTCCATTGTGAGCAAACGCAGCACCCATTTCGAAAAAAGCTTTTTCATGTTCATGCAAAATAGTGAAAACACTACCAAATTATATCTTCAGGATGTCAGCTATCTCATGCAACTTTACTCTGTAATTTTCCATCACGATTTTGAGGGTTTATTTTAATGTTTTCTGGTGTAACAGCCTCATTTGGACGACCAGAGCGTTCAGCATCATTTGTGTCTGTATGACCACGTTTGAAATCAGCATACCACTGACAAATGGTTGTTTTCAACGGAGCAGAGCCCGGATAACAGTTTTCAAGCCATCGCTGAGTTTGAACGGTATTTTTTCCCATTAAAAAGCAATGTTTTATCAACACACGAAATTCGGTTTTTTCCATTGTTTTGAAAATAGCAAAAGTAGCGTCACTAAAACCACTGTAACTCAATGACACAATGTCGGAATGTCATGAAAGTTTGACACGTAACTTCTAAAGGTTGGTACTAACTGAGAATGGTATCGATTTATTAGAGGCGCAATCTGTTAGTTAGTCCCGGGACTTATTGATCGATGTGTTATCAATAAGATATTCATGTGAAATTTGAACAAGTTTATATGCAAAAATAAGGATCTCAATAAATTAAATGAGAACATTCAAATATGTGTTTTTATTTATTTTCAAAATATGAATTGCACCAGTGTATGTACGAGGGTGGTCCGATAAGTACTTAGCCTACAAAAGAATAACAAAAATTTTGGAAAAGTGGCGATTTATTTCTCAACATAATCTCCTTTGAGTTCGATATATTTGACCCAGCGATGCTCCAACTTCTTTAACCCGTCTGAAAAATACGTATTCTGGAGGTCTGCAAAGTAGGCCTCCGTGGCGGTGATAACCTCCTCATTCGACTCAAATTTCTGCCCGGCAGTGACTTTTTCAAATTTGGAAACAAAAATAAGTCGCACGGGGCCAAATCCGGAGAATACGGTGGATGGGGCAGCAGTTCGTAGCCTAATTCTACCAATTTGGCCGTGGCGACGGCGGAGGTGTGAGCCGGTGCGTTGTCATGATGGAAGAGCACTTTTTCTTCGCCAAATGGGGCCGTTTTTTCTGCAATTCGGCGTCGAATCGGCCCAATAATTCGGCATAGTAGAGCCCTGTGACCGTTTTGCCCTTCTCCAGGAAGTCGATGTAGATCACACCTTTTGAATCCCAGAAAACGGTGGCCATCACCTTTCCGGCCGATAGGACAGTCTTCGCCTTCTTCGGAGCACGTTCGCCGGGTGAAGTCCACTGTTTCGACTGTTCCTTGGTCTCGGGTGTGTACCAGTGTATCCATGTTTCGTCGACGGTCACGAAACGACGCAGAAACTCCTTCGGATTGCGCTTAAACATCGTCCAACACTGCTCTGAAGTGGTCTCACGGTTGCGCTTGTTGTCTGGAGTGAGCATACGCGGCACCCATCGCGCCGACAGCTTTCTCATGCCCAATACTTCATGCAGGATATGACCCACGCGGTCTTTTGAGATGCCTACTGTCTCAGCTATTTCGCGCACCTTCAATCGGCGGTCTGCAAATACGAGATCGTGGATTTTTGTCACGTTATCCTCCATGGTAGCCGTTTTCGGGGCACCTGGGCGTGGCTCATCAAAAACCGACGTGCGACCACGTTGAAACTCGTTAACCAATTTTTGACAGTCGCCATCGAAGGAGAACTCACCGTACACAGCATCCAAGCGCTCTTTGATTTCGCTGCGCGATTTCCCTTTCAAAAACAAGAATCTAATCACCGACTGATATTGCTCTTTTTCCATTTTTCTCAAATCCGCGGACACGCTCGCTTCCACACGCGGTCAAAACAAAACTACGCGTCTGATTCGACTGAAATTTTGACAGTAGCTGTCAACGAGAATGTACTACGCGATAAAAAATTGCTCTTGCGATAGTGGTGCCATCGGGCGGTGAGGCTAAGTACTTATCGGACCGCCCTCGTATAATATAAGAAATATATATTAAAAAAAAAATAAAAGGATTTAAATACTCATGCAGAACTTACTAACACTGTGATTTGCTTTAACCTCTAAACGAGTATGGTCGTACGGTATACGGCGAGCAAATTTTTACCCCAAGAGAGTATGGACGTACACAGTACGTCTGATGTTTTTATTCCCGAATACATGAATTTAACCATAAAATGAACATGGCTTAAATTTTTTTATCTATTCTATTATTTTGTATATGGCGGCTACAATTACGTTTTTTATATTATTTACAAAATCAATTTTTTATTTTACTTACAAAATCTCATTCGCTTAGGAGGTTAAAAGTTCCTTCCATGTAATAAATGCAACTCAATGAAGTAGGATTAAAATACTGCCTTGGGCGAATTTCTGAACCACCATAAGATTCCAGGTTGGCAATTTTCTTTAAAAATAAGATGATACTAGGATAGGTAAGATGGACTGAATGACATTTTTTGATAAAAAAGATATTTTTTATTATCATTTAAAATTTACATTTATCTTCAAATCATATAAAACTTAGATACATTGAATACATAAAATTATAATGAAATTTCTTTCAACAGGTACACTTGATAGAGGAGAAAACATTAAGATAGGCAAAATAAATCTAATACATATAAGCCAAGTAAGCCGTGCTGCAATGATTAATCCTATTTGAGTCAAGAATGAGGAAATTAAAGAGCAGAGATTTAAAAAAAAAATATTACACTTTCATTGTATATGCATGTTACAGTGGAAGCGTATGGCCAGTAACACCTTCAGTAAAGTAACAGTGAATGTGTACTACAGTGTTAACTGTTCACATTTACATGTGAAAGTGTACTTCCACTGCTCTTCGTTAGTGAACATGCTAGAATATAAACATCCATGCACAGCTACGGTTGTTGCACTTTGAAATGCGAGAGTGAAGTATAAATGTAAGAAGAATGGCGCTTTATGCACTTTGAAATGGGATAACTCCTTGACTTGCTGTATTAAATAAAAACGTTAATTAACTTTTTTTTGTTTTATTTTAAAATTACTTTTTTCAGCCCCAGTTAGTAAAGGTCAACAAACACAAAGAGAGGATATAAAATCACTAGTGAGTATGATGGATTTATTTTAAAATGAACAATTTCTTCCACATTCACTTTTACTTTAGTGAAGGTTTACATTCATTAGTAATAGTTTATATTCACTGTACACTTCCACTGTGACATATAAAGTATAATCTGGCGGGATTATTGCCATGTTCCAACTAACAAAAAATATTTTAACGAAGCCTAAGTAAAAAGCGGACTGAAACTCGTCAAAAAAATTTAGGTACCAACGGAAATTGAACGCTCGGGTTGGGAGACAAGTGTCTTTCCAACTAGGCCACGGAGATCATCATGAGTGAATGAGGTTAAATGAGAATGATGTATAATTGGAAGTATGGAATTGTAGAACCAAGACTGGAATTTTTATTCTTCTTTCACAATCAATCAATTTGTATACCGCCGATTATTTCAAGTTCTCTTTCAAAAGACTCTTAAAACATTAAAATCTAACGTCATTCATTCTTTCTACGTGGCCTAAGTATCACAATGCTTATTATTCATCTACACTAAATATCTATTTATTTTAAGATAATCAATTATCATAAAATATAAATTAATTAATGAAAACAGTAACATGTTACAAATAGATTATCATTGGCAGCATGGCTTACTAACATTTCTTTTATGGATAAACCAGTGATTTCCGATAGTGTTGGAATATATATGAGTTTAAACATCAGGCCAAATATTAATAGTTGTAAAAATATAAATGACTAATTTATGATCTACTAAATTATTAGGAATACTCAAAGCAATAAAAAATCTATTTTAAAAAATATATTCTATTAATATCTAATATAATACTAATAGGATAAGACAGAAACTAAAATTGAGGAAAAAAAACATAATTAGAAATAGAAAAAAAATGTGTTAGGTCGTAAACTAGTTATGGGCAACCTCAGGTGCATGAGAAAATGTGGCTGATTTTCAAGTAACTCAAAAACTATTTCTTTTAATTTTTATCAATGAATCTAATGTAGATTGTTAAAAATACAGTGAAAAACAGAGCTGAGGAATCAGATTTTTAGGCTATTAAATGAAAAAAATTGTTCAGGTACACTATATTGTTTTTTATTCTTTTTCTTGAAGTGCTTCTGCTATCGGAGGTTGACCACCACCGTAGCAATTTTCACTTTGTTGACTATTGACTAGAAAAATTGCAATCAAACCATTGAAGCTGGTTGTTGAGTCGAGAGAAAGAATGTTTTTTTTTACTCGTTTGTTAGTGAACACACTTCCATTCCTTAGAGAATTAAGAAGTTGCCACAGCAAATCATTAGCATTACTAACTTCAGACTCGGGTATTGGTTAGTAAAAAGTGATTTTATTAAGAAACGCGTTTCACACTTCCTCTATTTTTGTCTATATTCCTTGAGAGGGTCCTATTAATGATTGACATCTCTTTGTTTTTTTTTTAATTGGTTGGCTGACCTCTTCTGTAGATGATAATTTGTGCTACTTACAAAACAATATCACATAAAATATGACAAGAGATGTCTTAAATGTTGAGATAAAATATTTTCTTAGTGCACACGTACTGATTGACAATTGTTAAAACAATTATGTGAAAATAATATCTTTATGGTAAAAAATTAAACCAAATGAGATTATACGTATGCCATTCAAGAGTCATACATAAAACTATTTAATATTTTTAAATCATTCTGTTACATTTTTCAATGTGACATCCTCAATTTTTCATCTAATCTCACAATGCATGAATTTCTCTTTTGAAATTCATTCTATTTTGTGTCTGGACCCCATCTATTGTCTATTATGCCACGTATTTCTAGTAGGAGATGACAATCCCTATCATTCACATCTACCAGGACTTGCCCCGAGCATGTACTCCCGATGTTTTAAATGTGACATTCTCAATTTTTCATCTAATCCCACAATTTTATGCATGAATGTCACTTTGAAATTCATTCATTTGTGTCCGGATCCCATCAATTGTCTTTTATGCCACATATTTCTGTAGGAGACGGTAAACCCTATCATTCACATCAATCAGGTCTTGCCTCGAGCATGTTCTCCTGATGTTCGGACAATTTAGCATGTGTTGCAAGTCCTCTATAGCCACACAATCACATTCAATACTACTTTTGTTCAAGAAATCCCATCGCTGCATATTCACCTCGCATCTAGTCATCCCTGCTCGGAGTCGATTCAGAACTCCAATTAGGCCAAGACAGTCGGTCTAATGATCCCATATTTTCCGAAAGCTCTATCCTATCATCAGATATTTTAAATTAAGCCAGTACATAATCAAAACTTTTAAAAATACACTGATTTATGCCGATCTAGACAAGGTCAATAACTGAATTAAAAGATGCGATGGTTTCTAATTTCTAGTTCAAAAATATGCAAGTCATATTATGAAAAATTTGGAGTTGGCAGTTTAGCAACGGTGCGATATGTATTATTGAATAAAAAAAAATAAAAAATTTTAAAATGCTTATAAAGGAAATAAGAATATCCTTAAAAAATACTATTTTACTTAATATCTAAAATATATAAATGTCTTAATAATTGACACAAAAACATTTACATAAACTACTATTTAAACATTTTAAGTGGTTACTTTTGAATTTTGAGAAAACAAAGTATATTCATATTTATTTTTTTATTTTATCATTTTTGTCAATTACTTCTCAATTAAATACAAGTTGAGTAATTCAATTAATTTTAACTGTTAAAATTAACTACCATTGACAACACTGAGATACTATAGAGGGGAAATCATAAAAAAAATGTATTTATGCTTATCATTAATGTTTATGCAACTACATATGTATAAAAAATACAGGATTGATCCGTATACTCCAGCCCTGAACATTTGATCATGAGGAAACTAAAATCCCTTTAAATTATATATGCAAGTATTTTATAAAATTTCACAAGTATATACAACTAATGTCATTAGAACACAGTGTATTGCGATTGCTTTCGATTCACAGTATAATGCAAAAATCAAGCACATTAAGGAGAAATGTTGATTAAGTGCCTTCAGAAATCACCATCAGTATATTTATGGAGACTTCAGGAAGATATGCACTGTACAGGACTCAAATAAACTTTATATGGATGAAAAAGTGACAGATGCTGTTAAATGGGCAGTCTACAGAGAAAAGCTTAATTTTTTTCTAAAAAACCATCAGTGTAACGCAGAAAAGTACGGTAAGCTTAATGGATATATTTTTTTAATTCAGCAACTAGCAGGGTTCTGGGCAAGACCTTACGGAGCAATCTTTACACAAACCCATCTAAATATTGAAAATATTCATAAGAGATGAAAAAAATATTTAAAATGTTCTATTATCTCTTTGCTTTTTAAACACAAACATGGTGTTTCACAAAAATATCAAAAGTAAAATGTTAATTTGGGGGAAGGAAAATATTTATTTTTCACACGAAAACTTTTTATAACCCATAAATTATTCATTGCTTTTCATTTACCTAAGAAAAATACTTGGTAAATAAAAGTATTATGATATTATATTTTTGAAAATACTAAAGAAATACAACTTTCATTTTAATACAAAAATAAGTTAGAAGCAATTTTTTTATTCTCATTTTATGCAATCGTAAGCATTTCTAATAAAGTACAATTTCTTTATAAATTTCCAAGGTTTATTTGTTTTAGGAATGATTAGTTGTTTTTCTTTGCCTATTTTAGGCAATTACTTGGATCTCCAACAGATCTGGAGTACGTAAAGAAATATCGGTCATGAGAATCAGATGTGCGAAACTGCAAGATGATGCAAAGAAAGAGGAATTTAGAAAAAGTGTGCAAGGAAGAATGAGAATGATAAGTGATAGATTAAATATTGAAGAAGAATGAATGAGTATGAAAAATATATTGGTGGCCACAGCAAAAGATGTCTGTGGCAATGCGAAACTTGAAATTGAAAAAGGCGATTGCATGGTGAGAAGAAAGTTAAAGAATGCATGAAAGAGAAAAATAGAGCATGGAGAGTATTTATCAAAACAAGGACAGGAAATAGTGATGCAGCATAATAAAGAGAATACAAATAGGAAGATTAAAACTAAAAGATCGGTTGAGGAAAAGTTTAGAGAGAAGAGATCCACACGTTATTTCTTGAAAAAATGGTGTACATTTATATGTTTAAAAAATAATTAATTCATAAACTTCTAGTAAAGAAAAAAAATCACAGGTGATAAATGCACAAAGATAATACTTTTCGAAAAAATTACACTTGTACACTCTTTATATTGAATGAAATATTATTACATGAAATAAAAGTCTTATAAAACTGAAATTGAAGTAAAATTGAAACTGCTTAAAAACAAATTGTTAAAATACGTTTCAATTGCGTAGTTCACAACAAGAGTTTTGTTTTATGACTTGTAATAAAATAATTTAACATAAAGTTAAAATTCACATTTAAATGCACCGTTAACAGATCAGCCCCAATATAGCAAATGCGTGCAGAAAGTTAAAAACCCTCATCTACACAAGTTGCTAAACGGCATCATAATTTATTTTTATAATTGGATTGTCTTGGAACACCCTGGCTTGACAATTTCGGGCTTTTTAAACTAAGATTTCTGAGCTTTGCGTTTAATATAACTGCCGAACTTTGAAGTCAAGGATTGGGGTTTTCACATTGAAAATAAACCGATTAGAGTTAACAAATTGAAGATTCCTGATATTTTTGTGTCACTGAATCTATCAAATTGAATGGCATATCTGTGGAGCACATATCGAGTCTTTTAAAAGTGAATTATAAACCGTTATTTATTCGATAAGCTATCACTTTTGGAGTGTTCAATGTATGAGTATAATAATTAAACGGTGCTCAAGAATATAATAAGACAACATAACAATTAATGCTCAGATGTCATTAACAGAATGGCCTGATAATCTTTCTAGTACTTGATGATAATCTAGTATCCGTGCTATTTATTTATTCGTATGGTACTTTTCAAAATATTGGAATTGGTGATCGACATGTTGAAGAGCGTAACCAGAGAGTCTTCAGCTTCAACAATCGTTCCTACAGGCTAAGAACCACTAGAGTAGACCCGTAACTCACAATTTGTCATCCTACGAGCTTGAAATACTAACACACGTAGATATTGGGACTATAAGGGCTAAGGAAAATCACTCATAAAATTAAGACCTAGCTTTGGTATAACATTTTCATTTTCAAGAGTAAAAAGTAATTGATGCTTACCCTAGAAAATTGTTCGATTTTGGAAAAAAATATCCATTTAAGGATAATTTTTAAATGAAGAGCCTGCGAAATATCACTGAAAGTCTAAATTGCATCATGAAAATAAAAATAAATTTAAATTATGCAAGGTTAATGCATGCATATTAGGGTGTCCCTTATATGGTCAAAAAAAAAAAATTTGCGATTTTTTTTGCTCTCACCCCCTAAATATTTTCCATTTGGTTTGATTTACTCAAAAACAAAATTTTATCTCAATACGATGGATGACGTTAACCCGTGCCGACTTGAGCGCCAAATTTGAATGTTAGGAATTATAGGTTTATTAGTTCTAAGTCAGTGTAAAAACTATTGATGAACGTATAATATCTTACTTTTTTTAAGTTCAATACATTTTTGCTCTTTAGAGTGCACTATGGTTTTTATGTATTCTTGTGGATACTTTCTTTTCAGTGTTTCTACCTTAAAATCTGGGTATGGTCTACGATGTTCTGGAACACAACGCAACACAAATTGCTTTTGCTCTTCATCGACTGTCAATAGTCCATGAAAATCTTGCATTAATTTAACACGTCATTCAACAGTCATTTACAGCTTTTAACTCCTTAACTATCATTTTAGCTTCTTAATATGAAGTGTTGCTCATTCATGTTGAAGGATTTTCTTGAATAAAACTAGTACCCATCTTCAGGCGAGAGAACAGATCTCTGCTCTTAGTTGACACGAAGTCATCTATTGTTTTCTCGAAAATGAAGTTAATTTTAGTTTTTTTTGCAGTCTCCTCCCAAAAAAATTACAAAGAGCTCTTTGAGTTCCCGGCAATAACCTCTCAGTAATGGTTTATTTTATTTACTTTCATAGAATTCTAACACTTCCTTAATTTCCGACTCTGAAAAATACTTCCACATTCTTTATGCCACTTTGAAAATTATTTGCATTGATACTTTTCAGCTCTCCCTTAAATGTTTAAAAAGTGGTATGTCAAGACTGCTTATTACATCATGCACTTTGCATTCAAATACACATCGTAAAAAAAGTTCATATTTATATATGATGACGGCACGGGAAAAACAACAATTCTCTGTCCAATACTTATTTAAGTAAGACACATGCCCACTTAAAACAGCCATTGTTTAAGGCAGTTGTGTCGCTGCAGAGAATTTGTACATTGTCTTCTCTACCCCAATAGGTTAATGCATCCCAAACAGCGTTCGCTTGCTCTTTACCAGAAGCATTCTGTAATTTTGGAACGCCGATGAGCTGCTCACTGTTCTCAAATTTATCAACGATTGGAAGTCTTTCTTCTTTTGGGTCCCTGACATTTAATGCGGGCAACAATTTACCATCCCAACGAAAAGTAAGAATTGCAGGGATATTATTCTTGAAAGCCGATTTAATTATTTCAGAACGTTCTCTTCTCTTCATCTGGCTGATTTGATGAATAGAAGATTTATTAATAGATAGCTCTTCGGTATTGTGGCCAAGTGTCTCTAGTGTCGCCTGAAGGATGTATACAGAATCTCTTACACTCAGCTGACATATATCCAAAGCAACCACTAATTTAGTAGTAATACAATCAGTGGTACCTCTTCTCGCTGCATTTTGTATTGATGTACTCTCAAGACTCACAAATGTCGATTTCATCTGAACTTGGAAATGCCTTATCTGAATCTTCATATGATGGAAAAGGAGGTACACTAGTAGATGTAGATATTACACATTGTTGTTTCTCTTGCCTTTTCTAATTTTCTTTGCCTCGCCCTTTTCTCTATATCCGCGAGTTTTCGGTCTACTTCTGATAGATAACCTTTACGTACAGGCTCTCTCTGTTGAAGTAAAAACTTCCTTTCTTCTTCCAACTTTAATGTTTGTAGAGCATTGGCATGTGCAATATCAAATAAATTGTCCAAACAATTTCTAAACTTCCTTTCACGGTGCTTAAAACTTTTTTTAGATTTTTTTGCAATTTTCTCCACTCCGAATGCAAGTTAATAAGTTTTTGTGAACAATGGTGAACAGCTCTTGTTGTAATTCTCGATGTCTCCCAAAATATCACGCACTCACGAACCACAAGATTAGCACTTACACAGAAACTTAATTTTACCTCCCATATGTTATAAAATAACACTTCCAGCACTTTTCTATTTGTTGGTAACTTGTGCCCTGTTATTTGGTGTTTTATACTATATATCCTATTAAAAACACACGTTCCCTAGCATTGCGTAATTGATGTGACATAATGTTATGGTAGCAAGCCCAAAACACATGCAACACGCTTGATAACAGATAATGAACTGAATGCACTGCACGTGCCACGTACTAGAGACCTGACTTAGCGTGACAAGTTCGGCCATGTTCATGCGAGTTCGCGCTCAAGTCGGCACGGTTTATAATGCTTCGATTACAACAAAAAATTTTGTAGACATGTTTTAGAGTCATTCAAACAAAATTGGAGGGTGAGACGGCAAATATTTTGAAGTCGGAAAATAAGGGACACCCTAATGCATATACGTGCAAAAGTAAACTGCAAGTTGATAATTGTGCGACTTTAATGAACAACTGAAGTTGGTAGATACGAGGGTCATCTAGAAAGTAAGGTTACAAGGGATCCTGAAGCTGGGGGAAATTTTTTGTTTCGAAGTTGACGCACCTGGCATGTAGGGGGGATACTAAGTTTATTTGGTCCCGCATGTTTGTTGCCCATTTTGTTCAGTCACAGTAAGTTCTTCCGATGGAGAGGTCGTCGCATGTTCTCGCCACAAAACGTCCGTGCGAGATCCGCATAGTCATTCGTTTTTTGACTTTGCAGAACAATACCGCCGCGAAAATCCATCGGAAGCTCGTGGAAGTTAATGGTAGTGATGTGATGAGTCGACAACATGTCACGAAGTGGGTTAGGTTGTTCAGAGAAGGCTGTACTGATACTCACGACGAGGCAAGGCGGTGATTTCTGACGAACTTCTGCAAAAAATTGAAGAACAAGTGCGAAATGACCGCTGTGTGACGCTTGACGACCTTCACGAAGAATTTCCTGACATTTCTCGAAGCCTCCTTGATAATATTGTCGGAAAAACTTGGTTACAAGAAATTGTGTGCGAGATGGGTGCCCAGAATGGTCACACCGGAGCACTGTCAAAATCGCGTGACCGTCGCGCGTGAATTTTTGGATCGTTTTGCACAGGAGGGAGAAGCTTTTCTGGATTCTTTCGTGACGGGGGATGAGACGTGGGTGTGTCACTACACCCCAACAATTTTCTAACGATCAGGAGGTCGAGGAAGCTGTGAAGAAGTGGCTGAAAGAGCTGGTGGCGGAGGTCTATGACACTGGCATACAAAAGCTGTTGCCTCGACTACAGAAATGTCTCGATCTCGACGGCGATTATGTTGAAAAATAGTTTTATATATTTGTGAAGTATCCTGTGAATTTCAATTAAATACAAGCATTTTTCGATCCTTCATAAATGTTGTAACCTTACTTTCTGGATGACTCTCGTAATTGTGCGATTCATCAAATTTAGTTTTACCCTCCTAGACTAAGGATAGGCAAGCTACGGCTCATGGATCTACTCTGGCATGTGAAGGTATGCCATGCGGTCTATGGTCAATTCTTAACATTTTATTGAAATGAATATGTATTAAAATAAAATTAAAGAATCACTTTATTTTTTATGAACATATGTGAAAATGGTCAGTAATTACATATGGAGCGAAGTCATGAATAATGATTCATAAGACTCATGATATTAGACCAGCACATATTTGGAGACCAAAAATCAATCGAGATCATTTGATAACTTGGATCGGCCATGTTCACAAAGTAGATTACCAAACAATGATCGAAAACGTGTAGTAATTAACACCCTTAAGAGCAAGACCACTATTACAAACCTGGCGAGTTTATTGTCATGTGGCAATCTCTTATAATCAATCAAAGAAAAAGTCAAAACAATCAATCAAAGAGGCTTTAGAGAAAACTAAGACTGGAATCATTAAAAAAAAAATTGGGTTAGAGCAGGAATCAAGTCAGCAATCTCACAAACTAGGACATAAAGACTATAGTATAATGTGCTGATGGAACTTCAAAGGCTAGGGATTTGAAAATACTGGACACAAAAGGCGTAGGATTATCGAATATGGAACATCATGGAGACTCGAGTTCTGAAAAAGTATAAATGGTATCGTGTTCCTGATAATATTCAACAATCAATTTTTATTTTTGTTGTATATTGAAGTGGTAGCAACGAAGTATTTTTGAATTTCTAAAATTATCAAAAAACCCGTTTAAAAAATACATTACATGAAAAAACAAACCAGCAACTAAATCAGATAAGTTTGAGTTGGCCCACCACTAAGAAAGATGTTCCACCCATGTCCTGCGCTACGAGTATTTCATGAATGAAATATTTATAAAAAAAAGAAAAATTCATTTTATGATTCAGATTTTTTCATTTTAATAAATTTAAGTGGAATGCTTAAACTTATGAGTATAAACACATAGAACTGATATGGATATTTTTGTATGAATTTCTTTTTTCCATACCCATTCGTTTAAAAAACAAAGAGATTTTGCTTCATTAAAAATAGTTTTATACAAAAATAACATAAAAATAATCTTTATCCCTAATTCGTGTGCTAAGAATAAGAATGTATTTAAAAGTATAAGAGTATTGTAATAGGTATTTTTTTCTAAGTTTATATATCTTTTTTTATAAAAAAAGGTTCTTAATACCATTCTATTAAATAAAAATGCAGTAATTACTAGGTGGAAAATTAAGGTTGTTTTTTTCTTGAATAATCCTCATCATATTGGTTCAATTCTTTAATGATTATTTAAAATTACTTATTTGTCATTACTGAATTTTTATTTAGTATAACTGTTATACAGTGATATATTATGTATGTGGATTTTTTTTGCATTTGGACATTTCACATCATTGTGATCAGAGAACCCTGTCAAATATTTAATATATGGGAAGTAAATATATGTATATCCACAATTTTGTATATATTTACTATGTAACTGTTTTCAAAACACGTAACTTTCATAAATGAAAGGGTGACATGCTCGATTCATATTTTACAACTTAAGATATGGTAAAAATTATCTTATTTACATTTTTTTTATAAAATCTAATACATCAATCAACAATTCCCGGGATTAACAAACAGATAACAAATCCATACAATTCTCAGTCAGTACCAGCTTTTAGAAGTTACGTGTCAAACTTTCATGACATTCCGACATTGTGTCATTGAGTTACAGTGGTTTTAGTGACGCTACTTTTGCTATTTTCAAAACAATGAAAAAAACCGAATTTCGTGTGTTGATAAAACATTGCTTTTTAATGGGAAAAAAATACCGTTCAAACTCAGTGATGGCTTGAAAAGTGTTATCCGGGCTCTGCTCCGTCAAAATCAACCATTTGTCGGTGGTATGCTGATTTCGAACACGGTCGTACAGACACAAATGATGCTGAATGCTCTGGTCGTCCAAATGAGGCTGTTCCACCAGAAAACATTAAAAAAACCCTCAAAATCGTAATGGAAAATCACAAAGTAAAGTTGCGTGAGATAGCTGACATCCTGAAGATATCATTTGGTAGTGTTTACACTATTTTGCATGAACATGAACAACAATGCATCGATGATTCATAGCGCTGTTTGGCACTGTTTACGCGAAATAAACAGGAGTTTTTGCATCGGTATGTGACAATGGATGAAACTTGGATCCACCACTATACTCCGGAATCAAATCGGCAGTCAGCTGAGTGGAGAGCAGCCGGTGAAAGTCGTTCAAAACAACCAAAAACTCAACAGTCGGCTGGGAAGGTTATGGCCTCCGTATTTTGGAATGCGCATGGTATATTCATCGATCACCTTGAAAAGGGAAAAACCATCAATAGCGAATATTACATAGCGTTATTGGAGTGAGTGTTTGAAGGCAGATATTGCAAAAAAACGGCCCCATATGAAGAAGAAAAAAGTTATCTTTCATAAGGACAATGCACCGTGTCACAAGTCGATGGTAACGATGGCCAAATTGTATAAGCTGAACTTCGAATTGCTTCCGCACCCACCGTATTCTCCAGATTTGGCCCCCAGCGACTATTGGCTGTTCGCAGACCTCAAAAAGATGCTCCAGGGAAAGAGATTTGGCTCCAATGAAGAAGTGATTGCCGAAACTAATGCCTATTTTGAAACCAAAGATAAATCGTTCTACACGGCTGGCATAGAAAAGTTAGGAAAGCGTTGGAATGAATGTATCGCTCTTGAAGGAGACTATGTTGATGAATAAAGAAGAATTTTGACAAACAAATGTTGTTTTAGTAGTTAGTCCCTCGACTTATTGATCGATGTGTTATATTTGGAAATGTTGAATATTATTGCTATTCAAAATCATGGGGTTTAAAATTAAACTAGTTGCAACCCGTGAAATATTCACGGAAGTAAAACATACTCTACATTTATGAAAATATATATTCATAAATATAGAATTTGTTTATATATATATCATTTATACATCGTTCCCTTTTACACCGGTTCAAAAATTGTTAGCTAGGTATTTAAAATTCGTTCAGTTATCACGGACCCACTGAGATCCAAATTTCGAATTACTTTCAGACAGAATCCAAGTATTCCTCTCTCGCTCTCTTGTATTCAAAATTCAATTCTCGTATTCTTTCTTCGACGACAACCATCGTATGGGTTTTGGCCTATTTATACTATGATGTGTTCCATTATGGTCTGATCCTAATAAAAGTCAAATAATATATGCTGATAGGAATTAATTCTTTTGGAATTTGTACAAAATAAATTTGAAAAAGGTTTCAACAGAATATCCATGTTTAATAATATAGTATTTTAAAATCAACATAATGGGAGTGAATCAATGGCTAAGCCAAAATGATTCCATATATTATAATTAATAGGAATACGTATGTCAATAATTAATGCTGAGAAAAAAGTTTACATGAAGAATAAAATTATTCAGACATTAAATATTTTAATGAAAATGAACTTGTTTATTAAATGCCATTAGCACCACACAATAAAGATGTTGTGTATTAAGATTAATAAGAAAGGCAGTGCCATCCAGCACCATTATTAAACTATTTTTATAAAAGGTTGATTACATCTACCCTTGATGCAATAACACTCTTTCCATATTGATTATATAAACATCAGTAAAAAGTAATAAGAACACTGAAATTTATATAATCAACCACAGATACACACTCTCAAAAATGGTTTTGTTAGTGTGTATCTGGCGTGTATCTTGATGAATTACATCTAGTTATTTTAATCAGAAAATTAAAAAAAATGTTTATTTAGAAAACTTTTAAAAATCTAATAACAAATTATCCAAACACGTTTTGCCCACTCAATAAAACATACATCAAATTATATAAAAAGTTCTATACAATTATGTTGATATCGACATTTTTCATACTTGAATTCAAAATTATTCACAAGGAATCAAAAAATAAAATAATTATAGAGCTGCATAATAATTTGATTAATGTCAAATGACAAAAATGATTCCATGTAACTTCTAAAATATACTCACACCAATCTGGATCTAAACAATAAAAATGGCAAATTTTCTTTAAGGGGACAATCACTGTATGCGTGTCACAATAAAATAAAATAAATTCAATTCAATCTTATTCACAAAACGAGATCAATGACTGCGTAACAATCGTAATCAAAAGTTCAATAACAGAGGCCTATGATGAAAACACTTTTTATGTTTTTAACTTTCCTTCCTTTATGTATTTTTGTGTGCTGAAATAAAAAATACCCTAAAACATATCGCAAGTAATTTTCATTTGGTATTAAAATGCTAATTAGCGTACTTGTGGTTTACAGTATTCATAAACCAGCACTTTTAGTTACAATTATGGTAACCTAACACTTTTTATAATAAATATATCCAGTATTTGCTACAGAACCTGTTTTATTAGATCACTTTTCCCTGCTAAATTCAATAACACTATATTAACTTACCAGAGAAAAATTGGGCATTGTTTTGGATTCAGCACTATAAAAAACTATACATTTAGTATAAGTTTTCAAAATCTTTTCATGAACCTTAATTTTCCAGGCCTGTGTCATCATTGAACTTCTAATTTTTATGTTTTTTTAGTCAATGTAATAAATTCTTTACAACACAATTACAAAAGAAATTGTTTCAAAAATATTTCCAATCACAACCTATTATTTATATTTTTTTGGTATACACATAATTTGACAATTTTTTGTAATATTACTATACTACTAAGTATATGACTCGAAATCTGTTTTTTGGAATCTCCAAACAAATAAAAACTTTAATTAAAAGGATACCGCGTTTTCTTATCAGAGATAAAGGTAAATAGTATTTGCAGACTATATGGCACAAAATATTTTTATGGTTTCCGCACATAATATAAGTGTACAAGTCAAATTGTTTACCAACAACACATTGTTAAATTCAAATAATGAAAAGATAAGAATTGAGAATATTTATATATTTGATTTACAAATTATCAAACAATTTTAATATTTATGAATACGGCATCAAGAAATAATGATAAAATGTATATTGACCCTTTATCATCACACAACATTGCAAATGACGGGGATTGAAATTTTTACCTTAAAATTGTAAACTGAGGATTCCTCCAAACTTGTATTACAAGTTTTTTTTTTACTAAATATTATATTTTGTGATTTAAAGAAATATATGTGAATATTGCATATGCTACCCATGGACTATGTTTTGTCAATGCCAGTTATTTCACTACCACATTCGTTTTGGAACTGTGGAAAGTTTCGAGTTATGGCTTATTATGTGATTTTAATGAAAAAAAAATCCAAACATAAGTGAATTCCAAACTTGTAGTAGAAAAATCTGAAATTTAGTTCATACATACATACCAGCACACCATTTCCCTGCCAGGGTAGGCAGAGAGGATAGAGCATCATACTTTCCTATCTCAACTAAGATTAAAAATATTGAAAATTTAACTCAGAAATAATAATGTAATAAACTCACAATGTAAATTGCATAATATATAATTTTAGGTTATAGCAAATTTATGTTATTACAAATATGACTTATTGTCCCACAACACAAACAATTCTTCACATATTATGATTTTATAAAAAAGTAACACCATAGTCATACATACATTTTTTTAATTACACTTTCGTTGTATGTGGTACTTGACATTGAAATCTATTCCAACCAATCAGAAAATTCAAAGGAGGTGTTACATGAAAATCAGATTGGAAGCCTTTTTAATAAAATTGGAAATCAAACCCGTAAGCACCATAATTTCCATCTCATAGTGGAATAGAATAAACTACAATAAATCTGATGAAAAAACAAAGGGAAATTATGAACTGATTTCACTTGTAGAAAAACAAAACATTTTTTTGTTGTGCTTACCAACTAATTAACCTGGAAACTATATTTTTTCCTTTAATATTTCCAAAATGTATCATTATAAAAAACCATTTCCGAACTTCGCCTTATTTTATCACATTTTTCAGCCTCTGCAGCACAATATGTTTTGAATCTTTCAACAATGGTGTATTGAGCAGCTTTCATGAGATTATGTGACAAGTCAAAGGGGTCTTGGACACACATAGACGTGTCGTGTCTAAAGACTTCTTTCAAGGGGTGATCTGCGACAAACTTGCTGACTCTTCCCTGATTTCTGATCTCATCAGTGCACTGACTGACCATTATTTTATATCGTTGCATTTCATTTGGTAAATAAAAGCCATTGTTTTTGAATTGGCTCTTGAGAACTGTTCTACCCATCAGAGGACACACAACCTAAAAAAAATTAAAATATGATTTGTTATTACTCACCTTGTTTTTCTAAGATATAATTATTACACAAATATTTTTTTACAGAATTATTATTTGTCTAAAAGATTATTACTTGTCTAAAATTAAGTAAAAAAATTCTTGCTTAAGTTCAACTGGAAACCAGGGATATTTTAAATAAATTATATTTATTTCTCATTTATATGGAAATACATCTGGTGTAGCGTATACATAATGGTGAGCCATTTGAGATTTGCAGACGATATCGTTATATTCTCACAAAACCCGAATGATCTTCAGCACCAACTGCAAGAATTGGCAGAGGTCAGCAGGGAAGTTGGTTTAAAAATGAATATTTCAAAAACCAAATATATGATGAACGGCTTTGCTACCCCAAAACCAATAAACGTAGATGGAAAACCGCTAGAACTTGTCCAGGAATATGTGTGTCTAGGCCAACTTATTTCCTTTGTAGGTGGCATATCGGAGGAAATAGCACGAAGGACAAAACTGGCGTGGAGCTCATTTGGACGTTTGAATAACATCTTCAAAAGTAATCTCCCAATATCCTTGAAGCGAAGGGTCTACAACCAGTGCATTCTTCCAGTGCTTACGTATGGCTGCGAGACATGGACGCTCACAGTAAAGAACACGCAAAAGCTCCAGACCGCACAAAGGGGCATGGAGAGATGCATGTTAGGATATACTAAAAGAGACCGTAAACGAAACACCTGGATTCGCAATATAACAAAGGTAGAAGACGTTATAAAGGTGTGCAAAAGAATGAAGTGGCAATGGGCCGGACATGTAGCCAGAATGTCAGACTCCCGATGGACATCCGAAATAATCCAATGGTATCCAAGAGGCATAAAGAGGCCTAGAAGAAGACCGAAGGTACGCTGGATGGACGAAATCAGGAAGCATGGCAGCATCACGTGGCATCGGCGAGCAAAGGACCGAACTGTTTGGAGTCAACTTGGGGAGACCTTCATCCAGCAGTGGATCGACCCTGGTTGACAATGATGATGATGACATCTGGTGTATTTATTACTTAAATTTCCTTTTTTTTCATAACTTTTATTAATATTCATGGCTATGTCTTTAACTTAAGTGTATGAAAATAATATTTAGGAATAACTAATAAAAATTAAATACAAGATAAATCTCATGGATAATAGGGAATATGATGGAAATTGTATATGAGTCAAGGATGAGGAGTATTTTGAGATAAATAATGCTTCTACTATATAGTTTATTATTAAATTATAATTTGATTTATCAAACACTGTTTATTCCACTTATTGTAACGGTATAACCCTACCGGTTTCAAGGCTTTCACCTCATCATCAGGGAAGCATAAACAAGACAAGATTTCACGTATAAATAATATATTATCAAATATTGATAAGGATGAAAGGGCTAAAGTAAAAACCAACTTAGTTTTAAAAAATGAAGATTGGTCCTCCTAAATGAGATTTTTATGTAAAAATTCAGAAGATAAATTATTTGTCATTTTAAGACAGCCAAGAATCTTTAAAGAGAAAGTGTATATGTAATTTATAAAATAGTTTAAATACACAATTCTTACAGATATTCTGTTTAGTCACTAGATCAGGCATGTTAAACAAGCAGCCCACCAAAACTAGTTGATTTTTTTTAACTATAAGATGGAAGCAATTATTGAAAAGATGTGGCCTTCGGCCTAGTGTAAAATAACTTATGTGATCCGAGGTTAAAAAGGAGATTGATATATCTGCATAAGAATAAACAAAAGAAGATAAATATGGGTGAATGAGTCTGATAGCTGATGATATTAATAAAATCAGACAGAAAAATGGAAAAAAAATTCATCAATGGAGCTGGGAAAATGCTAGGCAGATGTTGAGTAGCACGTAAATGAAATTCTTTTGCAAACCAATAGGTACTGTAATGGTATGTAGCCAGAATGGACAGATACAAACAGCATCTGTACTCCATGTTAGGAGTGGATGAGTTCAAACTGGGGAAGGCGGCAGCAGCAAATCAACTCAGTTGTAAATTTCTCTCAAAGAAATGGTCTCCTATCCCCCTCAGCCCTTTGAATGGTCAGGGGGTGCTAAGAATCTCCAGGCTCAAAATAGTGAAGTCCAATATGCGAATGGGAATGTAAGAAGTCTTTTTGCTTCTGGTAAACTGGATAGTGCACCCTAGTTGGTCAGGGTGTGGAACTTCTAATTTAATAATGATGGCAGACACCACCAACATGGAGTTAGCATTCTGACTGCAATAAATATGTCAAAAAACTTCAATCTTGTATTGGACAGAATTATGTCTGGACGACCTTTTGTTATCACAATTTTGCAAGTGTATGCTCCAATTGCTGATATAAGATATGATGACAAGGTAAACCACTTTTATGGATCTTTCTCTGAAATTTTTAGATATATTCAAAATTATCAAGTTGCCTTGTTAATTGTTTCATAGTGCTAAAATTGACCAAGGTAGATCTGATATTGTGGGCAATTATAGTCTTGGTGCAAATGACGAGTGTGGAAATAGACTTTTTGATGTCAGGAAAACAAACTACAATTTTTAATAATTGGTTCAAAATGACTAAGACAAAGATTGTACTGTCTATTAGATCAAATTTTGCAAACATGCAAAACCAAATTCTCTCATGGAACCAAATTGACTATACGAGGGTGGTCCGATAAGTACTTAGCCTACAAAAGAATAACAAAAATTTTGGAAAAGTGGCGATTTATTTCTCAACATCCTTTGAGTTCGATACACTTGACTCAGCGATGCTCCAACTTCTTTAACCCGTCTGAAAAATACGTTTTCTGGAGGTCTGCAAAGTAGGCCTCCGTGGCGGCGATAACCTCCTCATTCGACTCAAATTTCTGCCCGGCGAGTGACTTTTTCAAATTTGGAAACAAAAAGAAGTCGCACGGGGCCAAATCCGGAGAATACGGTGGATGGTAATTCTACCAATTTGGCCGTGGCGACGGCGGAGGTGTGAGCCGGTGCGTTGTCATGATGGAAGAGCACTTTTTTCTTCGCCAAATGGGGCCGTTTTTTCTGCAATTCGGTGTCGAATCGGCCCAATAATTCAGCATAGTAGAGCCCTGTGACCATTTTGCCCTTCTCTAGGAAGCCGATGTAGATCACACCTTTTGAATCCCAAAAAACGGTGGCCATCACCTTTCCAGCCGATAGGACAGTCTTCGCCTTCTTCGGAGCACGTTCGCCGGGTGAAGTCCACTGTTTAGACTGTTCCTTGGTCTCGGGTGTGTACCAGTGTATCCATGTTTCGTCGATGGTCACGAAACGGCGCAGAAACTCCTTCGGATTGCGCTTAAACATCGTCAAACACTGCTCTGAAGTGGTCTCACGGTTGCGCTTGTTGTCCGGAGTGAGCAAACGCGGCACCCATTGCGCCGACAGCTTTCTCATGCCCAATACTTCATGCAGGATATGACCCACGCGGTCTTTTGAGATGCCTACTGTCTCAGCTATCTTGCGCACCTTCAATCGGCGGTCTGCCAATACGAGATCATGGATTTTTGTCACGTTATCCTCCGTGGTAGCCGTTTTCGGGGCACCTGGGCGTGGCTCATCAAAAACCGACGTGCGACCACGTTGAAACTCGTTAAACCAATTTTTGACGGTCGCCATCGAAGGAGAAGAGTCACCGTACACAGCATCCAAGAGCTCTTTGATTTCGCTGCGCGATTTCTCTTTCAAAAACAAGAATCGAATCACCGACCGATATTGCTCTTTTTCCATTTTTCTCAAATCGGCGGACACGCTCGCTTCCACACGCGGTCAAAACAAAACTACGCGTCCGATTTGGCTGAAATTTTGACAGTAGCTGTCAACGAGAATGTACTACGCGATAAAAAATTGATCTTGCGATAGTGGTGCCATCGGGCGGTGAGGCTAAGTACTTATCGGACCGCCCTCGTATTTTAATAAATCTGGAGTAGATTGAGTTCTGTTATCTGGGAAGTATGTGTACGTGTGATGGGCAAGTTAAAAGGGATATTGAAAGAAGGGAAACAAAGTAAACAGAGCACTTAATGTAATATTCAACAAAAACACCATCTATCTTAAAAATAGCAAAAATGATAATATATAAGAGTTTGTTAGTGCCAAGCGTATGGAAGTGAAACATGGACTTGGTAGAAGGATAAAATTAAGATAAAAGCTGTGTAGATGTGTGCACAAAAAAAATTGTGGAGTGTCAATGTATGAATGAAGGAGGAATGAAGATATCAGAAATGAATGCATTCATAAAATGGATGTTTTAAATAAAATGAACAAAAGAGCTTTAAGATGATTCCGACACATGGAGAGAATGAGTGATGAAAGAATGACTAAGCGAGTATACAAGTAAGAAGTGCAAGGTGTGGACGGAAGAGGTAGACCGAGGAAAATGTGGCTGGATCATGTGGACCAGATTTTGAAAGAAGATAAATTTAGAAGTATGAAGAATAGAAGATTGTGCATGGTGAAATGTATGAATGTGTAGGAGGCGAAAATTGTGTGCTTGGATAGAAAAGTTTGGAGATCTGCCCTCTCTCTGCTTACCCCGCAAAGGACACGGTGTAATGATATGAATGCTTAATAAATCAATATTTTAGAAACTCAATCAAAAGGGTAATAACATATCCTGGTGCTGAAATTGGTTCGGTTCATACCCCCCAGCCCCCACCCCTCTTATGGCAGATTAATAACAAAACGATAAAGAAAAATCTCATCACTAAAACTGTAGAAAATGCCCGTCGTGGTTATGCAACATTGTTGAATGGACAAGTAGATATCCAGACATTTTAGGTGCTGTTTCATACCACTGAAGACAGAAATATTTTATCAAGAGGCATCATCTATAGATGAAAACTTTTTCATGTGGCACTTTTGTTATCATCATCATCATACTCTTTTTATTCATTGAGTAACAATGTTAAGAAAAACAAACGCACATACCTCAGTATCGTAGTTGAAAACACTGCTATAGTAATAGAAAAATCCATAGACGAGTTCTATAAATGAAGGTGGGTTGTTGAGGTATCCGGGAGGAATAGGCCTTGTTGAATAGTGACATTCCCATCCTGAAATAATAATTGAGATATATCTTTTTATAATTAAAATTTTTCATTTCATAACTATTATTTTGACATAACCTTAAAAAAAAGCATTGAGTTTGAGTTTATAATTTAATTCACGTATTGAGTCACAAATATTTTGGTAAATAAAATTACTAGCATTATGGTATGACTTTTAATTTCATCTGTGTTTACAGTATTTATAATGAGTATCGAAGTGCTTGTTCACATACATTATTGATATATAATAACGCAGGTGTTGATATCAAGGACTGTAGAAATACAAAGACTGGAATTTTTTTGACATCCTAGTGACGCCAAAGAATAAGGGTAGGGGGAAATATAGTGTCAAATAGACGAGGTATATATAAATATTTTGTATTAATCAATTATTATAGTTGGATTTGTACAGATACTTGGAGGTGTGATAAGATCCAGGGTGATATAAGTTTGTTTGTCAACTGTTTCAAGACTGTTTATGATTGTGATATACTAATTACTCTTGACTCGAATTTATCAATCAATTGCGTATAACTCATGTGAATATTAAAGTAAATAATGTGGAAATGAAACTCGGCTCCTTGAGATGTAAAAAGTCTCCCGGGCCGGATGTTATTCCATAGGTTTACTTAAGGCGTTGTGTTTCACTGTCCAAAGAGATTTTTCAAGACTGCTGGTAATCTAACACATCGATCAATAAGTCCCGGGACTAACTACTAAAACAACATTTGTTTGCCAAAATTCTTCTTTATTCATCAACATAGTCTCCTTTAAGAGCGATACATTCATTCCAACGCTTTCCTAACTTTTCTATGCCAGCCGTGTAGAACGATTTATCTTTGGTTTCAAAATAGGCATTAGTTTCGGCAATCACTTCTTCATTGGAGCCAAATCTCTTTCCCTGGAACATCTTTTTGAGGTCTGCGAACAGCCAATAGTCGCTGGGGGCTAAATCTGGAGAATACGGTGGGTGCGGAAGCAATTCGAAGTTCAACTCATGCAATTTGGCCATCGTTACTATCGACTTGTGACACGGTGCATTGTCCTTATGAAAGAGAACTTTTTTCTTCTTCATATGGGGCCGTTTTTTTGCAATTTCTGCCTTCAAACACTTCAATAACGCTATGTAATATTTGCTATTGATGGTTTTTCCCTTTTCAAGGTGATCGATGAATATTATACCATGCGCATAAACAAATACGGAGGCCATAACCTTCCCGGCCGACTGTTTAGTTTTTGGTCGCTTTGGATGACTTTCACCGGCTGCTCTCCACTCAGCTGACTGCCGATTTGATTCCGGAGTATAGTGGTGGATCCAAGTTTCATCCATTGTCACATACCGACACAAAAACTCCTGTTTATTTCGTGCAAACAGTGCCAAACAGCGCTCTGAATCATCGATGCGTTGATGTTTTTGTTTCATTGTTAGCAAACGCGGCACCCATTTAGAAAAAAGCTTTTTCATGACAAATGTTTATGCAAAATAGTGTAAACACTACCAAATGATATCTTCAGGGTGTCAGCTATCTCACGCAACTTTAATTTGCGATTTTCCATCATGATTTTGAGTTTTTTTTTAATGTTTTCTGGTGTAACAGCCGCCTCGTTTGGACGAACAGAGCGTTCAGCATCATTTGTGTCTGTACAATCACGTTTGAAATCAGTATACCACCGACAAATGGTTGTTTTCAAAGTAGCAGAGCCCGGATAACACTTTTCAAGCCATCGCTGAGTTTGAACTGTATTTTTTCCCATTAAAAAGCAATGTTTTATCAACACACGAAATTCGGTTTTTTCCATTGTTTTGAAAATAGCAAAAGTAGCGTCACTAAAACCACTGTAACTCAATGACACAATGTCGGAATGTTATGAAAGTTTGACACGTAACTTCTAAAGGTTGGTACTAACTGAGAATGGTATGGATTTGTTATTAGAGGCGCCATCTGTTGGTTAGCCCCGGGACTTATTGATCGATGTGGTAGCTATGTATTTGATTCCTATTTATAATGTAATAGATCAAATGTGAAAAATTACAGACCTATTTACATACAGTCTACCCTTTCTAAGGTATTCGAATAATTGGTTTAAGATTGTATTGGGTGTACAAATTAGTTCGGTCCGTTTTTTTGTGTTCAAAAATGTATTTATTTCTAAACAAAATGAATGAACAGATCAATTAAAGTATTGTCCATCGCTGACTACTACTTTTTCCCATCTCTCAGGCAATTTTCGAATTCCATCTCGAAAAAATGACTCGTCTTTTGAGGCGATCCAAGTTTGGAGCCAATTTTCGGTTTCTACGAAAGAAGTGAACCGGTGACCTGCCAAATCGTGCTGCATCCTTCGGAACAACCAGTAAACAGAAGGAGCAATGTCCAGGGAATACGGTGGGTGCGGTAAAACACATCCCATTTGAGCTTTTCTAAATATTTTTTTAAGACTTTTGCGACATGAGGCCGAGCATTGTCATGAAGAAAAAAAACTTTATGTCTTTGCTCGTATTCCGGCTGTTTTTCTCGCAATGCACGGCTCAAACGAATTAATTGTAGCCGATACCGATCGCCCGTAATGGAATCGCCAGGTTTCAGCACCTCATAGTAAACAACACCCCTTTGGTCCCACCAGATACAGAGCATGATCTTCGAACCATGTATGTTCGGTTTTGGTGTTGATTTCGATGGCAACGATTGACCGGGCTTAGCGTAGTATTTTTTCTTCTTGGGGTTGTCGTAGAATATCTACTTCTCATCTCCAGTTGCATTCCGATGCAAAAAACCTTTTCTTTGTTGCCTTTGAATCAGCTGCTCGCAAGTGAAAAATCGCCTTTCAACGTCTCTCGGTTTCATTTCATAAGGCACTCAATTTCCTTGTTTGTTGAGTCACTCCCAATGATTCTGCAAGCTCTTCTTGCGTTTGACTCTGATCTTCTTCGAGTAATGCCTCTAATTCTTTGTCCTCGAATTTTTTTGGCTGTCCAGAGCGAGGCTTGTCTGCGACGCTGAAATCTCCATCCTTGAAACGTCGAAACCATTCCCTACATGATTTATCAGTTGGAGCAGCGTCACCATAAACTTCGACAAGCATTCGATGGGCTTCAGCTGCACTTTTCTTCCAATTAAAGCAGAAAATTAAAACCTCCCGCAAATGCTGCTTGGTTAACACAAAATTCGACATTTTCAACACTGTATAAAACAAGGTTTTTGCATGAAACTCAAAGCGATATAAACTGAATATTATTGGCAGATGTCTAACCTCTCTGAAACCGCCAAAATCGGCTGTCACTATGAACCATTCATAACACCCAGAGCCATTTTTGGAAACGGACCGAACTAATTTGTACTCCCAATATCTATGTGAAGCAATTAATAAATACAAATCAGCATGGCTTTGTTCAGAAAATCAACTCTAATTCATTTAATGCATATGACCATCACGCCATTTCATTGTCGGGGTAGGCAGAGGACAGATCATCAGACTTTTCTATCTCGACATATATCCTTAGCTTCTTCTACATCCATACACATTCTCATACAACTTCTACGATTCTTTTACTTTCTATATTTCTTTCTTTCAAAATATCATTAATTTAATCCAACCATACTTTCCTTGGTCTTCCTCTCACACCCATTCCTCTCACATTTGCACTATATATGTTTTGTTAGTCTTTCTTCATTTATTCGTTCCACATGCCCAAACCATCTCAGCATACTGGTTTTCATCTAATATAACACATCAGCATTAAGTTCACATTCATCCCTAATCACTTCATTCCGTATTTTGTAACACATTGTTACTCAATGTATTCTTCTCAATGCAAGCATTTATTCAGCTCATCTGTTTGGTTTATTTTCATATCTACGTTTCACTCCCATACATCAAAGTACTATAGTGGATTATTATGTTAGCAGATTTTGATACTGTCCGATTCGAGTATATACGTTTCAATGGCCCATTGACTTTGTTTCCTATCGCTACATGTCGTTCGATATTCATCTTAAATTTAATTCTTTATGAAACCTATATTTTTGGCTGAAAAAATACAAAATAATTCATTTAATGCATATGCAGACTTTAATAAGGCATTTGACAAGGTATCATATGTTTTACTCAAGAAAAAAACCATGCGTGGTTTTACACAAGGTTTTCATCAGTAGTTTAAGAACTACCTTAAGGATCGTAAACTTTGTATCAGGATGAAGTCACACAAATTGTATGAATTTGTTCCTAAAAGCCGTATTCCACAGGGTTCCCATTTGGGTTATTTTTGTTTTTGTTATTTATTAACACACGACAGAGATACATTTTTAATAATGTTAAAATTTTAATACATGCTGATGACAACAAAATCTATAAATGAATATGACTGACTTATTACATAATGACTTATTCTTCAACATGATCTAAATAGTTTATACTAGTGATGAACAACCTTTCTTTTCATGAAGGCCAAATTAGGTAAATAACAAAAACTTTTTGAGGCTGCATTTACAAATGTATATATTTTTCAAATAATTAAGTGAAATTAAAAATGGTCAGCTTGTTCAAGAACCCACTACAAAACTGCCTGGTTTTCTCTTTCAAGAAAGGTCTGGTGCAATTTAAATAGATTCGGGCGTAATCAGAAGCACTGTATATATGTAATGCATAGATGGTTTCGAACGACTGCCCACATTTAAAACTCTTGAGGAACTAAGGTAATTGCATTTCCTTTCATCAGGTGTCAGTGGAGTGGTTAGCAATCCTAATTGAGGTTTCTTGCGTATAGACATGAGAGGTCTATACGCAAGAAATTGCAAAAAATAAGTGAAAAAATGCTTCTTTGAATTACTTCAAGTGTGTCAGGGACTCTTGGAATTGAACAAAAATTATTTTATAATTTGTTTGGTCAAACACTTTAGTCTATTCCACATTATATAATGGTATAATCCTACCGGTTTCAAGCTTTTCACCTCATCACCGGGGGAGCACAAACAAGTCTTGTTTGTACTCCTCCAATTATGAGGTGAAAACCTTGAAACCAGTAGGGTTATACAGTTATATAAAGTGCAGTAAACAGTGTTTGACTAAACAAATTACAATATCTTAAAACCTCCACAGTGTAAATGGCTTAACTATAAATAATATACTGAATAAAAATAAGTTGGTAAGTAAAATAAGTACAGTACCCGGCAGTAAGTAATACACAGCGGGCTTAAGAAAGAAACTGTCGGCCATAATCGGCTAACTTCGGCTTTGTAGAACGTCATCTCTGTCCCTAGAACGCTTGACAAATCGCGACGGAACACGTGTATAAATGACAGAGATGACGTTCTACAAAGCCGAAGTTAGCTGATTATGGCCGACAGTCTCTTTCTTAAGCCCGATGCGTATTACTTATCGCCGGGTACTGTAATGTGTTTTATGTACAATTCTTCACTTCTATGAATAAAAATGTATAAGTTTAAAATAATGTATGATTTACCCAAAATGCCACTCTAGATATTTCTGAAAGATAGTGTAAATAATAAACATACAATTTTTACTGTTTACCACATTAGAGAATTTTGAATTCAAGACTAAGGTAAGTCAATACTGAAAAAAGTTACTTAGGTAATTCAATACTGAAAAAAGTTCAAGGTATATCAATATAAAATTAAACTACAGATCAAATTATGTACTTGCCTGATATTCTCATTTCTTGTGTGGAAACCCTGAGTGCTGCAATTGAAGGCAAGAAATTTCTTGTTTGTAGGTAAAATATTACCATTATGGATAGAGTGAAGCTTCTAATATGTTGGTCCAGGTGAGAATTAATGAGCCACTTCTTTAATATAATAATTAATGGCCGAGCGACTGGGAGGATTTGCATCATGTAACCAATCAGCTGGGTATTCTGGAAGCTGAGGCCATGGCGAAAAGAGACATCACAGTAGAGACTCGAAGGCTTGTGATAAACTTTGACGATGGGTGTTCTGGCATGAGGAATGGGCACTACCTGCTTCCAAGTGTTAGTGTTTTTTCTCATTCTATCAGCAACTAAACACACTACCTCTTCCTGGCTTTGTGCATCTTGATGAGTGTATCCAAAATACATGTTTCCTGTAATATCATGTGAATAATTACATTGATTTATTTTGAATATCTGATAAACCGTAATATATAACACAAAACATTTATATTGTTCAAATTAAAACCAATAAGTAAAATGTTAGAGACTTTAAATGAAAACCATATTATCCTTTTTCAATAAAAAAGGATAAAACGAAAATCAAGCCTGCACCCCCCCAGATTTGAAGAGAAGCATCTTGCAACCAGGCCATGGAGGTCATCAGTCTTAATTTTGACTTAACATGAACTTTTATATTTAACATACAAAAATGTCAAACATTTATTAAAATTAAATTCCATATTTCTTATAAGCAAATAAAAGGAACGTTTAAAATGTAGGCGTATTAGGTATAGTAACCTGTTTAAAAAAATTGAATCTATTTAAAGGGTTTTCCAATAAGGGAATTACAATGCTTCATTATAAAAAAATTAAATCTATTTAAAGGGTTTTCCAATAAGGGAATTACAATGCTTCATTATAAAAAAATTAAATATATTTAAAGGGTTTTCCAATAAGGGAATTACAATGCTTCATTATAAAAAAATTAAATCTATTTAAAGGGTTTTCCAATAAGGGAATTACAATGCTTCATTATAAAAAAAAAACACACTTTAATTTAGAAAAAAATTGAGGGTTTATGTATTTCAATATAAACTTTGATCGATCACAATTATGTGTGAAAGACAATATCAGCCAAATGGCTACCATAGCTGTTTTAGGAACAAGACTTTTTTTATCTGAATTTCCAATGTCATCTACGTATAATTGAGGTTAAATCTTACAAACAATGCCCTGAATCTCATCTTTAAACTTGTGGATGATTTTTAGATTGTTGATGTACACCTTTCGCATGATCTTGACAGGCAATTAACGTTGCTGTTTTGTAAGATAAATTAGCCCCTGAACTTCGATCTAAACGCCCTGTACGAAGACGCACACATGCTTCTTTATGTTTCGTACAGATCCAGTATACTCAACTTTATCAAATTACGAATTTTCTGCTCACTTGGCAATTATTCAGACGAAAAACATATTGAATTTTGTGAAAATTTTTGATAGCTAATTTTTGTAATAAGTTTCAATAATTTTAATGTGCTATATGAGGGTTGATGAAAAAATAATGAGAAAAAATTAAATTTCGTGGCCTATTTTTTTTTAATGAGCCCATCTCTTTTCTTCACGTTGGCGACACTGTGATGTATACTTCAATTTTCAGCCATATTGGATGAGTAGTTTGTGTTTGACAGGCAAGTAAGCATTTTGGCACGTTTGCGATTTTTTCATTTTAATAATGACTAGACAAAGATTTTTTTGAGGTTTTTCAGGCAATCCAGGAATTTGCCCACAATCAGAATTGTGTGCAAACTCTTAGATTTTGCACTACAATAATGCACCAGCTCACACTTAATTACTAATTCGTGAATTTTAGAAACCATTATAATGCCGGAACCACTGTATTCACTAGATATGGCCCCCTGCGACATTTTCTGTTCCCGAAAATGCAGAGGACATTGATAGGACAATGTTTTATGACCATAGAGGAGATCAAGGCCAAATCGCTGGGTGAGCTGAAGACTATCCTAAAAAGTGCTTTCCAGAAATGTTTTGCGGATCGGGAAAAATATTGGCATAAGTGTATTTTATCCTATGACTACTTTGAAAAGGACAATATTTATGATTAAATAAACACTTTTTGATAAAAACGAAAATATTAATTATTTTTTTATTAAACAAAATAACCAAAATATTTGCCATTTGGTAAACATTGGATAGTACGGGAAAACCCTATATACTCGTATCATGGAATAAGTTCCTTTTACAAATAAAAATTAATAGAATGAGTTGACTTAATGAGTATGAATATTTCACTTAAAACATTTAACATAAATAGTTCACATAATTATGACAATCTATTATTTATGTTATCATAAATAATAGGTTTTTCGGAAAGTAATTCGTAGCAATTCATTTAACCAAGCTTCACCAAATGCCCATGGACTGTGGTTTTCGATATTTTCAGTGTCTCAGCAATCTCTCGTGTCGTACAAGACTGGTTATTCTTGATCAAAGCCTTGACTTGGTCATCATGAGTGGTAATCACCCTTTCTCGGCGGATACCACCTTTGAGTGTTGTATTACTGTTATGCAACTTTTTAAATAATTTTTTATACACACGATAACTTACTACATCATCATTATACACCGTACAAACTTTATTTTTAGGTTTTTGTCATATTTTTTTGTTTCTGGTAGTAAAAAAGCATCAAGCATCGAAAAAACAACTTATTTTATTCCACCTTCCAAACGAATAAAAAAAAAAACCACCCATCAATTTGGATAAACAATGCGCTTAACTATAACATCTTGGATAAACAATGCGCTTAACTATAACTTTCCAGACAACCCAATATAAAATATAAATTTCAATAAACTGAATTAAAAAAATTATAAAAAGAAATACCATATTGGTGAACACTTTTGTTGATCTAGGGTAACTTTTCCACAGTAAAAAAATTGTCGATTATATAAATATACTTTATGAGGACTAAAATATGTAGATGTTTACCCATATCAAGGAAGACATCGAGGTCACTGTATGCATCTGCAAGGCCTAAAATGCGAGATCCGATAGGGTAGGCTCTGAAGCGGACGAACAAAGATTCCAGATCTTTGCAGCAACAAAGCACTCGATCTTTTTGTTTATATATCTAAAATGTAAAGAATAAATTTCTTTATTATTCACATAGTGTAAATTATAGATATAAAGTAATTTGGTTTGCAATTTATACATGTAAAGTCTTTTTTAAGTAAGGAGTTTAAAGAGAGATTATTGTGTAAACCAAGATTAGTAGAATTGAAAATTATTTAATTCAAGTCCTATAAGAATTCCACTTACAAACAGTTGTTTGCAACGAACTGTAGAGCATGTTGAGGTGGAGTGTTTGCAGCCCCCTGACATTGATCATCAATGTTGACAGCCTATAATAAGCTGTTAATTGCAATAATGACTGGATGAAAACACAATTTGAACAATTCTCATAATAGTGACTAAAGTATGCTACAAATTGTTTCAATGCTGCATTTATGGTAATATGATACATAATAAAAAAGAAATATAACTCACATCATTTGCCTCTAACAAAGCGTAACAAGTTTCCTCTGTAAGTGATTTGAGACTGGTAAACATTTTGGCTGCTTCTGGGGGGTATCTATTTCTCTTTCTTTTTTTGTAATTCTCTTTGTCTTCGGATTCCTCTTCTCTGTAAAATAAAAGTTTTTGATGTTTTGTTAATAAAAGCTTTTATCAAGTCAATTTAAGCCAGCTTGGTAGCTGGTCAATTGTTCATAAAGGGCTAAAGGTAGTTATCTAAAATAAAATCTCACTACTCACTACAGCCAATTGTGCTGTATGGATTGGATGCAAAGCTTGGAGTACCACTATGGCTCAAGAAAAGTTGTTCCAAGTCTATGAAAATAAGATCCTTTGAAGAATACTTTGGATCAGTGAGTATGAGAGTTAAAATAAATCTTCTGGTAACCCAATAAAGTATTTGTGATGCAGTCGGGAAGACTAGCTTGGGTTGGACGGACACATTGTGAGTTTTCGAGGGAGAGCCATCAGAAAAAAAGTCCTGAGAGTACCCACCAGTCGGGTGGGAAAACAACATGATAAATTATTAGGTACATCTGAATGGCGCACCTGTGCTCAGGATAGAAGCACTTGAAGGTACAACGTGAGATCAGTCCTAGGTTTCGATGGTCTGTACCTCTATAGAAGGAAAGAGGTAGACGAGAAAGTTTTTGCAGTCAAAAGAGTGTCAATAAAGATTGGAAACTATGTGGCATAATGTCAATCATTTTTTTAATACTTAGGTGGTTTATATGAACATGTTTAATACTTGGGTGGTTTATATGAACATTTTTTGTTGATTTAATTACAATTCTCATTCTTATTCTGATAAATTTTTCACTTGCAGGAAAAGAAAAATTTAAATATCAAAATCATAAAATAAATGCTTATCATTTATTTAACAACTTTTAAGAGATCTATTAAAAGCAGTGGCCATCTGGTCTCAATCTGCATGTAAAAATGTTCACAGCTCTCTTTGCACCATATATGGTATTACAAGTGTGGATACCAATTCTTTCTCAATGTCTGATAGGCTGTTTATAAAATTAGATATTTAATCGGTCTAAGTAAGATCATTTGGATTCTCCTTCCTCCTAAATTTAACAATTGAATGGCGTTTTGGTAAAGAGGTATATGTCATCGATTGCTTGTTTGTCGGGAGAGCCAAATGAGGTTTTGCAACACTTGTATTCCTGAAGTGCGGACCTCAGGTAAATTTTAAAGGTGAGCTTTGAATACATAAATTATTTATGTATTCAAAGTTTACCTTTAAAATTTACCTGAGGTCTGTATTTTGGGAATACAAGTGTTGCAAAACTTCATTTGGTTCTCCTGACAAATAAGTGATTGATGAGATATACCTCTTCACCAAAACGCCATTCAATTATTGTATAAAGAATGATTTGTTTTATAGTTGAATTTCTATAAAAAAAGAATTCTGAGTAACAAGCAAATAATTCTTACGTTTTTGCCGCTGTAGCATTTGTATTGTTTGATGTCGTTGCAACAGGTCCGTGATCTGAGTTTTCCTCACTACTAGTTGTATTGGAATCTTTAGCAGTATCTGGAGAATCTAAAAATATTTAAAAGAAATATGCACTTTACATTTATTTTTAAGTTTCTTCGTAAAAAATATTTAGATTTTTTAAACATTAATAAAATCCATCAGAATTGCAGAGTATGATTGCTTGATTCTTCTTTTATAAAAGAAAGATTGAACCGGGTGTTTTTTTATATGAATATTAAGATAACCCAAATTCTTGTCAGTAATTATAAGATTCACTTTATGAATTTCAAGTTTGAAGCAATCAGGCAAATATGAGGAGCTTGAAAATGAAGTGAAATTAAAGTTGTAATTATAATATGGCATGAGTGAAATTTACGAAAGTAAATTTTTTATTGTGGGTTTACATCATTTTTTTTATTATTTAATAATAATTCACGGCATGGAAATAAAATCCTTATTGCCAGGTTTGTACTTTTCTCCCATTACAGTGAGTTAACTTCTTTCTGTAGAATGGCGACGAGCCCTCTTGGTGGAAAAACAACATCTCCGCAACAACTTAAAAAATCTTTACTCATCGCATCAGATAACTTTTTCCTACTTTAACAATAAGACCATCCAGTGAGGAGACACAGACAGTGCCTACATAAAAAAAATCCAAAATTCCCAAGTATTGCCATTTTTTGTCAATTTTGATTATTTGGCATTCTAATCATAGATAATTGTCTTTGGTCATACTAATACAAAGAATACAACACCTACCCTCTTTGTCAGTTCCTTGTGTATTTTTAGCTTTATTAAGATTATTTTCGTTTTCTACAAGGTTGGTTAAGTTTTCTATCTTCCCTTCAGTTATTATGTTTGATTCAGTTGAAAAATCATCTTTATTCTGATTTCCACACAAAATCGCTTTGAATTTGGTTTCTAAATCTAAAATCATATTAGCGCAAACTTTTTCAGGATCCATCGTGAATCTGCAATTAAAAATAAGGTTTGAAAACATTTTGCAGGAATAATCGGGTATAATAATCAAAATACGGAATGTTTACAATTTTTCTTAAACCAAAATTTTCTAGATATGTATATTTTTTTGCCTAATGCGGCCGTTTTTTCTTGATTTCATCACTCAAACGCTGCAATAAGTTCGCATAATACTCGCCATTGATTGTTTTTCCTTTTTGAAGATAATCGATGAAAATTATCCCACGCGCATCCCAAAAAACTGACGCCGTGACCTTGCCTGCAGATGGAACTGTCTTCGCCTTTTTAGGAGCCGATTCTCCCCTTTCAGTTCATTGTTTTGACTGTTTCTTCATCTCAGGTGTGAAGTGATGGACCCATGTTTCATCCATGGTTATGAATCGACGCAAAAACTCAGCTTTATTGCTGTGAAACATCGCCAAACACTCGATTGAAACATCCTCACGACGCTGTTTTTGTTCCATTGTGAGCAAACGCAGCACCCATCTTGCGCACAGCTTTCTCATGTCCAAATTTTCAGTCAATATGTGATGTACAGCATTTTTTGAAATGCCTACCATGTCTGCTAACTCGCGCACTTTCAATCGACGGTCATCCAATACCATTTTGTGGATTTTCTTAACCATTTCTGGCGTGGTCACCTCATTTGGTCGACCACTGCGATGTTCATCTTGACAGCTCGTATGGCCACGTGTAAACTCTGCCATCCAATATTTTATTGTTGTAAACGGAGAAGCAGACTCCCCCAGAGTAGAATCTAGCTCGGCTTTGATATTGGTTGGACTTAGACCTTTCAAATGAAAGTATTGTATCACATAACGATGACCAATTTTTTCTATGTTTACAAATTCACTGAGAGCGTTCACTATTGATGGCTGCCAAACAAATACTAAACAACGTAGCGTCTTAAAACTTGAAACTTAAGCTTTATAAGTTTAGTACTTTCTACCATAGTAATTTTTTAAAGCAACAACCGCCATCTATATGTCAGGTCGGGTACTTCTGGGACCACCCTCGTACTTTGCACAGATTTCTCCTGTTACACAAAGAGGGTCTGCTTCTAGAGTTAGCTTATTCATAAAGAAGAAAATATCAGCCACGATTCTTCTCATACTGCTAGGCGGTGCCGAGAACATATCCAGTGTCATTCAGTTGGTTTAATATATCTATACCACGCGTGACTGAGTGTTTAGTCATGATATTCATTCAGTAAGTTAGTATGTAGAACAGAGGGTGATTCATTGCATGGCTATATTTATTAGGTACATACAAACTTAGTGCTTCTAGAATCACGGGACAGTTAAAGCAACCTTGAAAAACCTTAGTAGGAATATCGCAATGGATTCTTGCCTTCTTGTTTCGAGGCTTCTATAGTTACGCACCGTAAGAAGTTCGACATGGTGAGCATATTTTGGGTAATCACCCTTTGTTCTGTACCATAGATATGAGGATTTTTTTTCTTCTATTTGTTCAACATTGTTTTTATATTTGAGCTGATGAGAAGCCCAAACTGTAGATGCATATTCTAATTTGGTTTTTATCAGATAATTATATAAGTTTCAAAGGATATCGGTACTATTAAATCCTCTTGATAAAACCAAGTAGTTTGTAACAGTCCAATATCAAACGCGAGACATGGTTAACGAATGTGAGTCCGACATCAAAGGTTACACCTAAATTTTTGAATTCAGAAACTCTGTTTAATGCTACTCCCTGTATAGTATACTGATGGTGGGTTGGTGAAAATGATCGACTATAGGATACACAGACATTTATTTATATTGAACAGATTATTTTATTCAGTCCAGGAAACTAGAGAGTCTAGGTCCTGTTGTAACTGTGCATAGTCGTGAAATGAATTAATCTTTTTGAAAATTTTCAAGTCGTAACCGCACAATAAACATCTCGAGTGACTTATGGAATTTTGATTATCGTCTATTAATGAGGAATAGCAGGGGACCTAAATTAGATCCTTGTGGTATACCAGATTTTGCGATGAATTCCACAGAAGACTTGTCCTGGACTGTTATGTATTGAGATCTTTTTTTAAGTATGATGCAAATAATCCAATCAGATTATCACTGAAGCCAAGGCAATTTTGCATTTTCTGAAGTAATATATCGTGATCAAAGCTTTCTGGAAGTTTGCAGATAGGGCAGACCCTGGCTGTCTTCCAGCTTATGGGAAATTTATTGGTTTATGCTGAAGTTAAATATGTAGCAAATGAGATCATACACGTATTCCGCACATACTTTGAAAATGTCGGCTGATAACCCATCTGGTCCGATACTATGTCGGTTTGCAAGGAGTTTATGCTTTTCAACACTTCTTCTTTGGAAATGGAGCGATATGCTTCTGCTGTCTGATTAACTGTTTATTATTTTTTTTAGGTCATATTTAGCTGTCGAATCTAGGTAAACTGATAAAAATATTGTACAAAGTTTTCTGCAATCTTTAGGAGGTCTTCAATTATACTGTTTCCAAGTTTCATAGATTTGAAGCTAGTTTTTTTTCATTTTTCTATTCTTTACATCATCCATAGATATGAAGGGTTGTTTCGGATGTCGATCTCTATCTTGGGTAAACCTTCTCTGATGTATTAGTTTTATGTAAACATACCATGTCCCTTTTGGAGTAGGCAGAGATATCTATAACTTTCTATCTACGGATACCAATTCTGCCTGACAGATAGCTACATCTACCTAATATACACTCGTATCTCTAGTCCGCCAATTTCAAACTGATAAACAAGGAAACCTTGGTTAACGTGAATTATATTTGTAGTCGCATTTAAGCAAAATGATACTATTTCCCGGCTGATTAATAAACGCGCTTCATTGTTTGAAAATTTCACCTCACTGTGCAAATGATTTTACTGTCTTCAATGAGACAGTAGATAACATTGTCGAAGAAATTTGCACAATATGAGAACTTTGATTCATCGAACTCGATGCTGATAAAGTGAGAAATTTTCTTGAGAAGAATTAAGCGAGAATGATTTCCTTCAACTAGAAGAACAGCGTGCATATAAAGAAAAAGATAAGGAGTGTGAGCTAGAATAATAGGAGATTGTTAAGAAGTTAACTGCAAAAGAACTCAAGCGAGAATTTGATCACATAGAGCGCACAAAGGAAATTTTATTTTGTGCAGACTTGAATATGGAAAGAATCATGGAGATTTGAAGAAAACAATTGCCAGCTATTGAAAATAATATGATGAAATGATAAAGTCAAGCTCTATTCAAACATGTTGTTGCTCCAATATTTTGCAAAAAATAAATATTATTGTTCCAATATTTTGCAAAAAAAGTAGTTTATCATTTAATTATGCATTCATTCGGAAAATAAAAATTCATTCCTTAATCTTTTATTCTTCAATATTTTTATCATCTAATATAATTTACATGTAGTGTATATTTTACTAACTATATCATGGTGGATTGATTAGAATTAATCCTATCGTTTATTGTATTCGATTTACTCAGCGTGAGGTCATTATAAGCTGAATCAATTGTGTTAAACTAAGTTTTCCTGTATTGCAATTTGGGATATTCTTCATTAAGTATGCATGTCTATGCATTGCTCTTCTTTAATGTTCAAAATTCTCTTCAGCACACCACGATTAGGAGTAACAAACATTGCATTTTATAAGAATTTGTAATTGAGTTGTTGGCTTTGTTTTCTACTGTAAAATTCCTTTTGCTACCCTGCTCTATCGTTCCATCTCTTGAAAACATTCCTTGCAAGTTAGGCAGCGGGAATATACCTCAAACACACAACTTTCATTTTCTTCATATTCATACAACTTATTATGCACGATTTTATTTGTGTTTATCGCTTTATATCTCTCAAAATCTGGTTCACTTTATCAAACCATGTATGTTTTCCTCGGTTTACCTCTCTAATGCATACCATGCACTGACTTGTATAACACATAGATCAATAAGTTCCGGGACTAACCAACAGATGGTGCCTCTAATAACAAATCCATACCATTCTCAGTTAGTACCAACCTTTAGAAGTTACGTGTCAAACTTTCATGACATTCCGACATTGTGTCATTGAGTTACAGTGGTTTTAGTGACGCTACTTTTGCCATTTTCAAAACAATGGAAAAAACCGAATTTCGTGTGTTGATAAAACATTGCTTTTTAATGGGAAAAAATACCGTTCAAACTCAGCGATGGCTTGAAAAGTGTTATCCGGGATCTGCTCCATCGAAAACAACCATTTGTCGGTGGTATGCTGATTTCAAACGAGGTCGTACAGACAAAAATGATGCTGAACGCTCTGGTCGTCCAGATGAGGCTGTTACACCAGAAAACATTAAAAAACCCTCAAAATCGTGATGGAAAATCGCAAAGTAAAGTTGCGTGAGATAGCTGACATCCTGAAGATATCATTTGTTATTATTTACACTATTTTGCTTGAACATTTGGTCATGAAAAAGCTTTTTTCGAAATGGGTGCCACGTTTGCCCACAATCGAACAGAAACAACAACGCATCGATGATTTAGAGCGCTGTTTGTCACGGTTTACGCGAAATAAACAGGAATTTTTGCATCGGTATGTGACAATGGATGAAATTTGGATCCACCACTATACTTCGGAATCAAATCGGCAGTCAGCTGAGTGGAAAGTAGCTGGTGAAAGTCGTCCGAAGCGACCAAAAACTCAACAGCCGGCTGGGAAGGTTATGGCCTCCGTATTTTGGGATGCGCATGGTATAATATTCATCGATCACCTTGAAAAGGGAAAAACCATCAATAGCGAATATTACATAGCGTTATTGGAGTGTTTGAAGGCAGAAATTGCAAGAAAACGGTCCCATATGAAGAAGAAAAAAGTTCTCTTTCATCAGGACAATGCACCGTGTCACAAGTCGATGGTAACGATGGCCAAATTGCCCCAGGGAAAGAGATTTCGCTCCAATGAAGAAGTGATTGCCGAAACTAACGCCTATTTTGAAAGCAAAGATAAATCGTTCTACATGGCTGGCATAGAAAAGTTAGGAAAGCGTTGGAATGAATGTATCGCTCTTGAAGGACACTATGTTGATGAATAAAGAATAATTTTGGCAAACAAATGTTGTTTTAGTAATTAGTCCCGGGACTTCTTGATCGATGTGTTATTTGATTAATTATTCATTCTCACCACATGTACAAACTATCTTAACACTTCTATTTTCATTGTACTAATAACATTTACTTTACCCATGCAATTATTTCTATTGTCTTCATTCTGCCTTCTTTTATACATTGACATTACACAAATTTTCCTTAATGTATGCATATCCACAATATTAATCTTACTTTTTTTTCTGGTAAGTCCAAGTTTAGTTTTCAGAAGTTAAGGTACACATCAACACACTACATGTCTTACATTGCTGTTTGTGATATGGCGTGGTTGTTGTATACAGTAAGTCGTCGACTTACGACCTATGCGACTTACGACTGTTCGACTTTACGACCACAATCCGCGATCGATTGTCCGCCTGCGCTAAGCGTGGCGCTAGCAGTCCATGTAGGCTACATATTGTATTACTATGCGCATGTGCGCTTCGCGGTCAGTATTAGCTGCGGCTTCGTCCAATAAGTCTTGTCTTAAGTTGTCTTGTTATAAGCATTTTTTAAGCCCTTCCGAGATGTCTACAAAAAGGAAAATGTCAATTTCTCAACCTGCCAAGAAGCAAAGGCTATTGATTTGAAAACAAAAATGATGGTAATTAAGCAGTAAAAAAGAGGAAAAAAAGTGAATGCCATTGCGAGTTATTTTATGCTATCACACTCTAATGTGTCGACAATTCTGAAGGACAAAGAAAGGATTCGTGAAGCTGTGATTGGTTCCACACCTATGCAGTCGACAGTTATAACCAAGCAACGAATTGGTCCCATCCACAGAATGGAGAAACTGTTGCATATTTGGATGGAAGATCAAATTAAAAAATGCACACTGTTATCCCTTTTTATTGTGCAGACGAAGGCAAGAAGTTTATTTGGGACTTTGAAGGAGCGTTCCAAAGACGACTATAGTAAAAAATTTGTAGCAAGTACTGGCTGGTTCAAGATATTCAAGAAAATATTCCAGTTGCATAATATTCGAGTGACTGGAGAAGCAGCGAGTGCAGACAAAGAAGGAGCTCGGAACTTTGTTGATAAGTCTTGATAAAATAATAACGGATGAAGGGTATCTACCGGAGCAATTTTTTCTGTCTAAGAGTGTGAGGTAGAGGACATCGAGGAATTATTAGATCATAAGTCTGGAGAACTTACGAATGAAGAACTTATCGAATTGGAAGAAAGAAGAGAAGCAGAAAAAGTACATGAGGAGTCAGAAAGAAAATTCACCGTTAAGGGACTATCCGAAGGTTTACATCTTCTGAATAAACTTTTTGCATATTTTGAAGAAATGGACCCAAATATCGAACGATTTGCAAGGATTGAACGGATGGCACATGACGTGTTTCGCCCATGTCGTGAAATAAACGAGAAGAAGAAGAAACAAACAATACAGACAAAGCTCACCATGTTTATGCAAAAAATATAAACAAGCGGCAAATAAAAAGTTTATACCAGTATGTATAACAAAAACCTGTATTTTGTATTTTCATATGTTTTATTAATATAATATTTAACCAATTTTACTGAAGCATAATTTTTTACTTAATCCTAACAAATGTAAAAATAAAAAACGAAGCAATACATAAAGATATTCAAATATCAGCTGCATGCTGATATGATATGATAAGAAAACAAAGACAAACTCAAAAAATAATAAAAAAAGAAACCATAGAGAAACCCGATAAATGACAATGGTGATACACTTATTATAACAAGAACATAGAAAACAGTTTTAAAATATCCTCACGCACTACAATTTACATATGTACGGAAATTATTGCATAAGCCGATTTACGACCAGATCAACTTACGGCCTGTTTATCGGAACCGAGTGCAGTCGTAAGTCGACGAATACCTGTATTACGTTAAGTGTTCCAATGAACCTGTTTCCTGTCACTCTTCTTTTAATGCTCCTTTCAACTTACCAATCACATATATATATATCAGGTGTACAAATAAGTCGCTGCCGTTTGACAAAAGTTTGCGCCAACAGTAAGTTATAGTTAAAATTGTCAGATATAAAACGTCGTAAGGTTGGATATCTGTCAACAACAACCTTGAAATATAAGTGAATTTTTATCAGTATAATATATTCTTTTGTGTGCGAAAATGTCAAGTTTTGAGCCGAATAAGCGTCATTTGCGGGAACATTTGATTTACTTTTCAATTTGAAGAAACCTGCAGCTGAGGTGCATCGATTGCTTGTAGCAGCATATGGTGAGGCTGCCTTAAGTGAGAGAAGTTGTCGTGAGTGGTTTCAAAAGTTTAAGAACGGTGAATTTGACATCGAAGACAAAGAACGTAGCGGAAGGCCGAAAGTATACGAAGACGTGGAATTGGAAGTATTATTGGATCAAGATTCGTGGCAAACGCAAGAAGAACTTGCGCTTACATTAGGAGTGACTCAACAAGCAATTTCACATTGGTTGAAATCATTGGGAATGATTCAAAAACAAGGAAATTGGGTTCCATATGAGCTGACTGTGTCGTGTATTATGAGTTGCTCAAACCGAATGAAACCATTGCTGGAGCTGAAGTTTTACCCCACCCGCCGTATTCACCAGACATTGCTCCTTCTGATTTCCACTTGTTTCGATCGATGACGCATGGCCTGTCTGAGCAGCACTTCACATCATATGAAGATACCAAAAATTGGGTCGATTCGTGGATAGCCTCAAAAGATGAAACATTCTTCCGACGCAGTATCCGTATGCTGCCAGAAAGATGGGAAAAAGTAGTGGCAAGCGATGGGCAATACTTCGAATAAAACATGAGGTTCCGTTATTTCACAATAAATGCCCAATTTTTTATAAAAAAACGGCAGAAACTCATTTGTACACCTAATACATACATACTGTCAAGATAACTAAAACTTCTCTGAGTCAATTTCATTCATCATTCATTACAAAAAATCTCTAGCACACCTCTTTCTATAATAACCATAATTTTGGATTTCGCAACACTCACATTTTCAAATCTATTACTAAGCGTCTTTCATACCGCACCTTTGTCATATATTTTTAATTCTCTTCATTTTCAGCAAGTACAACCGTATTATCAGCATACAGAAGTCCATAACTCTTGAAAACAAAGTTTTGAAATAGAAAAAAATCTTTAATTTACTCTTTCCTTACATATTTATTAGCCTATACATTGTATGCATTCATAGAATCACTATTTTCAATTACATGTAAGAGATAAAGACATTACACATCCTTGTTTCGAATTTTTTTAATACAGAACCAATAAGTTAACTGTTGACCTTCTAAAACTGCTATGATATTCCATCAGACAGGGAGACATTATTCATCTCAGTTTGTCATCCAGTCATAAAAAATATCCTATAATTTCACTCTGTTAACACAATCATATACTTTTTCAGGATCCACAAATGTGTAGTATAATTTTCTATTCCGTTCGAGCATTTTCACTGTGTATTTGTAGAAAAGATATCTTTGACCATTAGCAGAAATAAAGATCTTAATAGACTACCATCAGAGATCATTAGATAAAATATGCTGTAATTGCTTTCAAATATGTTAGTATTGAAAAACATTAGGTCCAATTTCTTTGTTGAAATTTCAATTATACCCAAAATTCACTAACTAAATAAGCATTACATAAAACCGTGAAAGTTTGAACAAAAAATAAGAGATAGTGTTGATTTTTTTATAATGCATATGTGAAATTAATATCTAATAACGTGGCTAAATATCTTTCTGTACAACTCTATGCTGTATACCACGTGGCATACAAAACTATTTTCTTATACTCGTATTACATGGACAACCTTTTAAGATAAACAATATTTTTCAATGAAGTAAATTTTGAGCGTTTTAAAATATAAATTGAATATCAGAAAAAAATAAGAATTAAGAAAAACTTACAAATCAAAAACAGTAATATCTTCAGAGCAGCCATATTGAAAATATTTGTAAACAAATGTTTTAAAAAATTTGTTAATATGCTTGTATAATAATTTTTAACAACTTTAAAAAGTGCCTTCTAAAGGTATATATTTGAATTCTTCTAATTAATATAATTTAAATGATACAAAAACAATTTAATTATACAATTTTAGCAAAGGGAAAAAATAAATTGAACATATTGCACGCCAAGATTTAACTGAGCTCAAACAATAGTGCACTGCATTCTTTCAGTTTCAAATTACAAAGACAATAAGGGGACATATATCATATATCTATATATATATACACTCAATGAAAAATATAAAGCATGCATTTATATTCTTCAACTTGGTCGGTAATGTCACATTTGATATTACCGATATTATATTTTTTTATTTATTTATGAGACATTTTCAGAAATTAAAATTAAGTCTAAAATCATTTAGATGGAATTTTTTATCTCAAAACTCCTTGGGTTTCAAAAATTGCTTTGTATAGATAATATTAAATATATCATTTTTGTCAATGTGCCCTTTTTACATTTGACATATTTCACAGAAATATTAAAAAATGTAAAATATGAAAAAAGATACATGAAAGGTGTCCACCTTGAAAAGTCGACATTTCTTTGCATTACAATGTTTTATGTATTTTTTTATTTATTTGTGTATTAAAATTGTGTTAGTGATATTTTTAAGTTCTTCGAAATCAATGATATTTGGTAAAATTTAGTATTGCAATGAAAACATTTTTTTTTTCGTAAAACTAATTTATTAATACAAAAACTGAAATTTACATTATATTTATAATTATACTAGCTACATAGAAAACAAAATTTAATATTTAGTTTGTCCTCCTTTATTTCGCAATACTGCGTCAATCCTCCGAGGCATCGATTCGACCAACATTTTTGAATGGTCTGAAATTTCTTCATACCATACTTTTTGTAAAGTGTATCAATACCCATTTCGTTGAAGGTTTTTTTTGTTGGATTTTAGCTCCTATTGTAACCCACAGGTTCTCTATGGGGTTCAAGTCGGGGTTGTTACCTGGCCATTCTAGGGTCGAAATGCCATATACTCGTATATTGGGTGTTAACATAAGTTGTGTCCATTTTTTTCCAAATTAAAAACGAGCACCAAAATTAAAACAAAATGGTAAAGGTTATACGTCATTCGAAAGAAAATTTTCTGCTCTACGAGATATTGTATTTGCTTTTACATTACATATATTATTTTATTTGATTACAAGCCTTCAAAATAGAATGTCAAGTAGATGAAAGTGAGCATTTTCGACACCTCCTTCTGTTCGAGGGAATAAAGCTGCCAGAACTGCTCGCGATATTTGCGAAGTGTACGGTGAAGATGCTATGAATGAAGGACAGCTCGTCGATGGTTTTTGCGTTTCAAAGACGGTAATTTCGACCTGAAAGATATGGAGCGTCCCGGACGACCAGTGGACTTCGATGAGGACCGCTTAAACCATATTATTCATGAAGATCCCCTTCAAACCACCGTAGAATTGGCTGAGCAGATGAATTGTAGTCATATGACTGTATACCACCATCTTAAATCAATGGGAAAAGTCCAGAAGTTCGGCGCTTGGGTTCCACATGGTTGTTGATTTTTGTTGTTTTCACTCAATTTCAATTTCATCGCCCTTAAAATGGATTAAAGTAGGGGAAAATGACGAAATGAAACTAATCAACATGCCAAGAAATTATTAAAAAAATACAGGGATCTTCTTCAAACACTATAGACCTGACATCTGATAGTGAAGGTGACGATGAAAACATTGAGGCAGAAAATGAGAAAACATCTCTCGTAGAAGTTTCAGATGGCATAAAAAAACTTAGTGCCTATTTGTTTCCTACCACTGACATTCCAGAAAATGTTTTACAGAAGTTACATGGTATTGAAAATGTTATTCTTACTTACACTACATAAAATTCGTACTTTATTTATACGACCCAATAAAAAATAACGGACTTTATTAATAAAAAAAAGTTTCTATTAATTTATATGCATATTATTAATGTATGAAATTGTATACCTAAATATATATATTGTGATAAATAAATAAAATAGAGTATATGCGAAAAAAAATGTTTTTTTGTTTCCTTATAACAAATTTTTAATATAACAAAATTATTTAATAGGTCCCTAGAAGTTTGTTATAATGAGATTTGACTGTATTAACCCTTTTAATCACAGCATATTTTGCATAAAATGTGCGAAAAATCCTAAGCATTTTTTGGTAAAAAAGTAGTACATATTTTATTTTTTATCTCAGTTAATATTTAGTTTTAATTTTTTGTGACCTAATTTTTTGTGGAGACCTCCCTGTAGAGTGTAAAATAATAAATAATTTTTATATTTCATAAAAAAAAATTGTTTTTTTTTATTCAGCATAAAAACTTGTAAGAAAACTTTGAGGCCGATGATTGACCCCGTGGGATTTTTCGCATACACCAGTTGGGGCCGATAATCAGCCCCGTGGGATTAAAAGAGTTAAGAAAACCAAAATCCGTCATGTAAAACTTGGAGTATTCTCCATAGCACTGTATGTAGTGTTGGGAGGTGGGTGTCTTAGAATTGAGGCTGTGGACTCCTTACTTGGAAGGGGACAAAGGTGTCTTTGCTCTAGGTAGTTATTTTTTATAGCATAAGGTGAGATAATTCCTAGAAAAACCTACATGTTCAATAAATGTTTATCTATAGATATTTTTGCATTATATTTGATCATCAAATATATTTGGTATATCTATGAGGCATATCCAGAAAGTAAGTGTACTGAATTTTTGTAGGTTACAATTTTTTTTTTAAACAAAAAAATTACGTGGTTACTGTAGTACATATGTAAGCTATTTTTCGACATAGTCGCCATTCCTCTCAATGCAGGTGGTGAAGCGGGGTATCAACTTTTTGATGCCTCCCTCGAAGTAGTTTCCCGCCAACCCCTCCATCCACTTCTCCCCCTCCTCCTTTACCTCCTCGTCGGTTGAAAACCTTTTTCCACCCATGTGCAGCTTCAGGGAGGTAAAGAGATAGTAATCTGAAGGTGCTAGGTCAGGGGAATGCGCGGGATGGTTCAGGACATCCCATTTAAACGAGGCGAGCAGTTCCTTCGTGGCGTTGGCCGTGTGTGGTCTGGCATTGTCGTGCAGCAGGCAGACTCCCTTTGTCAGCATGCCTCTCCTCTTGTTCTGAATCGCCCTCCACAATTTTTTTAGGGTCTCACAGTATCTTGCAGAGTTGATGGTCTCCCCTTGAGGCATATATTCAATTAAAATTATGCCTTGACAGTCCCAAAACACGTATGCCATGATTTTCTTGGCTGAAATTGTGGTTTTGAACTTTTTGGCGGAGAGTGAAGAGGTGTGACGCCACTGTTGAGACTGCCTTTTGGTTTCAGGCGTGTAGTGTGCAACCCAAGTTTCATCTCCAGTAACGATGGAGCGGAGAAATTCATCTCCATGGAGTTTGCAGCGCCTCAAAAACTCTTGCCCGGCCTCCACTTGATTCAACTTGTGTTGGTCTGTCAGCTGTTTTGGGACCCACCTCGCAGACAGTTTCCGATATCCGAGGGTTTCTGTGATGGTTTCGTGTAGTAGAGATCTGGATATTTGCGGAAACATCGCAGAAAGTTCATCCACAGTCAATCTGCGATTGTCACGGAGCGCATTTTCAATTTTTTCCACAATTTCGTCAGTCACAATTGAAGGTTTTCCGCTCCTCTGATCATCATGCACAGACGTACGACCGTTTTTAAACTCGCGACACCACTTGTACACACTCGTACGATTCATAGCTTTATCACCATATGCAGTTTTCACCTCATTATAAACCTCAACCGGAGGTTTCCCTTCCAAACGAGATAACGGATGACGCCGCGTATTTCGCACTTGGCGGGAGATTGGATTGACATTTTTCACGAAACGTGTTGTCGCGTCGACACTTCGCAACGTACTGACCTCGAACCGGTCTCGTTGCAGAGGGGAAGGGTCAGGCTACACGGAAGTGTAGCCAACATGTCGAAAATAAAATCCATCCGGTCGTGAGAGCCTCAGTACACTTACTTTCTGGATACGCCTCGTATGTATATGTATGAATTTAGTTCTGTAAAAGATGCACCAAATTTTTTTTATAATGATACTATTACAATTTATTTCAGTAAATTGTGAGTTTTTAGTAAGTCGACATAGGTTGAGTGAAAATATAATTTAATAAATATAAATAAAAACTTAACACTAAGATAAAAATGATTTGAGATTTCTCTGGATATATTGTAAATATCCAAATTTAGGAACTGAAAGAAAATAAAGGATAAAAATGAAACAAAGTTGAAAAATGTAATTTTTTCATTACTATAATTTAGAATACATACAGTAAAATATTAAAAATAAGTATATCAAGAATTATGATAAAAAATTAACTATAAAAAATGGACTGACCCGCATTATACATAAAAAGGATAACAAAAAATAATTTATACTTGTATAAACATAATTGAATAACACATTTTAATTAATACGATTGAAAAAGATAAAACAATATTTACAAAATTATACATGTTCAACTTGCAAATATTACACTCGAAAAATACAAACTTATTGGTTATTTTAACAATTTTAAGATAATTATAATACAACTCAAAGCTTTGGCTCAAGTTTTTATTTTATGAATGTATTTTAAATATTTTGTATTACTTCTATTGGCAGCATTTGTTAATTAACTATAATATAGTAAATCCTCACATTTAAATGCATCAACATAGATTTATTCTACACTATCCTTTCCGAGATTCCTTTCGAAGCTTTTTTACATTATCTTGGAGATGTTTGTCTGAGATATAGCATTTAGTGCATCTCGAAAACAACCACCCAATTAAGGGATATTTTAAGATGACTTGAAATTCCTGAGCGATTCTCACCATCTAATAAGTGGGTGGATGGGCATCCAATTCGTAGAGTTCTTTGCGGATGATAAAACAGCGTAGCTCTTGGTCTGGTACTGAGTAGCATCCTCAATACATGGCTCAACAGCCTCATCTTTATTGTGGTGGTTATAGTATGCTACTGCGTCTACAGATGAACCGTTTCATTCATCACCTGATCATACTATCTGGTGCCCATCATCCTCATAACACATTGCTCCTCAACCCTTTTAGTCTTACGACTCCTCAAAAGATAAAAAAATACATAAAATTGTGATTTTGTGACCCCCCCTGCAAAAACTTAATATCTTGTTGATGCATGTGCACATAGCCGCACAAATATTGTACTTGCACAAAGAAGATAAGCCTTATTAGGTTAGCATATCTACTGTTTTACATCACTAATAGGGCAGCTAAACAGTTTGAACTTGCAGCGAGTATGTATATGAATGACAAGTTCAAACTGTTGGTAGTGACATGAAGCGCTAGTTAGATTCGATGTGCACCTTACCAGCATGAACTAGTTGCGTAAGCCGCGCCTGCACATGTCTTGACCTCTGCACGTGCGACACATTCATACGTAAACATGCGCTAATTATAAAAGAATGGCAGACAGAGGATCATTTTTTGGTGTAATTTTTTAGTGATCTCAAAAATATATTACTTCAATTTGCAATGCAAAATGTACAAATGTGACAAAACGAAGTGTGCCATCTATATCTGATGAATCGGCAAATAAAAGGAAAAGATTGTATAACACTTATTTAAAATATGGATTTATATCATTGGTTGACAAGCCACAATGTGTTGTTTGCTTTAGTCTTATCCGCCTAAAGTATGAAGCCATCAAAATCAGTTTGGCACATGAAAACCAAACACCAGTCTCTTAAAAGCAAACCCTTGTAATTTTTCAAAAGAAAATCACAATGTTGAAAGATCAATAAGTTTCTTTTATTAAAGTAAGACAGGGTGATAATACTACACTTCAAGTATCCTATCTCGTAACATTAAGAGTAGCCAAGATGCGTAAGTTCCAAACGATTGCAGAAAACATCATATTGCCTGCTGTTATCGATATGGTCAATGTTTTAATAGGCTTTCCAAATGACACTGTCAAGGCGAAATAATGAGATGGCTGCCGATATTCGTGATCAGATAATTCAAAAGGTTAAATCAAGTGACTTTTTTGCTATTCAGTTTGATGAATCAACAGATGTGTCGAACATGTCTCAGTTTTTGTTTAGTCAGGTATAAATATGTTGGGTCAATTGTAGAAAATGTGTTGTTTTGTAAATCAATAACTTGGTCATGCATGTCAAGTTATTTTTATTTTCGTGATCCCTCTGATATTTCCCTGACCAATCTGCAGGACTCCAATCTGCAGGGAGCCAATCTGCAGGACTCCAAGCAGTTATCTAAAATACTTAGATGCACCACCAGTTGTTTTTACACAGCATTTGGAGTCATGGTATAGGGCTTAATCATGGCTACAATATTGAGAGGCATAGTAAGCGAGGAGCACATCTCATGTAGAATTCGTGGGAGCTGTGAAAGACTTTTTCAAATTCTATAGAGCAAGCAAGTGGCGAGTTCAGTTCCTGTGCTTGTTGGAAGATATAGCGATGTTAACATTTGATCCACAAAAGACCTATCAGGAACAGAGCTGCATCACTGTCCCAGATGTGACTAAGGATCACCAGTGACAAGACTTCAGGCACACTCAACAGCTCATATTAGGCACCAGCGGCGGCCGGTCTAGAGGTGCGCTGAACCGGAGAAATAATTCGCAATAATTAAATTATATATTCGCAAACGTGACTTCCAAAAATGTTAACTATTTGTATCGATTAAATACGTATAAGAATACTGACAAACAGTACGAGTATTTTTATTTAAGCGAAAATTTAAAAAAAAATTTGAATAAAATGTATAAAAATATTCCTTTCAAATTGACCGGCCAAGTTTGCCAATACTACCGGAGCGATCTCCAATACGCACCGGACAAAAACTCAAATTCATATAGGGTAGACAGAGACATACAGTAAACTGTGAGACAGCGATATTTCATATTCACTCAGCGTCTCGAGGTGCGTAAGTGCTCAGCGCACAAGCGCACCTCGGGACTGCCCGCCGCTGTTAGGCACACTCGGCAACATGATCCCGCAGTAATTTTCACCTTTCTATGGATGGTGACTGAATATCTTGGACAATACTCCTCCCCCCATATCTTTTTAAAAAAATGGTAAAGAGGATGCATCAGAGCACTGATTCCACACATGTCATCGATCCCATCAACCCCAGGAAACTTCCTATTTTTTAACTTCTTCACTAACCGGGTCCAAGTGTATATAAATATATATTAATTGCCTCTATAGCCTAATTGGTTTGACAACCTTTGTGGCCAATTGTTAAGATGCCTGTCTTCTAACCGAAGGTTGCGGGTTTGATTCCCACTGGAAGTTTAAAAAAAAAGTTTTTAGTCTGGTTTTCACTTAAGGTCTCATAAATATCTTTCTGGTTGGTTGGAGGAGATTGCCACATGGCAATAATCGGTGATATATAAAAATGTTCTTTGAATTGCCTGGACTATGCAGTCCCGAGTTGAAGCATCGAGAATCCTTGAAGAGAATTTGCTCCCTAAACAGTGCTATATAAAGATATCTTCTGAATTGAATTGCCTGAACTATTCCCAGACTCGCAGATTCCACCTGAATGTCATAAGGACAGATAATCAGATTAGTAGTTACATATGCAGTAGTCAGGAACCATAACTTGGCAGGAATAATATGGAGTACCATTGTTTGAAACAAGGTTTCTGAATAATTTCACATGTCACTGAAAATTGAGGGAAATAATTAAATTTAAACTAAAAAATTTCGAGTTCTCTCGTTAGATCTTAATTACTATTGGTAAGATAATACGAGTTATTTGTTCTAACTCTTTGGGGTGCTGTCCAGGTGAACATTTCAACCACATCCTCCCCTATCATGACAGGATTGAAGGGTGGCCTTCGGAAGTATATGAAATTAATTACTTTAAGCTCAAAAATTAATAAGATAACCACTTATTAGCAATTAAATAAGGTCAAAAAGTTTGACATGGATAGGCCATGTAAGCAAATCTCAGTTGATATGGTCAGCAAAAATCATTATGCAAGCCCAAAAAAATAGAAGTGTACTTGGCAAACCTAGAGGCCTTCCACAAGACATAGGTTTTTAGATACAACAAGATCCCAATATACTAGGAATGAAGGGAGAATTCGATGAGTGTTCATTCCATAAGTAGCTGTAAATTAGCGCCATACTATTTTTACTTGGCTTTTAAGTGTTACTTTAGACTGAAAAGTAGCTTTCACAGTACTACATTTTCAAATTAGATTTAACAATGCTGTATTTTAAGGCATCTCTCTATTCTTAATGGAACGAATAGCGTCAGAGTAGCGTTTGCTAAGGGCAAACCTAGGCATTTGTCTAGGGGCGCCAAATCAAAGGGGGAGCCCGAAGATTTATCAATAAGTTATGAAATTTTTTTTTAAAAAAACAATAAACAAAAAAATAATTAAAAAATATAATCCTTGTGCCACCACTGCAAGACAAATCGACAGAGGATGTAATATATGTACAAGACATCAGTGCTAGTTCATGTGATAAACACATGAAAAGCATGACCTAAGCTATCCATACCTAGATTATTTTTTGGCAGATATAACAGTGAATATGGACTTCAATGAGGCATCATCATAGATGCATTTGCTGAGAAGAAAGCAAGATGAAAACTAGTGGTTTGTTGTGTGGCGCGAAATACATCATCATACAAAATCGTCAACCGAAACGCCAAGCATTTCTTTATTACATATTGGGGAGAGGATGGGAGGGCACAAGTTGCAAACTGCCTTGGGGTGCTCTCTATACAAATGCCGCACTGTATACGGTGATGAAAATTTTGCCTCACACTAACTTTTGAATGAGAATTTTAACAATTAAAGATGTAAAATAGTAGAACTTCAAATGTTCAAAAATTCAAGATACGAGTACCTTTGATGAACTTCATACACTAGATAGATTATTTCTACATAATGAAAATTCATGAATAATGTAAAAAAATGAATTCACATATTCAGTCAATTTTTAAGACAAAGAGTTTTATTTATGGTTAAATGAGGTCAACAGGAACCAAGATGAATTTTTAAATTTTTATGTGTTGATTGATTCACACTATGAAGAAAAACTTATTTAAAAATATTTTAAATTGAATTATCCCTTCAGGACTTGGTAACCTACTAATGATTTGATTATAGACATTTGACATCAACTCCATTAAATGTCGCTTATCAAATTTTAAAATTGTTTCTGTAATTTTTACTATGATTGAAGTGAAAAATATATTGGGTGTACAAATAAGTCACCGCCGTTTGACAAAAGTTGGCGCCACCAGTAAGTTATGGTTAAAATTGTCAGATGTAAAATGTCATTATCGTAAGGTTGGACATCTGTCAACAACATGACCTTGAAATATTAGTGAATTTTTATCAGTATAACATATTTTTTTGTGTTCGAAAATGTCAAGTTTTGAGCCGAATAAGCGTCATTTGCGGGAACTTTTGATTTACTTCTTCAATTTGAAGAAATCTGCAGCTGAGGCGCATCGATTGCTTGTAGAAGCATATGGTGAGGCTGCCTTAAGTGAGAGAAGTTGTCGTGAGTGGTTTCAAAAGTTTAAGAACGGTGAATTTGACATCGAAGACAAAGAACGTAGCGGAAGGCCGAAAGTGTACGAAGACGCGGAATTGGAAGTATTATTGGATCAAGATTCGTGCCAAACGCAAGAAGAACTTGCACTTACATTAGGAGTGACTCAACAAGCAATTTCACATAGGTTGAAATCATTGGGAATGATTCAAAAACAAGGAAATTGGGTTCCATATGAACTGACACCGAGAAACGTTGAACGCCGATTTTCCACATGTGAAATGCTGCTTGCCAGGCATAAACGAAAGGGTTTTCTGCACCGTATAGTCACTGGTGATGAAAAATGGATCCACTATGATAATCCAAAAAGGAAGAAATCATGGGGAACCCCTGGCCATGCTTCAACATCTACAGCTAAGCCAAATATTCATGGAAAAAAACTCTTGTTGTGTATTTGGTGGGATCAGCTTGGTGTCGTGTATTATGAGTTGCTCAAACCGAACGAAACCATTGCTGGGGCTGTCTACCGAGCACAATTGATGAGATTGAGTGGAGCACTCGAGGAAAAGCGCGCCCACTGCTACTCCAGACACGACAAAATTATTCTCCTGCATGATAATGCTCGTCCACATGTTGCGGCGCCGGTCAAAACCTTTTTGGAAACAATCAATTGGGAAGTTTTACCCCACCCGCTGTATTCACCAGACATTGCTCCTTCTGATTTTCACTTGTTTCGATCGATGACGCATGACCTGTCTGAGCAGCACTTCACATCATATGAAGATACCAAAAATTGGGTCGATTCGTGGATAGCCTCAAAAGATGAAGCATTCTTCCGACGCTGTATCCGTATGCTGCCAGAAAGATGGGAAAAGGTAGTGGCAAGCGATGGGCAATACTTCGAATAAAACATGAGGTTCCGTTCTTTCACAATAAATGCCCAATTTTTGATAAAAAACGGCGGAAACTTATTTGTACACCTAATAATTATTGTGATTATTAATATTTTCTCGACTGATAGAACCTGATGAACCATGATATACTGGTTCCACTGGTTTTCAGACTATTTACCAGTTTCCCTCTTCAGACAATAATTCTCAGAATGGATCCCAGGAATGATTGCGTGACGAGCCAAAATGGTAAATTAAATACATAGATTTTAATTTATTAGTGTAAAAATAATTGTGATTATCTATTATTGAATATGATTTAGAAAATGCATGGAGTAACTTTTCAATAATTTATTTATCTATGTTAATTATCCCTCATGCCAATGTTCTATGATACGGGCAATATTGGGTCCCTAGAATATCACATCAGCATTCCTATCTCGTCACACATCTTTCCTCCCTTCTACATCCATACACTTCTCATATAACTCCTACCATTTCTCTGAATATCCTTTCTCTTCCACTCACATTTACATTATACTCATATATTTGTTTTGTTAGTCTTCTTCATTCATTCCTTTCACGTCCCCAAACCATCTCATAGTGCTCTTCTCCATCTTACTTAACACATCAGTCATAAGTTCACATTCATCCCTAATCACTTCATTCCATATTCTGTCATACATTGTCGCCCCATATATTCTCATAAGTTCACACATTTCTACAGCATTTATTTGGCTTTTAGTATTTTTCCACATCCATATTTAATGCCATATATCCAAGTGGATACTAAAATACTGCTGTGGTCTATCATCTTAGCAGATTTTGATACTATCTGCTTCGAGTATATATAATTTAATGCCCATTAACTTTGTTTCCTATCGCTACACACTGTTTGATATCCCTTTTAACTCTTCCATTATTTCAGAAAATACTACCTAAATAGTAGAATTCTTCAACTTGTAGTTCTCATCAATACATAGCATTTACTTTTTCTTTTACAGTTTTCTATGACCATTACTAGATTTTGCAACATTCATTTTCAGATCTTTCTCTTTAAATCCCTCATACAATTTACTTACTCGACTCTAAATCCACATTTTTCACTAACACTACCATGTCATCAGTATACAGCAATCTGCACACATTTTCATTCAACATTTGTATGCCTCCCATTGACACCTGTAGTTACTTCACACATGAATATATCTAAATACTTTACAACCAGGCTGACATAACACATCCTTGCTTTACTCCTTGTGAAATATTCAACCACTCAGTCAAGATACTGACCACTCTAATACATGCTCTACTTTCAGCACATAATGACACAATATTATATATTAATTTACATTCATCACCATATTCATTCAATTTATTCCATACCTTACAGTCATATGCTTTTTGCATATGACGAAGCGGTCATTAATATGCTTTTTCCAAGTCCACAAACATAAAATACAGTTTCTATTTTTTTGCCATACATTTTTCTACAACCATAGGTAATCAAAAAAATATGATCCATCCATCCTCTTCCACTTAAATGGGAACCCTGAGCATCCCACATATTCTTTTCAGTCTTTCTTCTCTTCTCACCCTTCTTAGATTTTTTTCCATATAGTTTACTTACTACACTCAGGCTAAATACTACTTAATGAAAAATAATAAGATTGGAGTCTGTAGCGAAAAATAAATATGAGTCAAACAAATCTCTGAAAACTTAGGTAATACAAAATATATTTTAGCTGGGTAAAATAATAGAGACAAATGAGGACAGAAGTATTATTAGGGTAATTGAGGACTTAACAATCATAATTTCATATTGGAAAACAAAATTTGCTTACCGACCGCACCTGAGAGAGGGCCTACATCGTCAGAACCAAATTACCGACCGCACCTACGAAAAGCCCTGGGATACGTATCTGTTAAAAAATATTTATTATATCATACTGCCATATTCTGTTCTGGAACTTCCCTAGATTTTTTAAAGCTTAATAGATAATGAACTAAATAGTCTATCATGGTCTTGTTCCTTTGAAGCTTTAATATATTTTTAAATCTGTATACGGTAGAATAAATTATTGTTTGTTGACGCTTTTACAAAATGGCCGGCTCACGCGAATACGGAATGAAAAAATTCACCGGCGCTGAATTTGAAGATATTTTAAATAACAGTGATACTGAGAGTGACACTGAGGACGACCTCGATGATTTATTCATTGAAGAGTCCAGGATCCAAGGATGGGAGGACTCTGATATCGATGGTTTGAATGACGAAATCGACCCATGTGGGAATGTCGTTTTGTTCCCGGTTGTAGAAGATATTGCGTATGCAGTGCTCGCAAGATAACGTCGAAGACCCGGTATCAGTGCAAGAAATGTTTGGTTGCATTACATATGCCTCAATGTTTTGATGACTACCACAGTGATCCTAATTTATAATATTTCTCTGCATTTATTTTTAATTAAAAAAACCTAGCCAATTCCAAGTCCCAGGGAAAAAACAATATGTCAAGTCAATTTTATAATTTTTTATCTTGCTGGGTTTCAAACCCTGAAACACTTGATTAGAAAGTCATGGTCAGAATCACAAAACTACTGACCTAATATATATTATGAGGTGCATGGCCACGCGGTAACGCACTGAACTTCTGTGCGGAAGGTCGTCGGTTCGAAACCCGCACTGTGCTACTCCCCTCGAACGACACAGGCACTTTTTCTGCCTAGTGTTCGAGGGTATAGGGATACCTATGACTTTGGTCATATCTATTCTTTTTTTTGAATAAAATTAAAATAAAATGTAGTAATTTAATAAAAAAAATGTGGATAATAAATGTTTTTTTGTATTTTTGTGAAATAAAATTGTGTAAAATGATCAATCTTTTATTAATTTAACGAGTAAAATTTTTTTTTATGGTAAGTTTTTTTTTTAATATTAACTAATTATTTTAATGTAGAAAAATAAAGAATTTCAGACCCTACAATACATAATTTAAAAAAATAAAAAAACATTAAAAATAAAAAAGTTATTGGTTTGCACAGAAACAAACTCAAATTCAATATTCTCGGTATAAAAATAATTCGGCAACAAGGTCTATTTTAGAAGTAAACTTTGGTGGTAGTCAAAGGGTTAAAACAGATTAAATAAAATGCCCAAAAATATAATTGGATATAATTCTATTTAATAAGAGGGACTCAAATGTTATTTTAGGTATTAATATAGTTTGATTTGAAAGCTTAATATTTTAACAGTGGACTATATACATAGTTATATCAATCATACTTCTAATTTAATGAATATCTAAAATTATAGATGAATCATGAACAATATTATAAATAAATCAAATAAAAAGTAAAAAACATTAAACACTTCATAAAAAATGATCAAAATCATTTTTATATATTTACACATATATTCTTTGTAATGTATAAAAATATACATATATATTTTTATTAATAACAAATACACATTTTTTTCATTTTAGAAGTATTCAGAAAATCAGATATATTTTGAATAAAACCTTAGAACACGGAAAGAAAATTATTGATCCAGTTACATAAATATGAGTATTAGTGATATGGGAAATATTTGTGTTACATATCAATAAACAACCTCCATGGCCTAGTTAGTAAAAGGCCTTCCTTTTGACCTGGGGATTATGGATTTAATTCCCATTGGTATCCATTTTTATTAAAAATGGTTACGGTTCCAATCTGGTTTTCACTTAAAAAATATTTTAACACTCTTCTGGTAAGATGGAAGAGATTGCCACATGGCAATAAATCTGCCAGGTTGTACTGTATATAACAAAAGTAAAAAAAATTATTTTGGAAACTTTTACTTTTAAAAAAAAAAGGATATTTTTTACTTTGTTTATTCAATCATTTCACTATTTTTTTCATGAACTTTTTTAAGACTTTTATAACTTCCAAAAATATTTCTTATGAAAACTAATAAAACTAAATTTGAAAAAAAAAACAAACAAATAGAACTATTGTTCATAGTAATAAAAATGCAAATATCAAAATATTGATTCTCAACAATATCAGTGCATCCTTGAGCACTGCGTTGATTGTTTGAAATGAGTAAGAAAAGATTACTTTTTATCTTTCGAGTTCAATATATTGGAAACATTAATCATTCTTAACCAAATTTGCCACATCCAGGCACACGGAGAAGACAATAATTATAATCAACCATTTTGATTAAGATATTTACTAATTATTATTCCATGTTCTAAGATTGGTATCAGCTAGATGAAATCTGTAATTACCCATGTTACAAGAAAGTGGCTAGCATATTCATTTTCTGCAAATGTACAAAGTTTAATATTGAGAAAAGAATATCAACTCAATATGTATAATAATAATCATATTACCAGTAGAATAGGTCCATTAATAATTACAGTTTGCATCGAATTAAACTGATTAATATATATTTTTTTAACTTCATTTATGAAAACAAATAAATGACTTTAAATTATCTTTTCAATTTGAATGTCTGAATCATCATATCATTATTTAATGGAAGAGGTATCACTTTTTAGTGAATGTTTTCATCACATCTACCATCATTAATATAATATTCAAGTAGAATACCAAACGCCAATTCCATGAAATAAAATCTTTGAAATTGGGGTTTGTGTAGTCCACTTACATTCTTATAAAATTACCTAAAACATTGACACACAACTCTGTTTCTAACACGACAGCTGGATGATAAAAATCCTTTCTATAGACTTTTCTTCTATCACATGCAAAAAGCTTTTTTACACTTATTGCTTTTGTTAAAAAATAACATCACTACTTTGTGCAAAGACATTATATAGATACACACTTAAATAGACTTGGACTTGAAACAAAAAAAGAATCAGGAAAAGTTCCAAGCTTTTATGGAGCAAATGTCTACAGTAATGACACATTGAAGATCATCTTATAAATTATACCATTCATATCCTGTTCCGGGTATCTTGTCCGAATACCAAGACAAGTTAGCCTATGTAGCAAGCTTACTACAGTTGTTTTTTAATTGTTGAGCTTTAATAAAACAAAAGCCGTACATGATACTGGTTTTAAATATTGATTTCAATTAAACATGTTGACATTTCTGTGATTCAAGATAGAATTTGATAGACTCCAATTTCTACGAAATTATCTCTCAAATTTTGAATAAAAATTCAACATAAAATAAATGCTAATTTGTAACACTTTTTTTTTACGTTACATAATTGTCTATAACATTAATTTACATTTTTTATGCTTTGTGCTTTTTTTCTACATAAATTTATAAATACTTTGCTTTTTGATACATATTTAGTTACAAATCTGCAAGCAAAGAAATATTGAAACTAAATAGAAATGAGTTTACACAACATCCAACTGGGAGTAGAGGCATCAAATATGAAATAAGAAAATACAGTAATAGAGATGTAGGTTAGGGCAGATCAAAATACAAAAGCACCAAAAAATTATTTTAGTATAGTAGTAAAATAATGAACTTTTATCTATTGTATGATAAGAAGTATCCTATAACCGATTCAGTGCCTTGCCCATGTATGTTATACGTGTGTTCAAATGTCATGACCAATGTGCGAAGCCCACATTTACTTGTGCTCTTCTGTAGTTAATTTTAGGTTGCCTAAGGAAACAAAGCCCACTTATGTGACAAAAAATAACTACCTTTTTCTACAGGCTGATATGAATATTTTCCATAAGATGCTCTAAAATAATGTATTCATTGATTAAAGACAGCTATCTGAAAAAATCAGATCAGTAAGTTTGAATCCTGCATGCTAATCTCTGTCTATGCGAGGATTTGTACTGAGCTGTATGGACCTTTGCAACTTAATAAGATTATTATCGCATAATTCAAATTAATAATTGACAAATTTTTAATACATGTGTTGTCATGTTTTTCTAAAAACTCTTCTCTAACTTTTTTATATTAATTTTTTTAACATAAACCCATTTTTTTGACAAAATATTTTTGCGTGTGGCTAGTTATCTTAACATTTTAGTACATAGTCACAAATAGTCAACATGGTCTTACCGAAGATGAAATTTGCACGATCGCCATGGATTTTTATTGAAGTGAGCACACATAGACAACAGTGAAAACAGCTGTAGCCTAAATGTTGAACCTTGATGTAGTGTTGGCCCATCAACTTCATATTGTAATTTCTGTATAATTTGGGTTCGTGGAGATTCGGGCCTTTTGTCCCAGTGGTACATAAATTTGACAATTTCGCATTGAATATAATAATCAGTAAAGAAATGAATTATTGTGAACATTTTTAAATAAATCGATAATGAAAACAATAGTTAAGAAATTAATAAGTATTATGAGGCAGTTACTTTTATAGGATTGACTCCGAAATCACAACTTCACTAATGGGTCAATTTATGAATCAATGAAGTGTACATTATTTTACTGTTTCCATATTGATGACAATAAATCGTCATTGCTGGGCATTGGGTCACTGACACCTCATTCAGTAGTTGGATATTCTCAGGCAAGTAGTGGTTAAAGATTGTTTTCAAATATTACTCAGTATACTTTAATTTTGTAATCCAGATGTCATTACTGAAGGGGATAGGTTAAGAAACAATATTTTAAATCAGAAAACATTGACACAAAAAAAAATGATAAAACTCAAATAATTGGGATGCAATTGTCCTTTACCGACAGTGTTCAATGAAAGGTATTTATATCTTTGTCTAAACTGGTAACTGATAGCGAGCAGGAATCTTGTCGAGATGAGTGACATAAAAATTTTGTCCATAAAGAATGATCTGAGTGTTGATTTGGCCTTGTATTTATGTGGAATAAGAATTATAAAGTTCTATCTTGAATTATTTTTTTAAAAAGAGTGGAGTTAATAATACAAACACATATTTACTGTAAAATGGGGATGCACTGAGACCATCACTGGTATAGTTCGGAAATTCTAGGATGGGTCCTGTGACATATCGCAAATTTGCCCCAATACAACCTTGTAACAATGTTCAGTAATTTTAATTATTTTATCAACTTTAATATAAGCCTCAATTATGTATTGGGGCAAATTTGTGAGCTGTCACAGGACTCACCCTATAATTTCCGAACTATAATAAAAACCTCGAAGAAGATTCTTACAAAGGAACTCCTCTAAACTATTTTTCTTACATACCACCAGGAATTGAAAACATTAACCCCAAACTGGAAGACGGACGTTCTAGCAACTAAGCCATAGAGGTTGTCACGTTTAACGTTTATCCAAGGCAAATGACATTCACAATGCAATTTTATAGCCTTATCCAGACACAATTTACTACATGCTTGTCATCTAACCAGGAAGGGTTGTCAGTGGTATCCTTTAAAACTAGGCGCTACAAAAAATGGTTATCAATTATTCGAATTTCTATATGAAACATATCTGAATCAGTTATTTAGTTGGAATCATTCATTTATTTGGAATGAGTCAAAATAGTAAAAAAAACTGAGAATTTCACAGTACATAGTTCATTTTACCTTCTGGAACATTTCGGAGTAAAGCAATTCCTGTAAACACTTCTACCATTGTATTAGGAGTACAAATTAGATCGGTCCGTTTCCAAAAGATGGCTCTGGCTGTTATGAATGCTTCATAGTGACAGCGGATTTTGACGGTTTCAGAGAGGTTAGACATCTACCAATAATATTCAGTTTATATCGCTTTGAATTTCGTGCAAAAACCTTATTTTGTACAGTGTTGAAAATGTCGAATTTTGTGTTAACCAAGCAGCATTTGCGGGAGGTTTTAATTTTCTGCTTTAATTGGAAGAAAAGTGCAGCTGAAGCCCATCGAATGCTTGTCGAAGTTTATGGTGACGCTGCTCCAACTGATAAATCATGTAAGGAATGGTTTCGACGTTTCAAGGATGGAGATTTCAGCGTCGAAGACAAGCCTCGCTCTAGACAACCAAAAAAAATCGAGGACAAAGAATTAGAGGCATTACTCGAAGAAGATCAGAGTCAAACCCAAGAGGAGCTTGCAGAATCATTGGGAGTGACTCAACCGTTTCCGACGATTGAGAGCCATGGGAATGAATCAAAAACAAGGAAATAGGGTGCCTTATGAACTGAAACCGAGAGACGTTGAAAAGCCATTTTTCATTTGCGAGCAGCTGATTCAAAGGCAACAAAGAAAAGGTTTTTTGCATCGGATTGTAACTGGAGATGAGAAGTGGATATTCTACGACAACTCTAAGAAGAAAAAATACTACGCTAAGCTCAACATCAACACCAAAACAGAACATACTTGGTTCGAAGATCATGGTCTGTATCTGATGGGACCAAAGGGGTGTTGTTTACTATGAGGTGCTGAAACCTGGTGATTCCATTACGGGCGATCGGTATCGGCTACGATTAATTCGTTTGAGCCATGCATTGCGAGAAAAACGGCCAGAATACGAGCAAAGACATGATAAAGTTATTCTTCTTCATGACAACGCTCGGCCTCATGTCGCAAAAGTCGTAAAAAAATATTTGGAAACGCTCTAATGGGATGTTTTACCGCACCCGCCGTATTCCCTGGACATTGCTCCTTCTGATTACTGGTTGTTCCGAAGGATGCAGCACGATTTGGCAGGTCACCGGTTCACTTCTTTCATAGAAACCGAAAATTGGCTCCAAACTTGGATCGCCTCAAAAGACGAGTCATTTTTTTGAGATGGAATTTGAAAATTGCCTGAGAGATGGGAAAAAGAAGTAGCCAGCGATGGACAATACTTTAATTGATCTGTTCATTAATTTTGTTTAGAAATAAATGCATTTTTGAACACAAAAAAACGGACCCAACTAATTTGTACACCCAATATATAAATCAACTCTTTTTATTTAGCAAAAATTTGAAAACTCCAAACAATTGTTTTTATACTACAAATTAAGAAATACATCAGAACATTTATGTGCACAGCACAGAGTGACCGAGAAATTAATTCTTCATGATAGTATGTTTCATAAAACCATGTGGTCAGTTGATTATTGGTGGTTCAAATAATGTTCATTTATAAATAAACCATGTTATTTACTCAAAAAGAGAAATTTCATACAAAAAACAATGTTGACGAATATTTAAAAAAAAAGTAAAAAAAACATTTTACAGCTCTACAGAAAAAAATTGGACTTTGAACAAGTTTACTATAGATTAAACATAAAAAGTACTTATTTTAAAGACTCAATTAAAGTCAAATGATTTGGAATTAGAAAAAAATTATATATAAAAGGTAGAATATCATCACAAGAGATGAATTTCTATTTAGAAACAGCAAGACAAAATAAATATACAGATTACAAAGGCATTATCAACCAAAACTAAGAATGTATTGATAATTATAATATTGTGCCACTATAAACATACCCACATACAAAACGAATCCAATAATTATAATCGCAACTTTTGAGGCACAGATTATTGGAGATCACATATTCCATAATTGCAGGACGAACTGAGAAGCGATTGATGATCCAAATAGGCATATTAATCTTGGTTGTTCAATTAAGTTACATCTTTGAAACAGCCAGTATGTTAAGGCTTTAAACAATCTCATCTCAGGACTTTGGAGATAGGTTGCAATATTCAACACCATATTTATGAAATTAATTATACAAAGGACTTGATATAAATCAAATGCTTCTTCAATATTTTGCATTATAGATGAAAGCGTTTCTTATGGATTTTAATTGCCGTGAAAACAAATTCTCGGTGTTATCGAAGACTATTAAAATTGTGATGGAAAGAATAAAAACATACTAATGATAAAATTTACTTTGTAAATTCCACTAATTCAATATTATTATTGTGATTTGAGTTTTGAGCCGCTTGCTCTTCTTCAAGCTTGCCTGGCAAAACTTTAGTCGCAATAATAACACCGTATCAGTATAATTTTACAACGTTAAAAACTTGAATTAATTACAAGTTTCAAAAATTTTATAATCACTGTTAAAGAGTTAATCTGTGAATTGGCTCTATTATACTTTAAATATTTAACTAACTTTCATATTCAGGTAGAATAAATAATCTTTTTATAAATATTTGATGTGTCAGTGAGTTATGTTGCAGAATTATTTTTATAATGTATGCTTATTAGTAAGTGCAATAAAGATAATCAATAAGAGCAGGATATTTTGTCCGAGTTAGCCTCACAAAACATCCCAAATTCTGAATCTCTTAACAATATGATAAAAAGCATGTCTTTCACTTTTAACTGTAAATATAATGAAAGATAACTTAATTATAGTCTTTTAAAAATCTGTAAAAAATATTTTCTTCATTTTAATATTAATAGCAACTGTTCAAATTCACTAAATACTTCAGTGTCATTTCATCATTTAATGTTCATCACTAAAAGAGGTTCAATATGTCCAACACTTAGACAGAGAAGTCAATTAAAACTATTTTAAGGGGATTTTTACTGTACACACTTTGTTAATTAAATCACCTAATCAATCTTCAGTATAGGTCTTATTCCACTCTCCCATAAATGGATAACGCAGGTACATTGGTAGCTAGTCCAAGGAACTAAAATTGCCACCTGATCTCTCATCTATGTCTTTACAATACCATATTCATAATAAAAGCAGGGTTTAATGATGGCAAACAATTATTTTTTCAGGTACATAGCTAAAATATGATTTTTTTTTACATTTAAAGCCCAAGTGGCTTGCTTGTCAAGCTGTTTTCAAGATTTAGAATAACAAGAAAAATGATTCCTCAAAACTAGTGTCACTCAATCACTTAAGAGAATTGGATGGTTCAATCTTTTCTTCTTGTCAGCGCAATTAGGCTCGAATTTCAAAATTGATTTTGTAATATCTTGAAGCGCTATAGATTTATAATACTAGAAATACAATATCCTTTTCATAATTGTTGTGAAAATGAATATTTAGTCTGTTAATATAGTCTAGTTCGTTAGCTTTTCAAAATTATCTAATATTTTCCGATTTTTTTTAAATTTGAAACTAATATTTTTTAGATATCAGTACATAAAAGGTTAGTCAAAAAGTTTTGAAAGCGACATCTATGGAGCAGTAGAAAACCAAAACTTCTACGCCATTTTAATATTTCATCTTTCATAAGAACGTACTCAAAATTTCATTTCGATCTGTCAATTCATTCTTTGTTTAAAAGCCATTTGAAGTTGACGTGTCAGTGTATTTTTTAACAATGGAAAAATCCGAATATCGTGCAGTGATTAAATTCTTTGTTTTGGAAGGTTTATCGGCTACTGAGATCCATGCAAAGATGGTGAAAGTATTAAAGGAGTCTTTTCCTTCATTTCCAACCGTTCACCGATGGGTTTTGGAGTTTAAGCGTGGCCGTACAAGCGTTGAAGACGATCCACGCTCGGACGTCCAAAAAGTGCATCAACACCAGAAATCATAGCGAAAATACAGGATATGGTTTTGGAAGATCATCGATCGACTGTGGATGTGATAGCTGACACCATAGGCATCTCACATGGAACAACATGGCATATTTTGGCTGAAGTTTTGGGTTTCAAAAAACTGTGTGCACAATGGGTGCCGCATTTGCTAACAATGCAACAAAAACACGTTCGAATGCGACTTTCTGAGCAACATTTGGAGCAATTTCGAAAGGATAAAAAAGATTTTCTGCGTCGATTCATCACTATGGATGAGACTCGGGTCTACCACCATGATCCTGAATCAAAACAAGAGGCTAAGGAGTGGTGTGAACCAGGCACTTTGGCTCCGAAGCGAGTTCGTGTCCAGAAATCGGCCAAGAAGGTGTTAGCGTCAGTTTTTTGGGATGCAAAAGGAATTTTATTGATAGATTATCTCCAAACTGGTAAGACAATCAACTCTGATTATTATTGTGACCTTTTGGACCAGTTGGATGAAAAAATTTGTGAAAAAAGACCCGGTTTGCAGAAGAAAAAAATCATTTTTCATCAAGACAATGCACCTGCTCACACAGCTCAAAAAACCATCGCGAAAATCAGTGAATTGGGGTACGAATTGTTGCAGCATCCACCCTATTCGCCAGATTTAGGTCCCTCTGACTTCTGGCTGTTCTCACACCTCAAAAAATTCCTTCGTGGAAAGCATTTTTCATCAAACGAAGAGGTTATAGCCGTCGTAGAGGAGTATTTTGCAGGCCTTCCAGAAAGTCACTTCCGTGATAGGACAACAAAGTTGGAAGATCGTTGGACCAAGTGTATTGATCTTATGGAAGACTATACTGAGCAATAAAAGTGATTTCGCCCCAAAAAAAATGTATTTTCATTTCCGCTTTCAAAACTTTTTGACTAACCTAGTAATATTATTTCAAGCAATTTTTTCTGTATATTTTACTAAATTTCAACATAAAACCGTATAAATAATGGAAATAAACTTGACAAAGAATGTTATGCAAGTGTTTTTATCATGAAATCCAACCGATGGCATTATATTAATATTTCCTTGATTTTCCCTCCAAAACACTCCAGAATTATGAACAGTTTGTGGTTTAGTCAAGAGATAAAGAGAGATTTAGTAGTGTGAGCAGTTATCAGGGGTGTGGCTATTATAATCCGGAGGGAGCCTCCTGGTCTGTGTCCTCGGCACTGTGCGAGGGGGCAGGGGAGTGTGGGGCAGGGGGAGAGCGGGGCAGCTCGGAGAACACCTCACGCCCCACAGCCAGTGGGTCAGGGGGTGCAGGTGGGGCCGGCGACTCTTCCTGCTCTTCAAGGAAGCGATCCATGTAGTCTGTATGACCAGGATGCAGGTTATACTTTTTTTTTTCCAGTCGCGCTTTATTTGCAAACATATCATGTCTTTCTGTCTTTTTCCATATGTAATAGAATTGCACTAGTTCTCCTACAGAGCGGGTGCGTACTTTGTGCTGCTGAATCAGGCGAAAATCTTTGCCATGCGCCTTAAGGCCATTCTCAAAATTTCGGCATTCTTCTTCAGACCAGAGAGCAAGAGGTGGTGGGGCGGGAGAAGTAGCTGTATTTGGGTTTCGCGATATCCGCCGCCTTCGCAAGGCCTCTTCCACATTATGTCCACATTGCTGTAGCAAGAACAAAGCTTGCTCGTCGTCTCGTAGTTGAGAACCTGTGGGAATTGAAGCCAAGCCCGGTGCCGTAGGAGACAGAGCTCTAACCCTGGCCATATAATCTTCCGTTTCTGATTCATCTATGGCACTAGGATTCCATAGAAGTTTATCTTCATTCTCGTACGGCAAAGCGTCGTCATAACTGGATAATCCATCAGGAATCCAGGCCTGATAATCGCTTCCAACCATGATTGTTTTCTTCCAGTCGTCTTCTTCCGGGCTGTAATCGTAGTCGTCTTCCTCCTCAGAGGGCGGGCGCGACACGGAGCGCAGCAGACGAGAGGGCTCGGCGCTGCCAGGCTCGTTGTACAGCTGCCGCAGCTCCGAGGCCTCAGGCTTGTCTTCGCTGGGCGGCGGCGGAGGCTGCGCAGCTGTCGCGTCCTTCTCAGGACGCGCTTCTTGCCGTCGATCCAGACCGTAGAGTGCTAGTAGCTCCTCGAGGGGCATGTCCCCTTCTTTGCGCAGGTTGTTGAGTTCGGCCCGCGGGTCCTGCTGCTCCCCCGCGGCTAGAGCTTCCTCTTCGTCTAGTGTTCTTTCGTCGTCGAAGTCATTTACCATCATCTCCACCGTGGGCTCAAAAAGGGTCTTGTCGTTCGAAATATCCATGCTGACATCGTGATCGTTTGTCGATTTCGCGACAGCGCAATCTGACATAGTGAGCGTGACGGCGGCCGCTATGCCGGTATCGAAGGACTCATTCGCGCCGCGGATGCTAACACCACAAATCCAAATTTCCGAGGGCCGTTGTAAGTTGTAACCGATTATTTAGAAAAACTGCGGTAACATTGTGTTAAAATTAAGAAGATCGGTGCCGAATACGCAAATTATATGAGTTAAATTCTAACAAAATATTATTCGATGTGACAAGCCGTGAATTCGCTCCTTCCGAAATATGGAGACCGAGTCGGCAAAACGGAAATCTGCAAACACTGTTGCTCTACAGAGTCGTAACAAATTTCTAGGTATAAAAATATTAAAAATAAAAATTATAACTTTATGTGTCCTATGCTGGTTTTGACACTCGAGAAATATGTTGAAAACATACAAATTTCTACGAAGAACAAATAAATGTATAACTTTTACTTAACAAGACCAATGTGGTCTAATATATGTTGCTACAGTAAAAACAAACAATAACAACAACAAAACTTCACTTACCGGGTATGTGGCAACGGTTAACTGCATATTATAACACAAAGTGCGAATTCCAACATAAATTGTAGGAAAAGGTGAAATAAACTACATATTTCGTCAAAAAACCATCCACAAAGTACCTGTACAACAAGACGTCAATCGCTAGCCATTTTATTAAATTCTCGAACCTATTTCGTGATTCCGAATATTTTAAGTTGCTGTCGAGAGATGGCAGTAGTACACCAAATATTACTAATTCTTCTTCTTCTTCGTGAATAATGCCCATGAACTCTTAATATGAAGAAGTATACGCCACCAGAGATTACTAGCCCAAAAACAAATAATATTATAATATGATATTATTGTAGTTTACATTCTGAGATTGTATGTACTATTTTGTGGTTTATCAATAGACAAAAATGCATTATTCGAACTCGAAAGCGACAAAAAACAAATATACACGTAGAACTCTGAATTGTCGAAGAAATCGAAAGTATGTTTAATAGATTAGAATATTTTTGTTCTCGACAATTGTAAAATCATAAAACTCATTAGAGCTGTATCAGTCTCTAAGCTTAGTTCTCAATCAATCCAATTTTTCAATAATGCGAAATGTTTTTGAATTCTTATCTTCCAGTTTCACAGCGTTTATTTTTAAGAATTTATTCATAAGATCATAACATCTGGTAGCGTATATTGATAATTATTTGGTCGTATTGAAAATATTGCCACCTGACAATAAGCCCTCTAAGTTGTTATACAATGAAGCGTTAAAATAATGTTTTTTTCATATTTGTGTACTCATGAATAACCCAATTACATTTTTTTCTCCAAAAATCATTTTAGAAGTCAGAGAGGAAAAATATAGTACATCAATGCAGCCATCCGTTTCTCTAGAATACATTTGGACCCCATTCCACTTTTCGACCAGAGCGTTGCGTTGTGCGACGAGATAAAAAACTTCAGCGTCATCCTTAACGCGAAGCTGTCCTGGAAGAAGCACATCACGAACATTAACGGAAAGGCTTACGGTTCTCTGAAATACCTCTTTCCACTCTTGGCAACACAGTAGGATGTCACCTCGTAACAAGTTGAACTTGTACAAGGCCATTATACGTCCTCAAATAACGTGCTTGAGGCCACGCGGCTGAAACCCACATGCGAAAACTTAAGGCTCTGCAAAACGAGGCTACGCACATTATTGTGGATTATTAACTAACGGCTCCACGAAGACACAGGTCTCCCCACCACCTGAGAATTTCCAAGCTCTCTGGTTGAGAGGTTCCATAGCTCACTCCCGAGCCACCCCAACCCTCTGATAAGCTCGCTTTCAGACTACGACGCGAACATAAATTTAGTTCACCCAGGCCCAAACAAATACCATCCCACATCCTCCAGTCTGCAATGCCCCACATCCTCCGGTCTGCAATGGTAGGCGCCAAATTGTGCTGGCTGGTGACTGATCCTTGGCTGGAGCTGGCAGTTATCAGTTGGGCGGCTCACTCTTTCTCTCCAGGGTGAAGTGGTTGGAGCAGTCAGGAGCGGGTGCCTAGTGAAGTGGAGATCAATCTTGTAGGCAGTCAATCAGAGTTCCTTTCAGCGTGGTAGTCAGGTAGGGAATTGAATGAATGATGATCCGGGTTCACCCTTTTTATAGCGACCATGATTTATTTTGGACACCGTAAATGACCCTCTTACCGTGTCAAGCATTTGCCCAACTCGTTGTTACTATCCCTGTTCTGTTATGGTTGCGACTGGAATCGGCATCTGAATTTGCGTAGTTAGGGCGTGGCTATGTCTTTGCAACACATTCATCAGGCGCGGCCAATTTTCCGTCGGCGTGCTGATTTCATTAATTGAATTCGATGTTTTTTCCTTCGGAATAGCGAATCTCATCACGATGGGTGACTGCTAGACAGGTGACGCCTATGGGCACATCAATACTTAGAGGAAAATTATGACAATAGAACATGCCTATAATGAAAATTTTTATTTACCTTTTTAGATTACTTTTAATATTTAAAAATTAGTGAGGATGAAACTTTATTAATCGTATGTTAAACCGTTATTAAAAGCAATTGAAAAATTATCATATATGTATATATCGTAAGCCATTATTGATTTGAAAACTTAATGTAAATTTGACTAGTATATTTTAAAAATACTTTTTTTGTCTCAGAGCTAACATTTTATAAATTATATAAAAAATCAGTGAGGTTTAATACTTCTTATTGTTTGAAATGGTGTTACATTATATTATATTTGTTTTTTCAAAAATTTGATTGCAAAAAGATAACCAGACGGTGAAGAAAAATAAATAGGATGTTGAAACCTTAATATTTGGATTTAACTTAAATGTTTGGCAATTTTTTCATGAAAATAGAAAAATTGATTTATATTATGATTGTTTGAAATTCGAAAGAACAACTAGTATTTATATTGAATAACGTATTTTCTAGTTCTTGGCACAATTTTAAATTTTTTAATCATATTTGCAACCAACCTAATTTGACATAATCTGTCGATGTCGTGGTCGATGAGTCTGTGTTGGCACCGCGAAAAAAAATGGGCGGCCTTGGCGATTGTCATGTTGAAGCCGCGTTAAATTAAAAAGCGTTTTGCTCCTAGAGTTTCATATGATTGTTTACGAAAAATGTGATAATTATGTCAAAGCCAAATGTGAAATATCGTGTGTTTATGACAGTGTTGTTTATTAATATTTTAAACATCAATGCCGAGCATATAAAAGGGAATTTTCGGACAGACGAATTCTTCAAATTCCTTGCGAAATTCGGATTTCAAAAGACGGATATTCATTCTCAAAAGGAATCTTACGGTTATATTTATGGGAATATTACATCAGACCAAGATTTCCCAGTTCCTGTGACTCTAGCCGTGCTTGACCGTGCTCTTTTTCTTGAATATTACAGCAATCGAAATGTAATTGACAAGGAGAAAGCCTGCCAACATATGTTTCGGCAGTTGAATGTGACGGCTTACCACCCGAAATGCAATGACAAAGGACAAGATTATTTAAGGACAATCCCCTGTAAACGTGGTCAATTATGTGTTGATGAAGACACACCATGGAACGTGATAAAGGGGAATCAATTCACTTATGTTATACAAAATCTTGGACAGCCAAGGTATATAAACTATTGTTTTTTTTAAAAATAATTATCGAGCTATTTATATTGATACAAAATAATACGTTTTATTAATGAGGTACTTTGGAATTATCCTTGTTTTTATTTTTGTTTAATTCTCTTAGGTTGCGCCACATACGCTTGAATGAAAAAAATAGTCATTTTCTAATAAATATGTTAATCGTTTTTGGACAAATGTCACGCGAAGAATATTGATAATGATGTTTACAATGAAATATTTGTCTTAAATTTAATGTACAGAGTACATAGTTCTTTTATGAATAATAGCCTTTTTAATTTAATTTCATATTCCTTCATTTCTCCCTACACTTATTCACCAAACTGCATTTATTTTATGTTCTGGAGAAGTTCTGGTCAATTTACAGAGCACAATCTCATCAAGATAAAATTGAGATGAAACTGATGAGAACTTTCACAAGCAGTTTGAAGAATTCAGATATTATTTTGAAATCTTATTTGAAGAATTGAAAATGATTCTTCTGTTGACTTTGTGTAGATATTGGTGAGAAATAAAAATATGGGTGCCTTCACAACTTATGATAGTGCTTAGCATTTTGGCATTCTGGATTCGTATTACTTCATTTATTCACCTTGTCATTTTTTATTAGCCCTCACTGCGTCAAAATTTCTATAAGCACTTTTAGAGTGGTTAATATCACAAAACCAAACCTTATCCACACCATTATTATACCTTGACATCCAGAGTTTTGAAATATTGTTCTGTGTATAATATTGTTTGTTGATAAAACCAGCTGATATATTTAGCATATTGTCTCCTTAACAGCTGTATCAAATAATCATAGAAAACTTCTAAGGCCGGATTGTTTCACCACTTATAACGAGCCCTTTATTATCAAGAAGTGTCAGCTTAAGGAGCTTTGTGAGACTTAGATGTAGCCAATTAATCTCAGTTTTTGTTAAATTGAATAATAAATTTTTATCTTTTGAAATTAAACCTTGATGAGTTTAATGTTGATTTGCATAATCTAGGAATGTGGCCTCTATGTTTGTGTTTCTGGAAGTACGGTTTAATTAAGTTGTATTTTGCTATCTTGTCTTTTTAGTGACTATCATACCAGGATCACAGTAGTGTTTTAGGGTTTTGAGTTTTTTAAACTCTTCATTTTTTTCTTGTGTAGAATAATTTACAAAAACCCCTTAGAATAATTTTTTTTCATAGGTTGTAGCCTTTTGTCCACCTGGCAGAGTAAAAGTGCTCTTATATCATAGATTATGAAAGTGTTTTTCACATCAGTCCATTATGCATTCTGTTCATCAGCAATAGTTGTGGGATTTTATCTATCTGCAAGGGGAGAATTATTAAAATCACTTGATTATACCATATAGTGAGATAAAGATATGAATGCAGGACTCTTGTCTATGTCTCATTGGGTGCTTATTATTAAATTCCCGTGTTAATTACTTAGAAGTATCTGTCATTATGCATGTTAAGTGCTTTCAAGTTCAGACATATTTGTTGTAGATCTGTTTTGGGTGCTTCTGTAAAAAAAAATAGTAATCTCAAGACAGCTGGAGTTGTCTTCAGTTATATAAGTCTCCCAAAAGGGAAGAATGTTGAGGAATTGATTTTTTTGTTATTGGAAACTCCACCATGTTCATGTAATTGTTTAAGCATTGATTCCGCAGTGTTATTATCTTAAGTCTTGTATTTTCTGACTTTTTACTCATAATATTCACTACTTGAGGGAAAATGAGTAAAAAAATGTATTTTTTCATGAATACAACCTTTAAAATTGTGGCAATATGACACTTGCGGAATTTAAAACCATCAAAGTAATGGAGATTTTTTTAATATTTGATAATGCCAATTGATGACCATTCTTTAAATTATTAATTCAGTTGTAGTTATTTTAGTACAGGCCTAAACCTATTAAGTGTTACTAATGCATTTCGATGATGAAATTGGTTTAGAAACTTTGTTTTTTCCCCTTTACTAGTAACATTTATTTTTTCACAGTTTGAGATGTCTAGATTTTACATCATTTTTCAGATTTAATATGTGGAGTAGTAATGTTAATAATGATAATAACAAATACAACTCTTACCTTTCATATACAACTCTTAGTAATAAAATATCATTTCAACAGCACTGTGTTTTTAAATTTATAAAAAGGCAGCGCTTAAGTACCACTAAATAAATTCATGTGAAATAAGATATGGACATAGGATCATGGCATTTATGGGGAGGGAGGGGGTATATTATTGTCTGTACAGCACCGGTACAAAGACTAAAATAGGTAGATTGCTGCAGCTTAATCCTCGGAGATTCCGGTTTGCTTCTTGCGTTTTTGGTGAAGAGCAGGGTGAATAGATTTCTCTTTGGCAGGTAGAAATTTGTCGAAACAAAAATACAGTAGATGTTCCAGTAGATGAGAATATATTTTTTCCTTTTTTCGTTCTTTATGTTTAGCCCATCACTTATCGTAAGTCCCTTGATTCAGCCGTGTATGCTGTCACGGCTTGCAAGCACTACGCATACCACGCGTTTTCCGCACGTATTGGCTGTCCGATCATCTATAGTGATTATTTGCGGAGGCCACGCATAAGGAGTATTTTATTACAATATGTACATGTCTATAGTCACAAGCAATGGTAAACCACATGATACATTACAATACAAAAATAATTTTACAAAATAAATTTCCTAATTTCTGTGATGCATACATCCAATACAATTGTCCTATAATACAATATTTATATAAAAATGAAATCTGAATTTTAATTAGTGTTGTGAAACATAATTTATCTCACATGTCATCAATGTCTTCTTTGTGTGTATCTTGCATAATTTCTGTGAAAATATACTAGCAATTTGATAAATAAGAGTGGTTATCCAAGTACGAGTATGTAGATTATATGCTTCATAGGATTGATAGAATGTTGATTAAAATTTCTAAGTCAAGTCTTATAAATACCCTATCAGTTATAAGTTGTAAATTGATAATATTCAGTATAAGGTCTTAAGCAGTAAAAATGATTACAAAATATGGTGAACAACACATTTACAAGACAGTTGGTTGTTACTATATTATTTTAGCTTATTAATATTTTGCTTTCAAACCTCAAAATAATGGCACAAACTAAGGCACAGATTAAATTCAGAAAATGCTGAAATCGTAATTTGTTTGAAAACATATGTTTGATTATTAAAATATTAATAATTAAGAAATATTGTGTGAGATATAACAAAATAGTATCATGTTGTTTATAGTTCCGGCATTAACGTTGTGGAGGTTTAAAGACATTGTAATTTATTTTTATCAAACACTTTATTCCAATTTTTTTGTAACGGTATAACCCTACCGGTTTCAAGGCTTTCACCTCATCTTCAGGGGAGCACAAACAAGTCTTGTTTGTGCTCCCCTGAAGATGAGGTGAAAGCCTTGAAACCGGTAGGGTTATACCGTTACAAAAAAGTGGAATAAACAGTGTTTGATAAAAATAAATTTCAAAATAGTATCAGTTAGTAATATAAACGTATGATGCGAGATATCACAAAAATGTATCAGTTAGTAATATAAAAATGTAATGCGAGATATTACAAAAATAGTATATATAAAAATGATAGAAAATATCACAAAAAATGTATTGGTTAGTAATATAAAACTGTAATGTTAGATATACAAAAAATTAATCAGTCAGTAAAATAAAAATGTGATGCTAGATATCACAAAACATGTAACATATATGTTATTAGGTGAACAAATAAGTTACCGCCGTTTTTTATAAAAAAATGGGCATTTATTGTGAAAGAACGGAACCTCATGTTTTATTCGAAGTAGTACCCATCGCTTGCCACTACTTTTCCCCATCTTTCTGTCAGCATACGAATACCGCGTCAGTCATCATCATCATCTTTTGAGGCTATCCACGAATCGACTCAATTTTTGGTATCTTCATATGATGTGAAGTGCTGCTCAGACAGGCCATGCGTCATCGATCGAAACAAGTGGTAATCAGAAGGAGCAATGTCTGGTGAATACAGCGGGTGGGGTAAAACTTCTCAATTGAGTGTTTCCAAATAGGTTTTGACCGGTGCCGCAACATGTGGACTAGCATTATCATGCAGGAGAATAATTTTGTCGTGTCTGGCGTAGTAGTGGGTGCGCTTTTCCTCGAGTGCTCGACTCAATCTCATCAATTATGTTCGGTAGACAGCCCCAGCAAAGGTTTCATTCGGTTTGAGCAACTCATAATACACGACACCAAGCTGATCCCACCAAATACACAACAAGAGTTTTTTTCCATGAATATTTGGCTTAGCCGTAGATGTTGAAGCATGACCAGGGGATCCCCATGATTTCTTCCTTTTTGGATTATCATAATGGATGCATTTTTCATCACCAGTGACTATATGGTGCAGAAAACCCTTTCGTTTATGCCTGGCAAGCAGCATTTCACATGTGGAAAATTGGCATTCAAAGTTTCTCCGTGTCAGTTCATATGAATCCCAATTTCTTTGTTTTTGAATCATTCCCAATGATTTCAACCCATGTGAAATTGCTTGTTGAGTCACTCCTAATGTAAGTGCAAGTTCTTCTTGCGTTTGGCACGAATCTTGATCCAATAATACTTCCAATTCCGCGTCTTCGTACACTTTCGGCCTTCCGCTACGTTCTTTGTCTTCGATGTCAAATTCACCGTTCTTAAACTTTTGAAACCACTCACGACAACTTCTCTCACTTAAGGCAGCCTCACCATATGCTTCTACAAGCAATCGATGCGCCTCAGCTGCAGATTTCTTCAAATTGAAGAAGTAAATCTAAAGTTCCCGCAAATGACGCTTATTCGGCTCAAAACTTGACATTTTCGAACACAAAAAAATATGTTATACTGATAAAAATTCACTAATATTTCAAGGTCATGTTGTTGACAGATGTCCAACCTTACGATAATGACATTTTACATCTGACAATTTTAACCATAACTTACTGGTGGCGCCAACTTTTGTCAAACGGCGGTGACTTATTTGTACACCCAATAGAAATGTAAAAATTTGTCCTTAGATATTGTAAAAAATGTATCCGTTAGTAATTTTAAATTTCTTGTTATAGGAGTATCATAAGAATGTATTACTATTTTCAAGTATCAAACTTGATTCAGAATTAATTGTGAATTATGTTCTAGGGCAAGGGTGGCCATCCTTTTTGGTCTGTGTGCCAAAACCGGTATTGGGTAAAGGCTCGCAGGCCATGCTCCAAATGGTGCTTCAATATCCAACGTACTTATAATGCTTACCACACTCTTGATTACTATAAATATGATCTTTGGTTATCGACATTTTCAGTCATTAGACGTTCAGAATGACCCACGGGTAGTTGGGTAAGTTACCCAGCCATCCTAGTTTTCACTTTTAAGCAAACTCCATGGATATGGGGCTCCTCTAGGTGTTTACCGTTTCCAAAGAAAGTGCACTCGCTAGCCGTCTCCACAATTTGCCCCTCTCCAGCAAAGTGAGTTTCCAACAATGCAGTAATGTCGATGTTATACCTCGCCAGCTCATCCGCAACAAGAGCGGTTCTGCATTAAGGTCGGTCACTCGCTTCGCGGTCCATAAGTGTCCTCACATTCCGTGTTGCTAGCATAAGTCTTCGAATATTTGATTTATGATTATTGAATTTTTGCAACTACTAGTGTGGGCAATCCCCTGGGCATGGTCATCCAGTCAGAGAAAAAAAAGGGCAGGATATTTTTAGGACAACTTTTCTAGCCCCTTCCCTCATTTGAGAGGGATCAAAACGGTTCCTGAATAGGATTGCTCCATTTCTGTACTGCTGCTGAATGGAAGACAACTATCGAACACGGGCTGCCCTAAATGCAAGATGGTGACTAAGGGCTGCCAGGCCTGCCCCCACCGCCAACAGTCTCATCGATGTGAGGCTCTTGCATTTAAGGTTTGCTTGTTCAGTTGGAAAGCGAAGTTGTGTCATGGAGTTTGTTTTAAGGGAGTGAGTCGTTACACATCAGCAAACTCACTGGCCACACTGCTGTACTGGATTTTATGGCACACCGAGGATAGACGATCGGAGCACACCGGCATGTTGGGTGCCATTGTGGATAGGGATGGGGCAAAAATTAAACGAGTACGTAGAGGATTAAAGGTGGGAGGTAAATTTATAAGGAGGGGAAGGAAATTATGAAAGGTTTCCTTTCTCCTTTATTCGTACTTGGGACTGACTCCGTTGTTCGATGAAAGGCATTCATCTAGGTACGGAGGTGGAGTTAACCTGACTGACAATGCCGATAACCAAAGACAAAAACCTGGTTTTGGCTAGTGCATATGCTCCAACCTTGATTGCATCAGGTGCTGAGAAAAATAATTTCTACTGTGGTCTGGATCAGGTTCTATCATCAATCTGGAAAACTGATTATACTGGATGACTTTAATGGGTGTGTTGGCACCAACCACGGGATTTGGAGGGGGTACTTGGTAGACATGGTAAGACATGTACAAAACCGCTTGGCAGCATCCACGCTCCAAATATTGGCACTTGATCGATTTGGATTGATCACAGAATGGTAGTTACAGATGTAACTTTAACTGTCATAATATAAATAGGCCAAGGCCCGTACGACGGTTGTCGCCAAAGAAAGAATACGAGAATTGAATTTTGAATACAAGAGAGCGAGAGAGGAATACTTGGATTGTTTCCGAAAGTAATTCGAAATTTGAATCTCGGGTCTGTGATACTGAACGAATTTTAAATACCTAGCTAACAATTTTTGAACCGATGTAAAATGATAAATGATATATGTAAACAAATTTTACATTTATAAATGATATATGTAAACAAATTTTACAGGGGCGATGTATAAATGATATATGTAAACAAATTTTACATTTATGAATATGTATTTTCATAAATGTAGAATTTGTTTTACTTCCGTGAATATTTCACGGGTTGCAACTAGTCAAGTTTAAAAGGCGTATGATCCAGTCCAATACCAGAAAACTCAATACGGCTGGTCTCAAGGATGACATAATTTGAAAGCGACTTTTTGCAGTTGTTTCTGAGGATATTGATGTCGGGATGGATCTTAGTACTACGAGAACTCTGACAATCTCAACCGAATTTTATATTGGTCGTCCGCTGAAGTCTGTGGCACGGTTACTAGAAAACAGCCAGACTGGTTGCAAGACAAGAACGAGGAGATATCTTCAATTATTGGGAGAAGAGAAAAGTATTTGCTTGTTACCTGCAGAATCCAAATTCCCAGGACTTCACGGAGACTTACCGAGGCAAGACAGCAGATGTACAGAGATGCACACGGAAACTCAAGAACTGCTGGTGGCAGATGAAGGCTGGGGAAATACAGTTACTTGCAGACATTAATGACCAGAGGTTTTTTTGAGGCTCTGAAGGTTGTGTATGGTCTAAAGAACTGTGCAGTTTTGCCTATAAAGAGCAAAGACGGGAATATTCTGACTGGCTAAGAGGAAATAAGGACCCGCTGGAAAGAATACTACACTGACCTACTTAACTAAAGTCGTCCAATAGATCTGCGAGTGCTTGATGAGATTCCTCAGTGCAGTCCATGCCTGGATCTTGATGAGGAGCAGAGCCTTGCTGAGGTCAGAACGGCAATTCAACATCTGAAAAATCACAAAGCAGCAGGTATGGATGGGGTCCCTTCTGAAATCTTCAAATGTAGGAGAGAACCTGTGGTTGTTGTTGTTTGTGACTTGATGCTACATATCTGGCAATCAAGAACCATCCCTGATGCCTTCTGTGAATCATGGATTGTAAATATATACAAATGAAAGGGAGACAAGTCAGATTGTGGTAGTTACAAAGGGATCGAACTGCTTTCGGTTGTGGGTAAGGTATTCAGCAGAATTGTCGTGGACAGGACTTATCAGGGTTTTGGAGAGTATCACTCCAGAGCCGCAGGCTGAGTTTAGCACATCCCATAGCACAGTCGATATGATATTTACCATAATGCAACTGCAGGAAAAATGTCAAGAACAGGGCAGGAGGACTGATGGGGGACTAAATAATCTGTGTATATTATGTAGATTATATAACAAGAGTTGCTCATACATACATCACAGAGCTGCAATATGCGGATGATTGCCCTCTTGTTGCGCATTCAGAGGAAAACCTCCGAGATATCAATGTCCATACAGAGGTGTTTCATATGTTTGGCCTAGAAATAAATGTGAAGAAAACTCAGGTGCTAGCTTGTTCTGCAGAAATTGAGGTGCTATAATCACCTGACTGTAGCACCTCAACTGGAGAACGTACCTAACTTCACATATCTTGGCAGAATCCTGGCATCGAACTCTTCTCTTGATGTTGAACTGAAGAGTGGCATCAGGAGTGCCTAGCATCTGTTGCTGAACTGAATGACAGAGTATTTTACAGCAGAGGTATCTATCTCCCAGTCTACAAAGATATCAGTCTACAGTGGAAGAGCAGCTAAAGCGGTGAAGGGATCCTTGACTAGGAGGCCCAGCAAACAGGACGACTATAAATAATTATAATTTCTTGAATTAATTGTACAAATATGAAATCTAATATTTATTATTTAGAATGTTAATACACGAGTATTTCAAATAATATTTTTTGTTCGGTTGAAATAAGTGCCTAAATTTTTTTTTAATATTAGCATAATAAAAATTAATGTGATACGAGGGTAGTCCCAAAAGTACCCGACCTAACAAAGAAAACACAAAAAATTTGGGAAAAAATATTTTTAATTCTCAACATAGTCTCCTTTCAGCTCGATACACTTTTCCCAGCGATGTTCAATAGCTTCGATACCCTTTTTATAGTGAGAACCGTCGAGCGCCTTAAAATAGTCATCAACCGCAGATTCCACCTCTTCATTGTTGGCAAATCTTTTACCACCGAGCCATTGTTTCAAGTATGGAAAAAGAAAATAATCCGAGGGGACTAAATCTGGCAAATGGAAGTAATTCGAACTTTAATTCATTGATTTTGGCCACTGCGATAATGGATGTGTGAACTGTTGCATTGTCTTGATGAAACAACACTTTCTTTTTTGCCAAATGCGGCCGTTTTTTTCTTGATTTCATCACTCAAACGCAATAAGTTCGCATAATACTCGCCGTTGATTGTTTTTCCTTTTTGAAGATAATCAATGAAAATTATCCTACGCGCACCCCAAAAAACTGACGCCATGACCTTGTCTGCAGATGGAACTGTCTTCGCCTTTTTTGGAGCCGATTCTCCCCTTTCAGTCCATTGTTTTGACTTCCTTCGTCTCAGGTGTGAAGTGATGGACCCATGTTTCATCCATGATTATGAATCGACGCAAAAACTCGGCTTTATTGCTATGAAACATCGCCAAACACTCGATTGAAACATCCTCACGATGCTGTTTTTGTTCCATTGTGAGCAAACGCGGCACCCATCTTGCGCACAGCTTTCTCATGTCCAAATTTTCAGTCAATATGCGATGTACAGCACTTTTTTAAATGCCTACCATGTCTGCTAGCTCGCGCACTTTCAATCGACGGTCATCCAATACCATTTTGTGGATTTTCTTTACCATTTCTGGCGTGGTCACCTCATTTGGTCGACCACTGCGATGTTCGTCTTGGCAGCTCGTACGACCTTGTTTAAACTCTGCCACCCAATATTTTACTGTTGTAAACGAAGGAGCAGACTCCCCCAGAGTAGAATCTAGCTCGGCTTTGATATTGGTTGGACTTAGACCTTTCAAATGAAAGTATTGTATCACATAACGATGACCAATTTTTTCCATGTTTACAAATTCACTGAGAGCGTTCACTATTGATGGCTGCCAAACAAATACTAAACAACATAGCGTCTTAAAACTTGAAACTTAAGCTTTATAAGTTTAGTACTTTCTACCATAGTAATTTTCTAAAGCAACAGCCGCCATCTATACGTCAGGTCGGGTACTTCTGGGACCACCTTCGTACTTGATACTGTTTCTCATTCACAAGACTATCTATGTCAGGGTAATGGATGAAGTGGCAAAACTTTTTAGGTGGCTGTCTGTGATTTGCAATCTTGCTAAAGATTTCACATGCTTCATCCTCGAAAATAAAACTGCCGAAAATGTCGCTGAAATTCAGAGAATTATTAGTGCAAATCGACGATTAACAATTAGTGACATGGTTGGAATGTCATTTGGCACAGTTCAATCAATTTTAACGGACAATTTGAACATGCATCGCGTTGCAGCCAAACTTGTTCCACTCCATGGCAACGCACCACCGCACTCTTCGAAAAAAACTCTAGAATTTTTGACATCCTACACCATGTCTACCATTCCACACCCTCCCTTTTTTACCTCAAAAAATGAAATTGAAGGTCAAGGAATGACGTTTTAAGACGGTAAAAGAAATTGAAGCTGAGTCGTAGGCGGTGCTTGACCAGCTTAACAAAAAAGATTTTGTGGGGACTTTTGCAACATGGCAGAAATGTTGGATTCTGCCATGTTGAAAACGCTCACAAATGTGTCCTCCCCGATAATTATGTTATTAAAATAACATGTTTTCGAAATTTATTGTATTTTTCTTCCGATACATAATTCTAGTAAAATTGTAATACAGAATTCATGTCGAATTTAATCTTCAAATCAGAATCAGACTGATAGTCAATCATCTTAATTTGAAGGACCATTTGAACCTCAGTACTATCAAAAGAAAATGAAGATGGAAAAATGTTGGAAATTAAGGCTTTCATCTTAAAATTCTTCTTTAAGCTCTGATATAATTCTTACATAACATAGCATTAAGATTCTCGAATATCATAGAATAGTAGTGTTGGGAAATTGCACAAAGTTTTTGTACTAAAGTAGCTGTAATTTGAAGACATAATTTTGCTTCAAAAGCATGGTCAAACATTACATTAATTAATTAATCCTTGCCTTCGAGACGTAAGTTTAATTAATTAATATGGGTAGTTAGATCCACTAGAAAGGTAAATTCACACACTCATTCTTCACCGTAAAATTACTTAACTTTTTCACTCCAATGAATCCTTGAATTTTTTTATAAGATCGAAAGCTCTCTTTAAAAATTTTTCACAGCTGAGCTATTGACCATCAGAAAAATTAATTTAATTATCTGCTACCGTTTTTAAGCCGTTTAAAAAAAATTGAGATTCCCTGTGGTGCCAAGCCTTTGATAGATATGAATTTGACTACTTGAACAACAATTGCTATTATATTTTTCATCTTCAGAGATTTAGCGCAAGGGTTGTCTTGGTAGATTATGCAGTGATACTGCATAATACCGTGATTGCCGACTTAGTAAATAATCATCGAATATGGAGAAAAGTAGGTCTTTTGTTGATTAATTTAGTTTAAGAATTGTAGAAAATTAAACTAGAAAATCGAATGAAACTGCTCAATTTTAATGTATTTTTTAAATTGACTTTGATTAGATATTTTTTATTCTAATCTATATTATTTAATAATAATTAAGTTTATATTAATATAATGAATCCTTGAAAAATCAGCTTAACTTAGATTTTATTAAGACTAAATATTTTAACGTGATTTTAAAACAATGTGGGTGTAGTCTAGTTCTTTTCGAGTGTGCTATCGAGAAAATTGCGTCACGGTTCAAATATCAAAAGATTAACCTCTCAGGATTACGAAGTCAATTGTCAAAGATGTCACGTAGGCTTCTCTTCTTCTGATTGCTGACTTAGCTACTTCTTTAATCAACTTAACGAACCCTTCTTTTCTGCCTACCATTGCAAAAGCTCAATCGGTTATAACATCTGAGAGCTATTTACTGCTTAGAATAAATGCTTGGCTTTTCTGGTGCCTTTAATGGAACTATGTCAGCTATTTCTTCAGTTACAATAAAATCTCTATTAACACCATGTAATACAACAAATATTGCTAACTGGGCAGTGTCGCTTATACGAGTATCTGTACTTTCAGTACTGTCAAGAGCCAGAGAATAATATTTAAATATTAAAGGTTTTGATTTTAAGGTGTTCTCTACACTAGTGGCTATTTCATCAATATATCAAGCAATTGTCTCCTGACAAACAAATTTCGGCAAAACTGGATTTTTTCTCAAAACATTTTCCAAAAATTGTTTAATAAATTTGCCTTCTGATAATGGTTTTGACTTCATGGCGATAATTTCAGCTACACCATAACTCGCTTTCATCAATGATTTTGAATAGGAGAACGTGCTCTTAAAAAGTGATTGCTGTCCTGAAAGTACTCTTTTTAGTTAGGTTATTTTGTCTACACGGAATTGGCCTTTTCATTTATCAAATGTAGATGCATGCTTAGTATTGTAACACACTGTCAAGTATACCCTCGATTCGAAAGCACCACCAAAAGATATTTTAGGTATTCTCGATCTTCCAGCCCGAAATCACAGTGGAAAATATTATGTCTCTACCGGGAATCGAACCCGGGACCTTTAGTTTGTGATCTTTAGGGACGGTTGTCCCGCAATGGGGAGATGATGAGGATGAGCGTTGTTTAAATAAAACTCATAGTTTGTAATCAGAATATGGAAAGAATATTTTATTGTTAAACGTCTCGTATTTATATAATTTTGAATGTGTGTAGAAAGGCGCAGAAGATATGTCGCTGTCTCGTTCTCGCTAAACAATAACAAGCGGCTCGCGTTGTGACCGCAGCGCTTAGCGAGTTTAACACGTGCCTCGCGCTGTGATCACAGGGAGTAAGGATCGCTACAGATCTAAACAACTTAACCAGTGGCCAAACAAATTCTTATATTTATATATTATTTATAGTTAAGGTTTTGGAGGTTTAAAGACATTGTAATTTGTTTTATCAAACATTGTCTATTCCACTTGATGTAACGGTTTAACCTTACCAGTTTCAAGGTTTTCACCTCATCATCAGGGGAGCACAAACAAGACATTCTTAATCTTATATTGATTTTTTATTGTATGTTAATACAATTCACATTGTATGAATATTATAGTTCATAAATAACTGGTTGATTGGAAGAGATTGCCGCCTGGCAATAAGCCCACCAGATTGTATTTGCAATAAAAGTGTTAAATAAGAAATAAATAAATAACTAGATAAATAAATATTAGTATAATTCGGATACTTTTTCATATAAAAAATAAATATGTACGAGTATATCAGGTCTGTAAATATGATACCGGTTTTTATTATAGAAAATACACATTTACTGTATGAAAATGGTAAAAAATATTTTATTCAAAGTATTTCCCATCCCTAGCTACACATTTAGCTACACATCTCTCTGGCAATTTGTGGATGCCACGCCACAAAAACTGTTGCTCTTTTGAGGCAAACCGATCATCGAGCCATTTTCGTACATTTTCGTAAGAAGTGAAGCGCTGCTCAGCAAGTGCGTGTCCCATCGATGCAAATAGGTAGTAATCGGATGGAGCCAAGTCTGGCGAGTAAGCCGCATGCAAAAGTATTTGCCAACTAAATATCTCAATCGTTTCCTGGACTGGTTTTGCTGTGTGCGATGGTGCATTATCATGAAGAAAAGTCACTTTGTGTTACCTCTTCTGGTCGTTTTTCACGCAATGCTTTGTTCAAATCTATCATTTGTTGTCGGTAGCGTTCAGTATTAACGGTTTCGCCAGGCTTTAGCAGCTCATAATAGATAACACCTTTCTGATCCCACCAAACACAGAACATTGTCTTCCGTCCATAGCGATTTGGCCTTGAAGTCGATGTTGCTGGTTTGCTTGGAGTTACCCATGATTTTTTACGCTTAGGATTCTCGAAATATATCCATTTTTCATCACCAGTCACAATTTGATGGAGAAATGATTTTCTTTTGTACCTGGCGAGCAGCATTTCGCAAGTGGTTTTTCGGTTATCCTGCTGTCTTTCGTTCAGTTCACGTGGAACCCATTTTCCCACCTTCTGGATCTTTCCAATGGCTTTCAAACGTTTTGGCGTGTTCAAACTTTCTCGGTGGTCTTTCACGTTCTTCGTTTCTCACGTCAAAATCGCTACTTGAATTTTTTAAACCACTCAAAGCACTGTGATTTACCAAGAGCATGCTCACTGTAAGCTTCGACAAGCATTCGATGCGATTCTGCAGCAGTTTTCTTCAAATTGTAACAGAAAATCAATGCTGTCCGCAACTCGTAGTTTTCAGGCACAAAAACAGACGTGTTCAACTCTATGAAAACATATGTAGTTGTATTAAACTTGTATTGTTGTGAGTTAAAAGTCTTTGACAAATGTAAACACAAGAAAAAGGCGCCAATGACTCGGTTTGACGGTCACTACATTGACAACTAGAGCCATCTATGATTAAATTCCAGTTTCATATGTACAGACCTAGTATATGTTGTATTTTCTTTTTAATTTTTGTCTATATATAGTATTATATGACTATCATTTTGAGTCACATTGAGATAATATTTTCATATTTTGATATGAATAATTTTCTTTGTATCAGCAATCTAGTGTCGCCATTATTAAACAACTATTATTTCTTTCATGATTTATAAAAAAAACAGTTTGCGGGACACACAAAATACCCTGGCAGGCCGTATGCGACCCATGAGCTTCACTACCCCAATTTAGTGACTCAAACGATATTTTTGTGGTATTCAAAATTTTCTGTGCTAGTCTGGTAATTTGCTGGGCTGGTTGCACTCCAAACCTTTAGCTGTTTTATAAGTATATTTATTGTATTGTGAGTCATTTTCCTTCTCCTATGACATGGGACCTTAAGTCCGTCATCGCTATTATTCTTTTTACACTCAAGTGTATCACTGATAGATGAGGAGTCCCTTTGGGCAGATTCTTCTTCATTAAGTGACATAGCGCTCATAAAAAATAAAGAAGATTTTTATATTCTAGTCAATATGGGGATGGGGACTTATTTTGTCCCCCATAACAGTATAGGCGGTGGTGGGGTTGAACTGAACTGATGTAATTGAATACTCCTGAATTTAATATAAATATTTATGTGATCAAATATTTAATAGTTGGTCATTGTGATGAATCTAATGGCCTAGAATGGCTAAATGATAGGTTTTATCAATGCCATTAATAATCGTGTGATAATACTGTCTCTCTGTATATGTATCAGTCATTTCCTCAAACCTTCATGTTTCTGATATGACTGTAATAAAATACAAAGTAATGTTTATATCGTATCAAATTACTTTTTATACAACAATATTGGTTGTTTTTTAAGAACACAATCTGAATTTATTATTGATACATATTTTTTAATAAAACTTGTGGCCATTTTTGCTGGTATATTTTCTTTTTTATTTTGTTATTTTTCTATTCACGTCAATATTAAAATATAGCAGCCTTGCGGTCTCTGAATTGTACTTACAAGTTACAGGTGTGTTCCTTCAGCATCCTTGATCTTCGTAAAAAGGTATATCTTGATATACCTTTTTACGAAGAATTTACTAATGGATTTAGCCTCTTGCCCCTTTAAAATAACTGTTTTAAAGGGCTATTGTTAAAAAAGGGTATGATGGCTTGGAACTGCATACAAGTATATGAAAAAAGCTTTTGCTTGGAACTGCATACAAATATCTGAAAAAAAAATTCATTCCGAGTGGCGAATAGGGAATGTTCTATTTTGAACTTATATTTTCATTTGTAAATTTCTTCTTTTCAATTGTTTTATACTTTTTGTTAATTATTTTTATTGTAAAATTCATTACTCCTTAAAAGAATAAATATATTATGGTAAATTTTGATATTTCTCATAATTAAATATTCGAATGTACAGAGTAAACTTTTGGAAAATGAGGACCCCGTATCAAACTTATTAATCTAAAAGTGAAATTTTTCTTCTCTGTTATGCATTCAAATTATGTCAAAATTATCACAACAAAATTTAGCAAGATTGTTAGTCAAGTTCAAGAATACATTTTTGTTTAGTTTGGACACAATAGTCCAACAGAGAAGCAGGAGAGCAGTGTTTACTAATTTTAACTCAATAAATAAATAAATATAGGTTTATTGATAGCAACATAGTATGTACATATTTAAATACATTCCAAAATCACATATACGAGTATATCTCAAAATAAATAGCAGAAAATTGATTGAAAAGAGAGCTATCAAAAGGTCTGGGCTCATCTCAAAAAAACAAATAAAATTTTATATGATAGAAAAAATAAAAAAGGAAACCCACAAATACCACCTCAGGTTAACTGTCAGCAAAAAATAAAAAATTAGAAAATCTGATAGGAGTCCAAATTTTATAAAAATATAATTACATATGGAAAATAATGTTCACACATACAAGCCACAATACAAAAGATGAAAATAAATAAGCAGTAAAAATTAATGAGAAGACAACGCACAAACTTGACAATTTTTCTATTAACCCTTCCTGTCCTGTGATGTGTAACTAGTACACATTGCTTTTAAAAACTTTAATATCTCTATAAATATAGTAAATACTGGGTTCAGATTTTAGGTATTCCTCCGTAATACATTTACACATTGAATGAAAAAATAATATTAATAATAATTGGCACTTATCGGCCACATCAGAGATATTTTGTGAAAATCAGGAATAAATTCACCAATACAATCAAACGTGTGCCAGTGTGTGATGTAGGTATATTCATTCTAAAAAAACGATTTGGGTGAGAAGCGACGCTATTCACGTCTCACTCTCACTCTACCTCGGTATATGGGAACGCAAGAAATAGAATCTCAGTTTGCAGTTGTGTTTCTTCCTTCGAGGTATAACATACACAGTGTTAGTCCGTCTCAGTCGCTCTAGCGCATTCATCTGAGGTGGTCTTATTGCCCGTTTTGTGAACGTCAGCCGATGTTTTTTTTCATGTTTTCAGCAATTAACTTTTGACATCAAATTTAATAAATTTTATCGATTGACTATGAATATTCTTATTTTTCCAATTTTAAATCGCTCATTTTTACATGTGTATTGAATACACATCACCGGAACGGGCGGATTTTTTTAGCACAGGAAGGGAAAGGTTAAACAAACATTTCTGAAGTGACTTGAGTAAATTTGTGTACTGTACAAAGTTATTCTAAGATGTCAATTAAAATACATTGTATTCCACTTTCATTGTATCCAGTACAATCTGGTGGTCTTATTGCCATATGATCATTTCTTCCAACCAACCAGAAAGATAGTAAGTAAGGTCTTATGTGAAACCAGGCTTGAAGTATTTTTTTTAAAAGTTGAGTCCCACCGGGAATAGGACCTGTGACCCCCTGGGTCGGTAGACAGTCGTGTTTCCTACATCCCACTAAAGTCATGAGATTTATTATCATTTGTCTTGCATCTAATATTAGCATTCTTTTTTATTCATTGATTACATATTTTGGCATTGCATGTTTAATAAAGTCACGCGTATGTTAAGTATACTCAAGCTATTCAAAAGGGTCAGAAATGGGAATTATTTGATTTGTTTGAGTGTATTTGTGGGCGCACGAATGAATTAAAAACATGAAGTGCCTTCATATTGATCACGATAATTACTTTTATTTAACTTTAAAGTTTTCAAATGTTATGTATGTCCTTCAGATTCTCATATAGATGTGAATGATTGGGAGTGGCAAGTGACATCTTTTCGTTCAATTTGTTTGTTGAAAATGGACCAACCTGCCAGTCAATCTTAACCTTTGCTATATTAAAAGGCCCGTGTCGCAGATCCATCTGTGGCATATTTCAATGAACACTTGAGCTTTTTAATCTATTGCAACTGTAATAAAACGGTCGACAACGTATGAGCAAGCTCTTTTGTCGGTAAACTAGACACTTGAATCATACTTATCTGATCATTTACTATTTTTTTTAATAGTTTCAATTCTTTAAATGCAGATTTTTATTTTTTTGGAATTTAACACGAATGGGGAAAGTCTTTGTTTATACCATAATCCCTTATAATGTTGGATAAAATATTCTCTTATTCATTTTGAAATTTTCACTGATATTTTAAAACGATTGATTTCAGATTTTGGTACATATCAATGGTGGCATGCTATCGGAATGCCTCAACATGTGAGTGGCATCACTATAATGCCACTAAATTGGCCCACTTGAAAAGTGGTGTCCGCAACAACAGTGTTCACCGGAGTGATCACTTCAAAGGCCCGTATGAGTTAAGTTATGACTTCTGGGTAGTGAATGGGAACCCAAATTTATCAGTGTATAACACACTGTTATTCCAGTTCTCGTTCGACAGACAAAACACTGTGGAATTGTACCTGATATTCTGGGTGTGCTACATCATTTTGCTTCCACTGCAAATTTATGCTGTGAGGTAATATTTTAATGAATAATTTACACATATGACTAGGTAATGGGAGGAATTACCATCTGTATATCTTTAAATAAATGTTAATATGACTGCATCTAAATCAGGGACACCCGCTTGGAGCATCTTAGGATAACTCAATTTCAAACTTTGGACCAACACCTCCCTCCCCCATAGGTATGGCAATATATATTTTTAGTTTTGAAATTTAGAGAATCTAAAAAAAATATGTTCAATAATATTAAAATTTTAGTTCTGTGATGTTATGGCAGAAGTTGATATGTCCGTTGTACCTTAGTTTACAGGACAAGAAATATTAACTTTGATGAGCTGTTAAAATCAGTATAAATAAGCATTTTTTAAGTTTTTCCACATGATATTTCTTTTGTTTGGATAATGACTGACACACCAAGTTTTGCCACAACATGCTGAGAAATATTTTCTATAAATTGGGAGAATAAACACAAAATGACAAAAAACGGACATATCAACTTCTGCCATAACGCCACAGAGTTTATGTATGTTATGAAACCATGCATATTATTTATAGTTTTCCATAATATAACATGTTTTGAATCTTACATAGATAATTTTTTGCAGTTGTAAGATGAGTGAAGTTTACAAGTGAGCTATACGACCAGGTTTAGCTTTTTTATTACTGGAATGTAATAAATACCACTGAAAGCCCTATCTCCCCCTAATCATTCTGTATACCTCAACACCCCCTCAAAATAAAAATCACCCCTCTACCAAATTTATTATGGGTTTAATCCTCAATTTATCCGAGATATGGAAGACCTCTTAAGAGCATCACCACTTGCACACGGTGCAAGTGGTGATGCTCTTAAGAGCTCAGTTTGTGAATACGGTATCGATAACAATTCTAAGTCACGATGGCATAAATAATTGCCTGGTGCATTAAACAAAAGTCTATGAATCACAAAGGGTTTCCTATTTTTCTCAATAGTGCAAGTAATGGAAGTTAATTATATATTTTTTGACAGAAGACTATAAAACCACAAACCGTTTGTTGCAGTTTTTTTACTCTCTATTTTTGTAGAAGTTATTTATCATATAAATGCTTACATTGGAAGGAAAGATGCAACTATATGGTTTTCATAATTTAATTTCTAACTTGGTGGATCGAGCTCCAGTTTGATCGATGAGTTATTTTACTGTTGTAAAGGAAGGTCTTAAGAATGCCTTTCCAAAAATACAAATATTTCCCCCTAATCTCCCATACTAAAAGCCAATCTTTTCAAATGAATAGACATCCATATGTCAGTTGCGTAACAGCCAGCTATCCTCACCATTCCCTTCGGTCCTCAGTAGTCCAATTTCATATTTCCTGTGTGCTCATTCTGGGTCAGTGATGACCAGACAAGAGACAATCATTTCCAAGATTATATTTTGTTGTCATTACGTTTTCATGGTTTTGATCAAATACTACATATTTTTGTCTGCACAATTTAGTGTACAGCTGTCTTTCGGTATCTGTGAGTGATTGGTTCCAGGACCTCCCGCAGATACTGAAATCCCTAAACACTCAAATACTTTATATAAAATTACCTAATATTTGCATATAACCTACACATATCCTCCCGTATACTTGAAATTGTCATGTTCTAAATGCTATGTAAATAGTTGTTATACTGTATTGTTTAGAGAATAATAACAAGAAATAAAGTTAGTACATGTTCAGTACAGACGCAACCATCGCAGGTCCAACTGCATTGTACACACCGGCAATGACGTAACATTTTCTTTCATATGACAGATTCAAGCGTTTTCTAGATTAAAAAAAATTTCAATCCTCAGTTAGTTCAGTTTACGGATACGAAAGGCTGGCTTTGTATATGATGCTGTGTACTACATTCTCCGAATTATGTGGAAAATTACAATATATGAATGTATTGTTTTTTGATATTGCAGAAGCCAGCGACACCCAGTAACGAGACTGTTTACTTGCAGTCTGCTCTTGGAGTTTATTGCTCTTTGTTTCATAGTAGTTCATACTGTGAAGTTTGCTTTTGATGGTATTGGGTTTTCCAATTTGGAAGTGGCAGGGGATATACTCGATATTCTCAGTAGGGTAAGTTTTTTTTATAGGCTTACATAAGCAACAATTTTTTTCATTGAAAATATTTATAGCTAAATCTGAATTTTTGTACTGTAAATTGTTACATTGTTACGAAAGAACCAGCGATGTCAACGCTTTGAAAATTTTACGGAAGATAGTCGAAATGTGTCACTAGATAATTTATTTATTCATCCACAGATGGTACTGGTAGTTACGCGAAAATAAAATCAGTCACCTTTCCCATTGGACAGACTGTATATACACATACATATAACAATGTGTCATTATTCCACTACATACATGGGCCCATGTAGAGTTGTATGATGGAGAAATATTGACTAACCAAGTTTCAAATTCTAATTGTTCTCCATTGTATTAGGTCACTTTAAATGATTTATGCCAATGTTTCAAGAGATCTGGTGTCTTTGGACTTGTCTTAAGAGAGTTCATTGTCTATTTCATACCATTTATGAGTATGTGTTCCTTCAAACTGTTGTATTGTACTACACTTTCCTTGTACATAGGACAACATGGTGGGTTTGTTTATATGTAATTTCTTTCAACCAACCAGAAAAATGTTAAGAGACCTTTAGCGAAAATCAGACTGCAATCCTTTTTAAAAAATCGGGGTTCAATCGGGAATTAAACCCACAACCTCCAGGCTGGGCGATGGAGTTCGCCTAGTTGGTATGTTATAGTGTTACAATGAAAAATTAAGGAATGTTTTTCTTTCAGACCTTATTTATGCTGCTGTTATTGCTGCTTGCCAAGGGATGGGCTGTGACGAGATTAGAGTTGACATGGAAACCTGTTGTATTTAGTATCTGGTTGTGCTATGGTGTAGTCCACATCCTCCTGTATATATGGAATATGGTGAGCATACCACTTTGTTATATTATCGTCAAGTAACTTTTGGAATATGGTGAGCACATCACTCTTTATATTACTTGTTTTTCTAAATTAATGTTTTGTTTTTATAAAATTTCAGACAGAAGTAGATATTATAGAAGAAATTGATGAATACCAGACATGGCCAGGGTGGTTGATTCTGGCTTTTCGAGTACTTATTATGTTTTGGTTTATTTATGAACTAAGGTGAGTCAATCTATCAATTAACTTTAAATCTAATATATATTAAGACAGGCTATAAAGCCTCACTTATTTTTATGACATTGTTACTTATCTTGCTTCATTTCACTCCTTATGATTAAAATATTTACAATAAATGAATATTATTATTCTGCTAACTTTTTGTCCGTTTATTCTGATAATTCTTATTGAGCAAAATTGGTAAAAGGGCAAAAAGTTAGTGGCACAATATTTAATACTCTTATATTTTTTTTGTATCTTAACAGGGCTTTAATTTATTTATTGCTATTGTTAGAAAAATGTGCTATACTATTGCTTATTGGAATCTCAATTATTCAGAGAGAAAAAAAATGGCTCTGCCAAAATTAAACATCAGATCCTTACAAAAAAGGGGCAAAATGAAGACACTCGAATGTACTGAAAATGGATGCAGTGTAAATTCTAATATATTCGTGACTATTCAAGATAACCATTGTTACAATATTGAAATGGGAAAGCTGAATATGTCATGCACCAAAAGGCATGTTTGAATGTGTTCTGTTTGAAAAAAATATCAGACAAAATAAGATCGCATAAAAACCAGATGTTTGTCGAGGAGGAAGATATTTGTAATTTGTGTCCTAAATTTTTAAATTATATATATTTTCTATAAGGCTTAGAGGTTTGCACTCTTTTCAAAGCCTGAAATAAAGTTTTATTATTATTATTACTCTATTATAACTTAGTTTTAATAATATACCTTTTTGCTCATTTTACTTCTAATATCAGAAATAAATATGAACGTTTTGTTATATAAATATTAATTGAAAAGACTTAAATTATGTTTTTTCTCTTTCAGAAATACAATGTTATACGAGCACAATATGGCGAAGTTGAATTTCTTACTCCATTTTGGTGCATCGAGTTTAGTCTGGTTTATATATTTACCAGTCATAGCTCTCATAGCTTTACAAATTAGTCCATTATGGAGATTCAAATTTCTTTTAGGTAAGATATGTCCTTTATTTTCTCTATTTGTATTCTGATATGTCCTTTATTATTCTCTATTGAGTATAGATACCTATTGAAACTAAGATTTTTAGGAAAAGATTTTCTTCTTAAATCAATTAACAATATTAAGAGAAAATTTATATAGCCTTATTTACCGAGTCAAGTCATCTCAATGACACTTAAATTGGACTGAGGCTCTATTAAATTGGAAATTGAGCTCAAGATTTAAATTGATGAAAAATGTAATAAAATTAGCTTATTTGAAAGATAAAATAGATTTAAAAAAATATATACAATGGCTAATCAAAACAAAATACATTTTTTAGTGTTAAGAAAAGAATTGACTGTGCCCTATATTTTGCAACTTCGCATTTGCATATGCATATACATATTTGGTTAGAAAACCAGAGAAAACTTGCAAAAGGCAAACTATAAATTAAGGTTTCTATAAATCTTCCGATATGTAATTGTAACACATCTGTCATCTTTCTAATGTTTAAATTTACCAAAACTGTGCATGATCCATAAGGGCTTCAGTTTTAGTTTAAACTATTTCATGAAAATGTTACATAGTACAAAACTGTGCATGATCCAAAGTGCTTCAGTTTTAGTTTAAACTATTTCATAAAAATGTCACATAGTACAAAACTGTGCATGATCCATAAGTGCTTCAGTTTTAGTTTAAACTATTTCATGAAAATGTCACATAGTACAAAACATCTACAATATCCAATATTTTGAAATAACCATAACCTCTAGAAGTAAATACATAAAAAAATGAAGGGGTTATACGAATTTGGCACAACTTTCTGTCTGACAGTCTCTTTCTTAAGCCCGATGTCTATTACTTACCGCCGGGTACTGTACTGATTTGATAGATGCGGAGACGCCACGTCAAACGGCCATTTCAATTTTTATTTTTGCCATTGTTATTATTTTGTACATGTAATTTTTTGACAATCATTAATTTCGTATGGTATGATTATTTTTATTTGATTAATTGAACAAAATTCATACTAATATTCGATTCAATTCGAATAAGACTCGATTTATAAAAAAAATGATTTTACCCCATCTCTTTGAGACATGACATTTCAAACGTCACAGGGACCATGCTTTATTTTCTTGAATATGTTTTTATATGCTTCTTTAGCTTTTCATGCAGTCAATATAAGTGAATAATTTAGCTTTGTACAAATTTGAAATCGAATGTTTTGATATTTCTTAAGAAGATAAGCTAAATATTTTAATATGTATGTGTGAAATCAAAATAGTAATTTTAATCATCATCATCGTCTCTAACCTTACAGGATAAGTCTTGGCTGTCTGTACGATTTTCTGCTACCTATCTGTTATGTTAGTAGTATTTATTCTCCAATAGGTTACCTAGTGTGCGTCAGTTCTCTACTACACCATCCAGCCATCTCAGCTTTGGTCTCCCCACTGTCTTACACCCCATTGGATCGCTGAACAAAACCTTTGTGCGGGTTCAGTGTCCTACATGCAGCATATGTGCCCATGCCAGCTGGTCTAGCAATTTTTGTAACTAATTTGTAAAATTTGAGAAAATGTAAGACTTGATAATGTCATTTATTCATGCTCCAGGTATAACTTACTCGGCAGACTGCATGGCCTTCTGCGTGATGGCTCACCTCCTGTGGCCGACCAGATCTGAACAGTACCTCTTACTTACACCTTCCACCTACACAGGTTTGTATTCTTTTTGGTCTCACATATAGGTACAATCTCTGAGATTTTTGGAATATTTTACTATAATTGTTAACAAGAAAATTATATTTTGTCAACACTCAACAGTTGGTAAAATTTCTTATTATCTTTATCAACCTTTCCTTCCCTGTGTTGGGTATCTTCTACATGTTGCTTCTAATAACCATCAATATCTCTATAAATATAATAAATACAAGGTTAAGATTTTAGGTATTCCTCCATAATATATTTACGCATTGATTCAAAAAATAATATTAATAATAATCAGAATTTATCGACTACATCCAGGTGTTTTGTAAAGATCGAAAACGAATTCGCATTTAAACGCTGCGAGTGCCTCGTCTTGACGATAGGTGAATAGTATGCGGGAAGCGCGACACTATTCGCATCTCACTCTTGCATACTAGACTGAATTGCGAGGAGCTGAATTGTCTCAACGTCGCAAGCATAAGCGTAAGCGCCGGGGTATGCGACTGACGTTCCGCGCTTCTAGTAGCTTCTAGGCTTGCAAATAGGTTAGACGTACGCCCGTTCCGTGAGCGTTGCCAGATGGTTTTTTAATGTTTTCAGCAAATAAATCTCAATTATTATAATTTTTTATTTCAATTATAATTAATTAAGGGGATTATCTATGAATGTTCTTATTTTTCCAATTTAAAATCGCTAATTTTTTATTGCGTACTCACTACCCAACACCGGAGCACGCGTATTATTTTTATCACCGTAAGGGAAGGGTTAAACCATGCTTGTAATTTTATTAATTTAACCAATATTTTATTTTTCAGGTATGGAGGAATTAGATGAATTTAATGAGTCACCACATGTAGTTCACAGTTCTGGGGATGCCCTTCTCGACCAACTGCGACCAGGTCAGTCTCAGAGCCATACCCAGGAGGACAGGATCTCACTCGTGGGAGACAATGATGATGACGAGGTCATATTTTCTGCCCTGAACTCTCAGCCCTCAACCTCCAATCACAAGGTCAACAATGTGTTTGGGTAGTAAATACCTATTTTAAATTTGATGAACAGTTTTTGAGTGAATTTTCTTTTTGTAAAACATATGAGTTACGATGGTCACAGATTATTTTTACTGTAACGCAGTATCTCAATAGAGGTCACAATTTTTACAGAGTATAACTGGTGCACATTGACAGTGATGTAAATATATATTATGAATCCAGAGATTAAATGGTTTCAAACCGTATTATTTTAATTAATTTGATAAGTATATTTGCAATTTTACTGCACATTAGTAATTATAAACATTATTGTGAAATGACAGTTCCTGTGTTTTAATTATGGTCAGTTTGACCTTACGTTATTCTATCTCCAAATATGTTATCACCATTTCTCAAGTTTTTTGAGAAATTAAACACTTTAAAAATATCAATAATGGGGAACATGCATAATAGTAATATTGAATATTTTTATAACATGCACAGAAAATGTCATTTTAACATACCCTTGTGACAAAAACACCGGATATGATAATTTTCACATCTTTTCATTTTGATTGCAGATCTATAATATTTATGTTTTTGGCTAATTGAATAAACAGTGTTTGATAAAACAAATTACAATGTCTTTAAACCTCCACAATGTTAATGCCTTAACTATAAATAATATAGACAATTATAGTGATTTTTATTTATTCGTACACGGCTGCCCATGAAAAAGCATACTTTTAAAAATGATTATTTTACCATTATTGTATTATTTTTATGGTAAGAAAAAATTACTTCGATGTTCTCAGCCGTTGGGGAATGCCACGCAAAATCAAATTGTTTTGTTAGTGATCGTGTAATTTGACTTTTTTTAGTAATTCGGTCCCCTAAATTTCAAATTAACGAACTTTTACTGTACGAGTATATGAATTGTCATATCCATTTAATGTGTTCCCTGAATAAAAGCAGTATTTTTTATGACTTTTGTTTTATAACTTCTAGCTTGTTTTGAGATATTTGTATATTTTTTTTCAATTTGCCAAATTACTTTATCAGCTTCTACGGTTTTAACAGAGGAAAAATATATTTCTTTACATTTTTCACATTATATCTACCAGGTCAATTGTTTGTCATTATTTTTTTATTTGAAGATAATCACTCTTTTAGGTTAAGGAGATTGTCTTTTGTTAATTCAAAAGTACTCATATTTTTATAAATTGTAAATTTAAATCTCATTCTTCATGACAGTTGTATGTAAATTATAATTTTTTATAAATTATTTGTCAGTATTTTGGGATATTGTTTTTTCAGAACTGATTTATTCACATTTTTTAAAGAATATTCTTTGTTTTTGATAAATTCACTCAGGGACTCGAAATGAATGAAGGTGGGTCCATATTATTTAGTTGAAAAAGTCATGATGGTCTGCAATAGACTAGGAATGCAATGTAGATGAAGAATAGGTTAGGTAGGAAAAGTATACAGGATATGAGAGAAATAGAGTATTTATAGATAGTAGTGTATCCTCAAGAATTCGGGCATGATATCATTTGACTTTTTTTTTAAATAAAAACTTATTCAATAAATTTTTAACATTTCTGTTTTTTTACTTGTCAACTACTATAGTTTCGAAAATAAAAGTTTTCCATTTCAGTGTAATGAAAAATTGTGGTTACATTTCTTTCTTTGTCTAAAAAGCAATGTTTTTTTAAACTATTTAATGCAAAAAATCATTCATATGATAAAATGAAAAGGGTGCTCTACAGATTCTACAAGTTGATAGGAAAATGTTGTAGCCAAATAATTTAGAATATTTAGAGGTTAGGAAGAGTTAGTTTAGAAATTTAAATATTATTGATTGTGAATTAGATGTTAGTCCATGGCTAAATATTTTACAACTTATTTATACCATCACTGATGAGCTCTGCCCTCCACTTTATTATTGCCAGGCTGGCACCCTTTTTTATTTATTTTGGTTAGCATCGGGAATTTAATTTAAAACCCCCGGGTGCAAATCAAGAATCCACTATTACCACTAGGCCACGAAGGTTATCACTGCTTGATCCATTTTAGATAACGTTAAGTATTCTCAGGAGAAAAATGCTTATAGCATTTCTTAATCTTAAAAATTAAAACTTGTGTTTTCGAAACTTAGTAAATAAAAAATATGAGAATAGTGTTTTTTTTAAATGTATCACTTAAAAATATTCCTTAGAACCTTGAATATTCCAATATTATATCTAAATTATGTCTGGCAAAATAAATTCACTTTTAGTTTAAAAAAACCATTATAAATAAGTTATTAGTTTTTTGAGGATATAAGAACTGATTATTTTTTTGTTGCCCTTAGTTACAATTCACCTAAAAAGTGCTTAAATAATAATCATTGCTGATGCAGTCTTAGTGGATTTGTGCTCAAAATGTTTATTTATAAATTACATATTATTATTTTTATCCCTTAGTGGTTTTTTTCTACATCTGTTATTATATTCATGTAAATATTATTCAACTTCTATATTTTTTAATTATCATTATTGAGTTTATGATTTTATTTTTATTTAACAGTCATTCAATAACAGCCTATACAGCAAATATCATCCATAATGGCCTTAGAATTTATATAAGGCAACTACTAAAATCAGTATAACTAATTACATATGCTATTAACTAAATCACACTGAAAAGCTTTAAACCAATTAGTTTTATAAAATTGTTCAATTGAAGATTTACTTTACAATTTTACTACATCAGATCATTTTTCAACTCATTTTTAAAGTAGTTTTACACGTATATTAATAAATAAAATAACTTATTATTATTGAATGCAATTATTACATTTTCTTTATTTTATATCCAATTTTTATTTCTCTAGAATATTTTTATAAAAGTTAAGTAACACATTTTTACTTTTTGTACTTTATTTTGATTTTTTTTTCAAATGAAGCTTTTCAAAACGTGTTTTTCATGTGCATTTTTTTGTATTAAAATATTACATTTATATAAATATTTATTTTGTTTTTTAAAACTTAATTACACGTTTTAGTGAAGTATTTTATAATATTTTTCCATAGTTTCCCTCTATTCGTTCATGTAATAAATGTTTTATTATGAAACATTGTTTTAGATGATTTTCAGGAGAAAAGATAGTTCTTATCATTTGGATTTAAATAAATTAACAAAATCAACAGACCTATCATTCTGAAGATTCTTTTCGAGACTTTTTCTCTCTGACATCTTTTCGAATATATATTTTTATACGTTTTTGACATAATTTTGAATTCTAAGTTCTTTTAGATATTAGAAGTACTAAAAAGTCAATTAAACAAATTTTAACATTTACATCACATTGTTTTTCTTAAAAGCGCTTATTTGTCTGTCTTAAAAGTATTTTGAATTAACAAAAAAATTATAATTGGTGATTGCCAAATGATTCTATATGTTTATTGCTTTTAAAATGAATGTGATATTGTTAACTCCCATGAAAATGTCAAAATTGTGATTTGTATGGGTGTGATGTGTTTGTAGAATTAATCAAGTATTTAGTGAGTAATTTTTTGCACTTGAATATTTTGTCTCAGGCTTAAGTCTACGTGGGAGAGAGTGTGTACAGCGAGATAGTTCCGAGTAAAACTAGCTTATGATGTACACTTATGTCATTAGTTGTCATTTTTCCCCAACATGACATGCCCTGTTTTATTTGTCTGCTACGCCGCTTGCATCCACTCCCATGCAAATCTTAGCCTTAGGCTATTACAAACTTTTTAAACACTTATTTAATATAGGCCAATATATTGTATCAGTGTTTATATTATATTATATTGCCATAAAACAATTTTTTACAGGTATTTAAGAAAGTCATCTAAAATGCATTAGAATTATAAAAAAATTTCTAGAGCAGTGGTGTCCATAGCAAATATTATGTTTCTTGCACTATAATCACTTGGTATTGTAATATAATATTTTGATGGAAAAATATAATCATTTGCAGCAAATGTATAATTATTTATTTATTTTATACATGACAAGAAATATACATAATTTGCGAAAAGAACCACAGGTTGTTTGGACACACAATTTTAATGGATCTGGATTTGTTATCTTTCATTTGTCGTGTCCCCAGTAAACTAGGCTTTTGCCTGTATGTCACTGAGGACATATAGCATGAAAACAATAAATCGATACTTCTTTATATTATGAATGCTTGACTTCTTGAACTGTCTACATAAGTGGATGCTCCATATGATATCACAAGTGAATGCTCAAATGTTATTGGTGGCTTTAGGAATGCATAACGATAAAAAAAACAAAAAAATTGACTATCAAAGTTTTTTACGAAGCAAAAACAGTACATAATTAGATAATCTTATTTGAATAAAAAAAACTCATTTTGAACTTCCTACTGCATTTATGTATTTCTGTATGTTTCCAAATTAAAACAGTTTTTTTTTATATTTCCACCGGCGATCGACTGAATCATTTTGCGATCAACCAGTCGATTATGATCGACATTATAGGCACCACTGATTTAGACTGTGTTGCTGTATTATAAAAAATGAAATATTTTTTTAGTAAGTGAATAAAATGAAAAATCATTTTTTTTAGTGTGGTCTTATAATACAAGCAACTGCATTTTAATATATTCTTAAAAGAAAATATTCTTTAAAAGTATATACTTCACCTTATGCCAGTCAGCACTTTCTTATGGTATATCAGTTTGGGGGGTATGCACCTTAACACAAAAACACATATTGCAGGTTTCCCAAAAAATGATTATAAAAATAATTATTTATTTATTTATAATTTCTATAAAGTTTACAAATACATATTTTGCTTAAATAGAAAACGTCCCGAGTAATTCTACATCATATTAGTTCCAATAAAATGTCAAAATGCTTTTAGTATCCTTTTCTTTATGATTGTTAATTTATTAAATATATATCTCTTCATAATTTCTCATTCATTAACCCTTTTAATCCTACGGGGCGGATTATCAACCCCAACTGGTGTATGCGAAAAATCCCACGGGGCTGATAATCGGCCTCAAAGTTTTCATACAAGTTTTTATGTTGAAGGAAAAAAAATTTTTTTTTTATGAAATATGAAAATTAGTTATTATTTTACATTTTACAGGGAGGTCTCCACAAAAAATTAGGTTTTAAAACTAAATATTAACTGAGATAAAATGAAAATGTAAACTACTGTTTTTTTACCGAAAAATGCTTGGGATTTTTCGCACATTTTATGCAAAATATACTGGGATTAAAAGGGTTAATAAAATAAATGAAATTTTAAAAGGGCTGACTATCTGTCATGTGCCAAAACATTGGAAAGATGTAGTCATTACCTTGTAACCTGTTTTGACTCGCTTAGTTTCAACGAATTCGTATTTTCAGATTTTATTGGTCATGAGAATACAAAGCTTTTGTATGAAAAAATCCTATATTTATTTGTTTAATCCTATATTTATTAAAATAGTTTGTATATAAGGGCACTAAAAATTATTATACATCTTATGTATTAATATGTAATTGTTTATTTAGTACTTTTTTATTTAGAAATATATTTTATAAATTCTTCAGGTAAAATCAGTACAGAAATACTTTGCTTACGTATGGTTATATGTTCCAAAAACCATACTATGCAAAAGTGCACTGATCAAAGCATTTTTATATATTTGTAACATGTACACTCATATGACTATGCATACTAACAATTAATGCACATAGAGTTTTTGCAAACACTTGTCTTTAAAAAATTAAAATATGTATATAATGGAAGTGCTAAAGATTATATTGGTAAATAAACAATTTTCATCAAGTAAAGACAAATATAATTTTTATTTAAAAAAATATTTGAAGAACTTTTTTTCTTTTTCGTAACATACATATGCAGTATAATCCGAATTTTACATTAACAGATTTTAAGTTTTCCCGCAATTTATGCCATTTTTGTTGGTCTCCTTTCGATCACATATATTCCAAAACGTTATTTTTCTTTAGTTTACAACATGCGATAAAAATAATTTCCACATTTTACACATTTTTTTCAAAAATTTCATCTTACTAAACTTCGTAGTTTTGTCACTTTCTCTCATACTGGGATTCAAATCAGCATGTTATGAAACTATTGTATGAATAAGATGTATATCATAAAGGTTTTTAATATTTTGTAGGTTTTTGAATAACGTCAAGTGTAGCACTTCACATATGTTCATAATCTTGTGTAATTAGTAGGTATAAATAATTATAAATACAGTGGAACCTCTCATAACGAGCACCTCTCATAACGAGCAATTCGCATAACGAGCTAAACAGATTGTGAAAAAAATGTTCCCTTAACGAGCGACATTTCGCATAACGAGTGACGCAGAAAGGGGAAGTCCCGTCTTCACGTCACTCACTTGTGAGCCGGGACTTCCGCGCCAGTGCGTCAGTCTCTGGTTAGCACTCGTTCCGCTAGCACGTTAGTGTCACATGTGATCACACATTTTTCCAAACTTGTGTTCAGACATTATTTGTAATTTTTTTTGTGCAAAGTTTAATAACCCTTACAAAAATGTCCCTGAAGAAAAAGCCACAAGAAGACAGCCATAAGAGAATAAAAGTAACTGTAGAAATGAAACGTAAAATCATTGAAAAGCGAGAACGAGGTGTGAGCGTGGCTGATCTAGCGCGCACATACAATCTGTCTACATCAACGATTTGCTCTATCCTCAAGAACAAGGACAAAATTAAGAAGATAGATGCTTCAAAGGGAGTGTCAAGAATGTCTATGAAACGGTTACCTATTCTTGATGATGTTGAAAGGTTACTTCTCATATGGATAAACGAAAAGTAATTGCAAGGCGATACTATTAACGAAAACATCATTTGTGAGAAGGCGAAAGTTATTTTCGCCGACCTCGTTAAGAAGACGCCAGGATCATCAACTGCCGAAAAAGAAGTACAATTTAAGGGAAGTCATGGATGGTTCGAGAAATTTAAGAGAAGAACCGGCATCCACAGCGTTGTGAGGCATGGTGAAGCAGCAAGCTCTGACACAAAGGCAGCAGAGAACTTCATCAGCGACTATAAGAAGCTCGTAGATTCTGAGGGTTACCGGATTTTACTTCTAGTAAAAAATAATTAATTATTTGTCATAAATTCATAAATAAAAAACTAGTTATTTCGATTTTTTTATTGTTTTTTGCAAATCGAAATCGCATTCCGGGTTGTTACGCTCCTTAACAATTTATAAGTATGTAATTTTATTTGAATAAACGTTCAAAATAAAAAAAATTGAGTATTTTTTTTGACATGGAACGCATTATCGTATTTTACATTGATTTATATGGGAAAAATTGTTTCGCATAACGAGTGTTTCACATAACGAGTAAGATTCTGGAACGAATTATTCTCGTTATGAGAGGTTCCACTGTACTCTCTTACGCGTCATACAGCTAATGATCAATACTTTTTGTAGACTAGGCTGATTTTAAATTTTCACAGGTCATTGTGTAGCCTTGAATGTAGACTTGAGTTATGTTCATATTGTGTTGGCCAAACTGTTAAAGCTAAATTAGTAAAAAAAGTGTATTATCGTTGATAATGTCGGCACTTTTTTTAAGATGTACAAAATTATCCACAGTGAAAATAAACCAAATATTTATTATCCGCCATTTCTAATTCCGACTTTTGACTTCCTGTCTTTTTATAAACATTTGTTCCGTTTTTTTTTTTTGGTTTGTTGAGCTTGTTAGTTATTATTCTTTATTTGGTTATTCATTAAACTTTTTTGTTATTTTATCTTTCAGAACTTTGTTATTGAAGAACTTTTTTGTTAGCCCTTAGTTATAATTATTGAATTGAATGACTGTTCGTTGAATATTAAATTAAGTTTTTGTTATTGTTTATGCAAAAGTTTCTCATCACATCCAAATGTCTGACAAGAAAAGCTTTATCCAGAATTTTATTATTAAATTTGAATCCTGCTTGCAGGATTCTAGAATTTATAATTGTCATCAGATTATTTAATTTAACAGAATATGTCTTTAGTATTAAGAAAATACTAAAGACATATTCTGTTAAATTGTTTAAGGATTGAATTTTTTGAGTTGAATTTCCCTTTCTTCTACCCTATTATAAAACAATAAATCACATCTGTGCTTGCACAATATAGTAGCATAATTGAATATTATTATATGCCTTTACTTTCATTGAAATAAAAAACAACATAGATACTGTTCTAAAATATCATTTTCCACAATCACTCCTATTTTACAACATTTTAGCCTAGTCCTCAGAAAAATGTAAAATCAGGGTTATACTATATATATATATATATATATATATATATATATATATATATATATATATATATATATATATATATATATATATATATATATATATATATATATATATATATATATATATATATATATATATATATATATATATATATATATATATATATATATATATATATATATATATATATATATATATATATATATATATATATATATATATATATATATATATATATATATATATATATATATATATACGTATACGTATACGTATACGTATACGTATACGTATACGTATACGTATACGTATACGTATACGTATACGTATACGTATACGTATACATGTATACATGTATACATGTATACATGTATACATGTATACATGTATACATGTATACATGTATACATGTATACATGTATACATGTATACATGTATACATGTATACATGTATACATGTATACATGTATACATGTATACATGTATACATGTATACATGTATACATGTATACATGTATACATGTATACATGTATACATGTATACATGTATACATGTATACATGTATACATGTATACATGTATACATGTATACATGTATACATGTATACATGTATACATGTATACATGTATACATGTATACATGTATACATGTATACATGTATACATGTATACATGTATACATGTATACATGTATACATGTATACATGTATACATGTATATGTATATGTATATGTATATGTATATGTATATATATATATATATATATATATATATATATATATATATATATATATATATATATATATATATATATATATATATATATAATATTGAACAAGCTAAGTTGTTTTCTTTTTCTTAACATAAATATATTGGGTGTACAAATTAGTTCGGTCCGTTTTTTGTGTTCAAAAATGCATTTATTTCTAAACAAAATTAATGAACAGATCAATTAAAGTATAGTCCATCGCTGGCTACTACTTTTTCCCATCTCTCAGGCAATTTTCGAATTCCATCTCGAAAAAATTACTCGTCTTTTGAGGCGATCCAAGTTTAGAGCCAATTTTTGGTTTCTACGAAAGAAGTGAACCGGTGACCTGCCAAATCGTGCTGCATCCTTCGGAACAACCAGTAATCAGAAGGAGCAATGTCCGGGGAATACGGCGGGTGCGGTAAAACATCCCATTTGAGCGTTTCCAAATATTTTTTTGCGACATGAGGCCGAGCGTTGTCATGAAGAAGAATAATTTTATCATGTCTTTGCTCGTATTCCGGCCGTTTTTCTCGCAATGCACGGCTCAAATGAATTAATTGTAGCCGATACCGATCGTCCGTAATGGAATTTCCAGGTTTCAGCACCTCATAGTAAACAACACCCCTTTGGTCCCACCAGATACAGAGCATGATCTTCGAACCATATATGTTCGGTTTTGGTGTTGATATTGAGGTCGATGGCAATGATTGACCGGGCTTAGCATAGTATTTTTTCTTCTTGGGGTTGTCGTAGAATATCCACTTTTCATCTCCAGTTACAATCCGATGCAAAAAACCTTTTCTTTGTTGCCTTTGTTTCTTTGAATCAGCTGCTCGCAAGTGAAAAATCGCCTTTCAACGTCTCTCGGTTTCAGTTCATAAGGCACCCAATTTCCTTGTTTTTGAATCATTCCCATGGCTCTCAATTGTACGCAAACGGTTTGTTGAGTCACTCCCAATGATTCTGCAAGCTCCTCTTGCGTTTGACTCTGATCTTCTTCGAGTAATGCCTCTAATTCTTTGTCCTCGAATTTTTTTGGCTGTCCAGAGCGAGGCTTGTCTTCGATGCTGAAATCTCCATCCTTGAAACGTCGAAACCATTCCCTACATGATTTATCAGTTGGAGCAGCGTCATCATAAACTTTGACAAGCATTCGATGGGCTTCAGCTGCACTTTTCTTCCAATTAAAGCAGAAAATTAAAACCTCCCGCAAATGCTGCTTGGTTAACACAAAATTCAACATTTTCAACACTGTACAAAACAAGGTTTTTGCAGGAAACTCAAAGCGATATAAACTGAATATTATTGGCAGATGTCTAACCTCTCTGAAACCGCCAAAATCGGCTGTCACTATAAACCATTCATAACAGCCAGAGCCATCTTTTGGAAACGGACCGAACTAATTTGTACTCCCAATATTTATAATATCGAACACCATTCTTCGTACTAGATCCAGTACATAAGTTGAAAGATGGAACATACATGTATGTACTGCCATATTGTAGCAGTCCACTATGCAAAAACGTACAATGCAAGGTATTTCTGTAATGTGGTATTTTAAAGGAATACAAGTGTAATACTGTCATCTATACAAAGATATATGTAGTGGTTTATCATATGTAAAAAATATTCACCACACACTTCTGTGTGATTTGATAATATGAAAATTATGTGTTAAACAAGTGCTTTTTCATAACTCAATTGTATTTTACTTCATGTTTTTCAGTGTTTATATACATAAAAAACTCCATCAAAACATTTATTTTTCCTTTAGATCTTTTAAAATTAGCTTATTGAATTTTGTAATTCAAAACGTGATTTGTAGTAGTACAAGCTGAATGTATGCAGCAATTAAGCAAAGTAATCTGAATTGTTGAAACTAAATGGTTTAAAAAGCTTAAGGATTGAGTTTATGTAATTTCCTACAAAACACTTCACTATAAATTTCTTTAGAATTTTGCATAACTTTGAAAGTACACTTAAAAATTTTGTTATGTAAAAAAAAAACATTTGTGTTTGTATGTAGGTCTAGAAATTAGTGTTACATATTTGCAAAAACATTCCTCAGATGGTTCAAAGTGATATTTTCAGTGAAGTTAAAGGAAGTTAAATGTCCAGCATGTATAATGAGACTTATTTTTTAAATATTTACGTAAAATTAAATTGTAATTAAATATTAAACCAGGTTTTATTTACAGGATCTTTTCTTATATTTTTTTAATCCATGTAGCTTTGATATTATTTGTTTAATTATACACCAATTTTTATTCTTTAGATTACAATATAATATCCCATTTTTAAATTAATAAATTTGAGGATGAAGTTAATTAAATATAAATGTAGAAATCTTTTGAATTGCAATATATAAATTTTATGTTTTCTCCTAAGATGAAATATTACTTAATGTGCTATAATAAAATATATTTACTTTTATTACACTTATCAAATCTTATTTTATTCTTTTATAAATTCAGTTCAGTTTACTAAAACCTAACTTAGTACAATTTTCAATGTACAGAAAAAGGCCGTTAATTAGGACGATATTTCGTATTTTTCGGCAATTTCTAGGTTCCGAAATCGACTTTTCGTAATAAATTGTACTTTCAAAAAATCGCATATCATGATTTTTGCCAAAAAGTATTTAAAGATTCTGAAATGTTCCATTTATTAGTCGGCCCTGGCAGCGGTACAACCAGTGCATTACATGCCGGTGAGCGGTAAAATTTCTGGGGTTCCCCTATACTCAATGATTCAAAATCGAAATATCTCAATGTTATTATTGTAAATATGAAGAAGCCTTTCGAGAACCAGCCGCTTAGATTCACTTGCTAAGGATGACTTATTAACAAAAAACTGATAAAATAAAAGAAACCATGTAAAAAGGATATAATAAAAAAATTTATTTTCAGTATTTTTGTGCACCTGTTATTTTTAACCTTTCTGTTGATTGGCAAATTTTATTATAAAATTTGAATTTTAGAATGCAATATTTTTTATGTTTATTGTTGTCAATGAGTTCTTTGTTGACGACATCTACAATAATTACTTTGTTTACCTTCAGTAAGAAGTTGTTTATAAATCTCGACATGGGTTACAGGTCATATTATTTATCTTCCGAAGTTGGATACCTTTTTTAACCCAAATAGTGACATTAATAGGTATAGTTTTGAGTGTTCTTTTCATGTAAATTATTACGTATTTTAAGTTGTTTTTTGTTTATCTTTAAAAATTTCACTACTGTGAACATTAATTAATCAAAAACTTGGAACAGTAGATTGTAATATCATTATATTATTGAGTGCTCAACCAACTGATTACATCATCACATTTATATTATGCATGCAAACATAAACAAGTTAATCTCTAACAAGTGATCATGTTAGGATCAAATAAGTGAGAATTATGGTATGTATTTTTTTTATTTATCTTATTACTAAATGTTATGTTTCAATACTGCGGAAATATGTCGACAAAACTACTTGATTTACATTATTTTTACAATAAGAAAAAATGACCATATTCCCAGCTGTTGTAAAGTGCCGCACAAATTAACACATTGCAAGCGGTTACGTCACACAGTCGCCCAAGGCTGGAAGCGGGCTTTATTTCGCTATATCACCGATTACTCAGGTACTCGCTAAAATATGCATAACTTTTACAGTTTTTATCGGATTTAATTTTTTTTTCTTTATTTGTACTCGCCAGTATCCATAGATTCTTTTCTTGTGCACCAAAATACAAAAAAAAATTGCCTTAAAACACTTGATACAAAATATTATTATAGTTTTACTTATAGGAAACAAATCTTTTAAAGTAAATATCAGTTAAAAAAACCTCATCACTGCTAACTAATAGTTTATAAGTGTGTGGTATCGTTCATAACAGGAAACCTTTATGTAGTGGAACATTATAATGGTCACAAAAGTATCGAGTTTCACTGCTGAGCGTATCAAATTTGTGAAAGATGACGTGGTTTCTTGAGAAAAAAATATACGACAGCATCCTGTTTTTCCGATTATATATGTAGATATCACTAGCAAAATATTTTTTTTGAACACGACTTGTCGTGTCCCGCAATTTAAGCACAGACTATGTAAACACGAGAATTCTCGTGTTTCGCGTTTTACCGTTGTGCACCCGAACATGAGAATTGTGAGCCGCTTACAATGTGTAAAAAAAATTAAATCATATAATTCCTAATTTAAATTTTTTGTGAAATTTGTCTCTTTAATTTTCGAATTAACGGACTTTTACTGTACTATTTTATTTTAATGTGGTTTAATTTCCTGATGATTTTTAAAATAAATTATTTGGTTTACATAGCATTTGATAACTTCTAATTTCATTATCATTATTATAAATAGGCAGCGTGAATGCTGTTATATTTATATTAAGTTAATTGTCACGTGTTCAAAAGTGTAATGTTTTTAAATACATACCTATGATATTTCTGCAAATGGGAATCGAACCATGACCTTTTGCATGATTAATACAACTGAGTTTGCCAAAAAACTGTGAGGCGATTTGACAAATTATTTTACAGCTGTCTCCATCTTTTAGGCGGCTTCCTTGGCATGTGATATTCTTCACAATCTCATGTGCCGCTTTGTATGGGATCTTATCATTGCCTATCCTATCCACATGGTCACATCAGTACAGCATTCTCTTCCTGCCCGATCTGAATATATCGTCTGTGTTACAGGACTGTCGATTTTGAGAGTTTTTGACCCTATCTCTAAGTGATTTTCTCGTGATGGTTCATAATATTATCATCTTGGATATTCGAAGAAGGCCCTTGTACTAGTTGTGTCGACTCTGGTTTCAAACTAGAGTCATACCGGCCTGACACAGGTCTTTTGAATTCGAACTTTGTTATTGATGCGCATATATTTGTTTTTACAGATCATATCTCTAATACATCTAGATGTTGTGGCTGCCTTATTAGTTTGTTCCTTCACTTTGTTGTAGAGATCATTTTGGCTGGAGATATTGACAACTAAGTATTTTAATTGCATCACTAGTTCAACAGGCTTATTATTGATTACTTTTTTGCACCTGAATGGGTGTTTGGATATTGTTAAACTCTTTGTTTTGATTGAGATACTCAATACATTTTAGCTGTTTGATGGAACTTGTATAATAATTAGTGTAGGTCATCTTCTGTATCTGCTATTACGGATCTGCAAAGCATATGATATTTATAGTTTCATTGCTCATCTTGAAACAGATCTCAAAGTATGCAACCTCTTCAATGATTTGTCTATTATAAGATTTTTGCCAAGTCCTTGAAGAAATGTCAGTGTTACTTCCTCGGATAGAAGATGAAAACAATTTAATGGGACTCAAAATTAAATAAAAAATAAAAATCAGTCATTGATCGAAACAGCAAAATACAATTAACGCATTCTCAAGATTTGAAGATTGAACATGATTTTGTTTATGTTGGGTCTACAATTGTTCATAATTGTGGTTATTAAATAAATCAAGAGAAAAATAGGAATGTCAAAGAGTGCTATATCGAGCCTGGGACTGATATGGAGAAACAGACACATCTCTCGAGAAGTGAAAATACATTTTTTTTAAATCTTGATTTTTTCAAAATTTTTGTATGCCTTAAAAGCTTGAACGATAAAGTCCAGAGAAAGATCAAGGGTAGGCTCTTTTGAGATGTGGTGCTCGAGACGATTGCTGGGTGTTTCATGGACAGAACGATGAACAAATGCCTCTGTTTTGGAAGAACTTAATATCTCAGAGAGACTCAGAATTGTGCATTCAACACTTTCTTTGATTCTACGGTCACATTTCACATAAAGATGATTTATAGTCACTGGCTATGTGGAGGGTCGCAGGAGCAGAGGTAGAACACTTGTGCACTGGAGCAATCAGATAAAGAGTGCTATGGGCTGCTATTGTCACTGGCTCTTTGGACAGCGGAATGCGAGGATTGGAGAATGTATGCAACCTACGGCAGTTTCAGTGTGGGTCACATTTCTCAGCATTGACGTTATGATGAAGTAGAAGAATCTCCTTTATTTGCTTTATTATGATGATGGCGTCGGTGGTTGATTATTTTTGAATCCCTGCTGCTCCTGTCGATTCACAATACCATACTCAGTTTGAGTTTAACTTTAGGATAGTCGTGAAGAGTTTGAGCATAGCAGAAAGCAATGAAATACCTCTGTAATTTTCTGGTCGGTCTTTGATTCTTTCTTGATAATAGAGATCGTTATATTCTTCCGCCATTCGTCAGATATAGCACAAATGGTAAAAATTTTGTTAAACAACTTTTGTAGCTCTTTGATCAAGTTATGTCTCCAGCGTACCTGATCAGTCTATTTGAAATTTAATAGATTCTTTGAGATTTTCAATTGTTCAGAAGCAGCACTAGTGATATTAGTTTTAATTTCATACCACACTTATTCTATGTCATACCACACTTATTCTATGTCATCATCATCTACTGTGTTATTCCTAATCTTTATCAATATTCTATTTGTATATGAATCGCTAATTATCTCAGTTTCAATAGATAACAATAGCTCAGGGGTAGGAGTAACATTTTGAAAAGAAGGTTATGGGTTCGGTTCTAACTTTCAGTAATATTTATTTTATCATCTTATTTGGAACAATATTTTTTCCATTATTAAAATATACCAACTGTTTTCATATACTTTGGATATTTTTGGAATACATATGATTTGATTATGAATTATTTAAAACATTCAAGTAATGCATTGTGTTTAATTTTTCGCTTTAAGTAATCATCAATTGGGCACTAAAATTAAGAGTTTGAATTTCTCATTTAGTTCATGTGTAAAAATCAATTTTTTTAATATGGAGTGCAAATTTGTTAAAAAAATATTTGAGTGGCATTTCATGTAGACTTAATAAAGGTAAAAAGATTATAAATGTGATTTGTGTATAATTTACGTATTTCATTGATTTATCCATTAATTGATTTAACGAAACTATCAAATACATTTTTTTCTTTGAAAGTATTATTATATTGTTTTTATGATAAGCTTATTTTTTTGTTATTAAAAATGTGATTTATAATTTTAGTGTATTCTCAAAATAAAATACCAATCAATTTTTCATCACAAAAATATACATGTTTATAAAGTATGTATATCAATTAATGACAAAGGAGTGTCTTTCATTTATTTAATTAATCTGGATTAAAATTTTTAACATTTTCAAGATTAATGATCGAAGGCAAAAGTATTTCTTTCTACCACAAATCAATATATTTAAAAAATTCTCTTAGGAATTATTGGAAATTTGACATTTGAGAAATATTAAAAAATATTTTTTTTTTTACAATTCAAGTAAATGTGACTGTATAGTAGGTGTAACATATTTGTGAATGGGAACTTCTTGATAATCTTAGTTAAAATTGTGTAAATAATATTGACATTCTATAAATTTATATATTTAATAAAAATGTAATATTTTTCACTACAATAAATTAGTTTTTATTTCAAAATATAAAATGGATCATCTTTGTATGCAAATGATGTTCAATTTACCCAGAACCATATAGACCTGATAGCATAGACATTTTAAAATTTATACAGACACATTCCTATATAAGGTTATTAACAAAAATGAACACTTGACTTAAAATAAACACGATAGCTGTTCAAGTTGAGTGGTAATAGACCCTGTGATATATGCAAAAAAGAACTTGATCAATATTTTTATAGAAAAAGTATTTTCTTTTGCTTGCTTACTTGTCAAATTATAACAGTGCAATTGTTTTGAACAGTGTAAGATGTTTAAATATTTTCTGAAAAAAAAAAAATGAATATGTTATTGTAAGCAATTGCTATAACAAAGTTTTTTGATGACCTCTTGAATCTTGATTTAACAGAGTTCCACTGGTTTGTATTATTTACAGATAAAAAACCTGTTTACTGATTTTTGTCGTAAAATATGATAAATAGCACATCGATCAATAAGTCCTGGGACTAACTACTAAAACAACATTTGTTTGCCAAAATTCTTCTTTATTCATCAGTGTAGAACGATTTATCTTTGGTTTCAAAATAGGCGTTAGTTTCGGCAATCACTTCTTCATTGGAGCTAAATCTCTCTCTGGAGCCTCTTTTTGAGGTCTGCGAACAGCCAATAGTCGCTGGGGACCAAATCTGGAGAATACGGTGGGTGCGGAAGCAATTCGAAGCTTCCATGCAATTTGGCCATCGTTACCATCGACGTGTGACACGGTGCATTGTCCTTATGAAAGAGAACTTTTTTCTTCTTCATATGGGGCCGTTTTTTTGCAATTTCTGCCTTCAAATGCTCCAATAACGCTATGTAATATTCGCTATTGATGGTTTTTCCCTTTTCAAGGTGTTCGATGAATATTATGCCATAACCTTCCCGGCCGACTGTTGAGTTTTTGGTCGCTTCGGATGACTTTCACCAGCTGCTCTCAACTCAGCTGACTGCCGATTTGATTCCGGAGTATAGTGGTGGATCCAAGTTTCATCCATTGTCACATACCGACGCAAAAACTCCTGTTTATTTCGCGTAAACAGTGCCAAACAGCGCTCTGAATCATCGATGCGTTGTTGTTTCTGTTCCATTGTGAGCAAACGCGGCACCCATTTCGAAAATAGCTTTTTCATGGCCAAATGTTCATGCAAAATAATGTCAACACTACCAAATGATATCTTCAGATTGTCAGCTATCTCACGCAACTTTACTTTGCGATTTTCCATCACGATTTTGAGGGTTTTTTTATGTTTTCTGGTGTAACAGCCTCATTTGGATGACCAGAGCGTTCAGCATCATTTGTGTCTGTACGACTGCGTTTGAAATCAGCATACCACCGACAAATGGTTGTTTTCGACGGAGCAGAGCCCGGATAACACTTTTCAAGCCATCACTGAGTTTGAACGGTATTTTTTCCCATTAAAAAGCAATGTTTTATCAACACACAAAATTGTTTTTTTCCATTGCTTTGAAAATAACAAAAGTAGCGTCACTAAAACCACTGTAACTCAATGACACAATGTCGGAATGTCATGAAAGTTTGACACGTAACTTCTAAAAGCTGGTACTAAATGAGAATGGTATGGATTTGTTAAGAGGCGCCCATCTGTTGTTAGTCCTGGGACTTGTTGATCGATGGGTTATAGTTGTGAAGAACCAACATAGGATTTTTAAGTTAAGTTAATGATGTTTTGCAACAGTGATAAAATCTGCCATTAAACCAGGTCATCTTTTTATTCCTATAAATTGCTCGATATTTAAGTTTGAATGTAAATAATGTAAATGATACAGGTAGAATGTAAAAAGATTGTTTATGGTCAGGTGAATATGTAGTGTAAATATATATATGGGGGATGCTAACATATCATTTTGAAAAGACTGAGGGTTGTGATTAATATAAATATTTAAGGATAAAATGTCAACTAAATATTCTTTTGTCAATTGCTGCATCTTAAATAGTTTTTTGTCATTTGTAATATTGTGCAGATGGTTCAAATTACATTATATGGAAAGAGTATGATATTTATTATTAAAAAAAATTATTCCTTTTTTCTTACCATATGAAATATTATTTTAAATAGCTTATATTTTTTTCGAACTTCAATTATTGTCAATTACCTAAAATTCAAATTGGACTTGATTGGTTTCTTGGCTAATGATTGAATTGGACTTGATTGGTTTCTTAGCTAATGATTGAGAATTGGACTTGATTGATTTCTTGGCTAATGATTGAGAATCAAACGTATTTGTGAATTTCTCTGACCATTTTAAGTTGAAATTTGAATATTTAAGAATAAAGCTAGATCCAGTAATTCTCTGTCTACAAGTCATTAGGTTATTGAAAGTAATATTTTTTTGTTAAATTCTCTAAATACAAAATAAGTACAAATCAACTCTTGAACAGTTACTTAACTTGTTCTAAATGTGATCAAGCAATACGCCAATAATTGACAGTAATTGTATTCAATTACACTTTCCTTATATACAGAATAATCTGGCAGATTTATTGCCATGTGGTAATCTCTTCCAACCAACCAACCAGAAAGGTGTTAAACAATCTTAAGTGGAAACCAGATTCGAACACTTGTGGGTACTTGCGGGAACCCTCAACCTCCGAGTTATCTTACCATCCAGACTACAGAGGTCATAATATGTTCGGAGTAATATTGTACTAGAGCAAGAGTTCCTAAACTTTTTTCGGCCACAGACCTCTTTACCACAAACTTAAAACCGTCGACCCCCTAGTCATTTACTTTATTTACTCAAATTAATAAGTTTGTACAGTACTCGATATTAAATATTTCACTAGATATCAAACTTTTCATATTAATCACTTGCAATTAAGGATTGAAAGACATAAAAGGACTACGGATTATGGCATTATCTTGTACAACATTTAATATTAAAATCTGTACTGACGAAAATTAAAGCAAAAAAATACGAGCAGTTTTTTAAAATTTTTGACATTTATGAAATAAATACAATATGTAAATTCAAAATAAGTACAAATATTGAAAAATATTCTTAATTAGGTACCTATTGGAATCATAGATATTTTGAAGTTATAAACAAATAGCAGTAGTAAGGAGGTCTATTTTTGCTGTCGTCGACCCCCAATTTTTTTTATTGAAACTATCAACCCCTAGAAAAATCAAATCGACCCCAGGGAGTCGATATTTACCACTTTGGGAACTCTTGTACTAGAGAATGAAAATTTATCGCTATCCAGTTGTTCAATACATTAAGGTAACTTACTGAACATATGGTTTTCGTCAGTTTTTGTAAAAGTAATAATAATAATATCAAAAGGACAATTTATATAGCGTTGTTTAGAGAGAAACTCTCTTCAAGAGCGTTCTAACTCGGTAATATTTTTGTTGCACACTTTTTTTGTATACAATACAACCAGGCAGGTTTATTACCACGTGAAATTTCTTCCAATCAACCAGATAAAATACTTGTTTATTTATTGAATCGGTATTGTTATTGTGAAATTCCAATTTCGACAAAATAATTCTCAACCAAGCATTGGAAAAATTCTACGCGATAAACTTAGAATAAGTGACAGGCCTGTTTCACTCAATTGAAGCATTTTTGAACTGTGTTCAGTTCTTATTTTTTCAGGCTTATTTAATAAAATAATTATAAAACTACATTACAATAAAGGATAAAAGGTGCCGACCATCCTAATAAAAAACTCGGTAATAAAATTATTATTTTTTATTGTAACACTTTTATAAATGGGTGTACTTTTTAAAAATATCCTGATTTTAATGTATGAAACAGGTGGTAGAGGACAAAGTTGGTTTAAAAGAAATGGTAAGACAGACTATTGGAATAATTATTGGTAAAACAGCTGTTTCGGTTATATTAACAGGTCAAAGTAAAGGTTTCCTATAAACATTTCAAAGTAAAGGTTTCCTATGGGAATTATTTGTACATATTTCTAAACAATAAACATGTTGCACTGTGGCTGAATTTTGTCATGGTAAAACCTAATATAAAACAGATTGTTCATGAATTGCAAAATAGTTTTTATATGAAAGCTTGGAAAACAAAGTATTGAGCATAATTTGAATGCTTTAATAGAATGAAACAGGTCTGTCTTTTATAATTTAATATTTGGATTTTTTTCACGAACCAGTGGGGGATTATTTCAGAGTTTATTTGCACCAAAACTGATTGTAGTGTCAGTGATACGAGTCTTCATTGAAAAATATCCCACTTATCTGCGTCTTCAATTGCTGCACATTTGTAATATGAAAATTCTTTATCCTAAATCATTTTATAGTTTTTCTATATGAATTAAAAATTTATTATCTTATAACAAATAAAAAAAGATACAGAATAGCAAAATTAGTTTTATACTGGAATATGTATTTGAAACAGATGCTTAGGGGACAACATTCCAGGGCTTGTAACTTCCTTCCTCAGGTTCTTGAAACTGGAAAACAATTGAAAAATTTATTTATATCAATAATTGGCACCTGAATATTTGTAGAAGATTTTAGTGGATTAATTTAGCTGTTGGTCGATTATATTACTTGGATCAAAGGGTAATAATAATAAAGCTTCATAACTTTATATTACTCTATTAAGGAAACTTAAGAAAATTACTGAAATTGACTTGGATTTGCAAAAATGATGATTTAAACATTCTTATCGTAATCTCCCTTTGATGTTCGAAATTACCTATGTTAACAGTTCTGTCCCTTTTCAGGAATCGACTGACAGCAGCAAAATGGCAGTCATAAAATTGTTCTCTATCGTAATGTTAGTCTCCTCGGTAGGAGTATAGCACTGGAACATTCGTAGTTTAATTTTTACCGTCAGTTAAGAATGTGGAATTGAAGCCGTCCGTGGCTGAACCAGTTTCAAGACAATTTATGACTAACTTAACAGTTCATTTTTATGGCTTTTAGGGATTAACCTGACCGGGAAACACTAAGGATGGCTTATCCTGGAATATTATACAGGATTTTTTTGCTTCTTACAGACTATCTAAAAAGATAGAAGTAATATTCTTCATTAGTTCACATTTATTCTAAATACTCGTATATTCTTGTTCCTTTTATTGCATATTTCCTAATAGTTAGGATTACTAATTATGGCCTGGATCAATTGATCAGCCTCTGTCATACTGGACTCAAGTTGACATACATAGGCTATATTCTTGTTCCTTTTATTGCATATTTCCTAATAGTTAGGATTACTAATTATGGCCTGGATCAATTGATCAGCCTCTGTCATACTGGACTCAAGTTGACATACATAGGCTATATTCTTGTTCCTTTTATTGCATATTTCCTAATAGTTAGGATTACTAATTATGGCCTGGATCAATTGATCAGCCTCTGTCATACTGGACTCAAGTTGACATACATAGGCTATATTCTTGTTCCTTTTATTGCATATTTCCTAATAGTTAGGATTACTAATTATGGCCTGGATCAATTGATTAGCCTCTGTCATACTGGACTCAAGTTGACATACATAGGCTATATTCTTGTTCCTTTTATTGCATATTTCCTAATAGTTAGGATTACTAATTATGGCCTGGATCAATTGATCAGCCTCTGTCATACTGGACTCAAGTTGACATACATAGGCTATATTCTTGTTCCTTTTATTGCATATTTCCTAATAGTTAGGATTACTAATTATGGCCTGGATCAATTGATCAGCCTCTGTCATACTGGACTCAAGTTGACATACATAGGCTATATTCTTGTTCCTTTTATTGCATATTTCCTAATAGTTAGGATTACTAATTATGGCCTGGATCAATTGATCAGCCTCTGTCATACTGGACTCAAGTTGACATACATAGGCTATATTCTTGTTCCTTTTATTGCATATTTCCTAATAGTTAGGATTACTAATTATGGCCTGGATCAATTGATCAGCCTCTGTCATACTGGACTCAAGTTGACATACATAGGCTATATTCTTGTTCCTTTTATTGCATATTTCCTAATAGTTAGGATTACTAATTATGGCCTGGATCAATTGATCAGCCTCTGTCATACTGGACTCAAGTTGACATACATAGGCTATATTCTTGTTCCTTTTATTGCATATTTCCTAATAGTTAGGATTACTAATTATGGCCTGGATCAATTGATTAGCCTCTGTCATACTGGACTCAAGTTGACATACATAGGCTATATTCTTGTTCCTTTTATTGCATATTTCCTAATAGTTAGGATTACTAATTATGGCCTGGATCAATTGATCAGCCTCTGTCGTACTGGACTCAAGTTGACATATTATACATAGGCTAAATTTAGGTAGAAAATATAATTTTACAGTTTGAGAAGTTAAACACTTACATTTCATTAAAAATTAAGAACAAATCAAATTATATCAATTTATTTTAAATGAAAATTTATGTGCAAGATACTGTTTTAAAATTTTATTTTATTTCAGCATTTAAAAAAAAAATTATTTCAATTTTTCACTTATCAGAAATTTACATAAAAACAAAACATAAAATTCATTTGAATATTGTTCGAATTTATCAACATCTAACCATAGCCATGCAACCAGGGGAGGTCAATAAATTCGCGGATGAAGGGGAAAAACATTTCCGTTTCCGTTTTAATATATTCACTCTACATTTTCAATCTTTCAATAAATTTATTTATACCCACGAAAAAAAAAAATTTGCTTTTGCCCTCAAAATAAGCCGAAATTGCACTTTTAACTTCATCGTCCATAAATTTCTTCCCTCAAATTTCTTTCTTCATATTTGGAAACAAATAATAGTCAGACGGAGCTAGGTCTGGACTGTAAGCAGGGTGATTTAATGTTTGGAAGGGACAGTTGTGAAGAGCAGTGCAGAATTGCTTTTGTGCATGGGTGCTTTGTAATGCAAAAGCAGCACCCCTTTTGTCCATTGTCCTCTCCTTTTCAGCTTCTTTTAACTGAATCAGCAGACCAGAGTAGTACTCTCCAGTTATTGTGATGCCCTTATCTTTGTAATCTATCAGCAATATTATGCTTTCCGCATAATAAAAAAAATTGTAGCAATAATTTTTCCAGCCGATTGTGACACTTTGATCTTCTTAGGGGACTGTGTGCCCTTTTTATGCCATTGCATGGACTCCTGCTTCGACTCAGGCTCATAATGATAAACCCATGTTACATCTACAGTAAAAATTTGGATCAAAATCTCATCTTTGTTGTTTCTGCAAGTCCAAAAACTGTTGTGAACATTCGACACATTGCTGTTTTTGAAGTGGCGTGAGCATTTTGCACTGCATACCCACCTTGCACTGATTTTTGACATCCCTAGATGCTGATGGAGTATATTCAAAATGGTTGAAGGTGATACTACAACCATCTCTGCAAGCTGTTGTTTATTTAGGCGGGCATCTTCCAGCACAAGCTTTTCTACTTTTTGACAATGTTTGAAGAAGTGGCCTTAACAGGCCGTCCTGGTCGGAGGTTATCTTCAATCGATTCTCTCCCTTGCTTAAAAAGACTTTGTCACTTGTAAACCATAGTTTTTCCAGGGCAATAGTCCTTGTAAACCGCTAACATCTCTCCCAAAATGATTTGAGGTGTTTTCCCTTGTTTGGTGAGAAACTTAATGACGGCGCGATACTCAATTTTTTCCATATTTGGGATGTTATTAATGTTTGACATACCCTCCCAAAGACACCTTAAAAAATACTGTCAAAATTAGACTAAAACCTGGTGAATATACTAATAATGAGGCATATTATCGAGACATACGCACTTCCGTCCCTTCCCTTTATCCCTTGATTCTGTGAATTTATTGACCTCCCCTTGTATATCAAAATTAACTAGTAAAACCAAACGTTTTGTATGAAACTATTGGATGTATTTTTTATATCGGATTCAAAATTCTAATTCAAGATGTTCGAGGTTTTTGCAAGCCACAAGAAACACAGAATGAACCTCTACAAATATGTAAAAAATATATGTTTTTCCTTATATCGGTGAACTACAATTTTTTAATAACGCAAGATGCTATTGCATACAACTAACATATATATAATGCTGATAAACACAACAATTTGATGACTTATATAATGCTGTTTCGTAATACAATATTGCCTCAAGAATGCTTTATTTTTTAATTCATATAAGACAGCCCATAAGTGCCACTTAATAAATTCAATTGAAATGATATCTGAAATTATATTTAAAACTGGGATGCCAATAATGCATATAAAGTTTCCTATTCACCAGACTTATGGTACTGATAAGCTGCCTCTTATTATAGCTAGTTGGAAAAGCCCCAAAGCAAGACTGTCACCTTTAGTGATCGAATAGCGGCTGATAAAATAAATTTCAGTTTCAAATGTTGTTTTACCCTTTTTGTGATGTGATCTTCACAAGCCATTCTAATTCTAGCTGCAGTGGCTGGTGAATCAAACTTAAAGTCTGCTGTCATTTCACGCTCAATTCTGGCCGTTGTGATGGCCTCTTTGATGGCGAAGAACACTGATGAGGCCAAGAATAATGGAGGCTCTCCAACTGCCTGTGGAATTATTAAAAAACAATATTTGTATTATTCTGTATGTCCACCATTTTTAAGTCTTCTTTATTCTATGAACTAAAAATAAAATTTGATTTAAAGTAACACTGTTACAACAATAAGTCAATCTAAATTAGCATGCTACTCAAGCAGCTAAGTTAAAAGTAGTAGCAGCACTAATTGACAGCTACTCTTTATAGCGTGATACTTAACATTGATTTAATGCTGGTAACAATGTTTTTCCCGAGGCAAAAGAAAATAAACAAATGCGACTGACTATATGTACTATATATCATAGATTGGCATGTGTTCACAAGAAAATCGAGAAAATATTATTAATTTATTAACCTTAAATAGTGGCATTTCAGGGGGTTACTGGTGAGGATGGTTAATGATCATGATTCACAGAATTGAGGGTATAACAAAGAAAAAGAATTAACCTTAATTTACTAGAAATTTAAATATGATTTTGGCCATTATCACAAAATGATACAGAATATCAAGACTTATGTTTAAAAAGTCTAGGATAAAAATCCTACCTGTAAACAGAGGTAATTTACTTAGGAAATGTTTGGTGCAGAATATCCTTATCTGCAATTTATCTTTCTGCGGATTCAGCTAACTACGGTGAACCGAAGTTCGAAAATATTAAATGGGAAATTTAAATATATTGTTAGGTCAGTAATAGTCTAACACTACATCAGAATGCTTAAGTCGTTCACCTATAAATAAATATGTGTGTATTGATAGCAACATATTATGTACATATATCCTGAAGTTGCATATATATCTCCAGATAATGGCGAAGAAAATACATTTAAGAGAAAAGCTATCAAAGGTCTGGGCTCATCTCATAGCATCCCCCCAGTCGAGATACACCCCACTAATAGAGAGCGAGCCTGGCCGCGAGAACATCAGATGTTTTTCAGTCCATACCCCACTTCACCTCGCTTCATCTATCACAAGAAGAAAGGTGAGTAAAGTACAATAAGATATTTAGAGAGAGAGAGAGATCAAATTCATATAACTTTTATTATAGTATATTGTCTAGTTTATTTATAATTATTGTTAATCTCTTATTGTGTATAATTTATAAATTTTAGCTTTATCACATGTGATTGTATAAATACATATGATAAAAAACTATATATTTATACAAAAAAAAGATAGGATGTATAGAGTTCGGTACTATCTACAGTTTGAGGTATTCACTGAGTCTTGGAACATGTTCCCCGCAGATAAGGTATACCTTTTCATAGATAAAAAAAATGTATAAAAAGAGAATATTGTACAGATATAAAATATTGATTGGTTGGTGTGATTGACAGCAGATTTAGAATAGTTAAACATATTTTTTTGTTAGTGGATAGGTAATCCAAAAATGGTTCAAAGGTGATTTCTATCATATGGTCATTTTCTGTTTTTGCAGACAAATTTAGATTATAAATAATTGTTTTTTGATGCAAGATCCTAATTTAATGTGATAAATTTTGATCAAGAGACTGTTCTAAAGAATCAAAATGCATTCTGTTAAATTTATATAGAACTATATGAGTAGTGATATTGATAAAATTACAGTTAAAAAACTTAAAATAACTTTCAAAGTTAATAATTTTTACTATTGCAGTACTTGAAGAAATATTTTTGCATTCTTTTTTTTATCATATTACCTTGGATGAATAAATTGCTCTGGGATTAGGAGCTCCTTTGAGAAGAGAAACATTAAATTCGCCTGGGATATCTGCAAAGCCTGGAATCTTATATGTTCCCGGGCCACGTGTGTACAATGTTCCTTCAGGGGAGTACATCAGTTCTTCCAAAGTGTAAAGACCATAACCTTGCACAAACGCTCCTTCTATTTGTCCTACATCAATTGCCGGGTTCAAACTTTCTCCTATATCCATCACAATATCCGTCCTCAATACTTGGTGATCTCCTGTTAGGCAATCAATTTCAACTTCTGAACAAGCTACACCATAGGTAAAGTAATTGTATGCAAGGCCTTCATTCTTGTAAATATCATATCCTAGATCTGTGATAGCATAGTGCCCCACTGCAGATAGACTGATACATTCTAGGTAAGCTTTGGAAACCCAGTCTTCCCATTTTTTATCAGGGTTATTCTTGATTATTGGTTCTAGTCTTTCCATGATTTGATTGCAAGCATTTATAACAGCCATTCCATTAAGGTCAGAGCTGACACTCGCTGCAGTAGGAGAAGTATTTGGGACTTTGTCAGATGATGTGTCAGAAATAAATATTTTTGATGAATCAATTTGTAGTACTCGTGATGCAACCTGAATCATTTTGGTATGAAGTCCTTGACCCATTTCAATACCTCCATGCGACAGAAGGACTGATCCATCTAAGTACACGTGGACTAATGCACCAGCTTGATTTAAACATTTCAAAGTAAATGCTACTCCAAATTTGGTAGGTACAATAGTAATGCCGCGTTTTTTCCAATGGTTTTGTCTAAAAGCATGAAATTGTGTTTTATAAAAGATACATTAAAATCTCATGATTACATGATATAGAAATTGTAAAGAAAAATCTATCATCTTTTCTAAACAAATAAGAGCATCTTCACTGTAACTAAACTATAGTGTCACTTCAAGTAGGATACAAGGGTAACACTTCAAAGTACGAGTATGTAATTCTCTCTTATCTTACATGTAATTTAGCACTTGTGTATCCACAAGAGTCCCATTGTTAGAATTTCCTGAGAATAATCAATATTTCCTGCAGTCAATAACATGTGTATCATCAAATCAAATAATTATGACCAATATTTATTGATGAAAAAGTAATTCATGAATATTACACAACTTTACTCAAAACTAATAAATAGTTTTTATAAATTATATTTATTTATACATCAACCAAAAATAGTGCTCTAAGGCCGAGGCCACACCAAAATGCTCCGTTAGATGCTAAGCTAGATTTTACGTGACTCATATACTAGGTGACTTCATGCCTGGCCACACCAAAGTGCTACACACAAATTCATTTGACAGTTGGGAGCGGTTGAGTCAACACACGATGTCACTCTCAAAACTAACCATTTTCATTATAATTTACCATATTTATTTACTTTCTGTGCAACTTCATTCCAAAGTAATTTTATTACAAGTACATTTTTCTATAATTTGCTCGATGGGTTCCACAAAGGCTCCCTTTTATACACAGCTGTCATTAAAACTTCCGCCATCTTGTAAATTAACCAACATGTCTGTTCATTAGGAGATTCACTCGATGACTAATCGTCATGCAACGTGGCGCAAAGCGTGGAGTGTGGCCACTGCGATAGTATGCGGTACGTTGGTTCGCTAGAATATGTCGCCTAACTCGCAACATAGCTCTAAGCATCAAGCGAGGCTCCTTCCTGTGTGGCCGAGGCCTAAGCAATTAGTGGAAATAAAGCCGTTCTTAGGGATGTGATCGAAAGAATCATTTGATGTAGAAATAAGACATTATTGGTTGAATATCATATCTTAGAGATGTGATCGAAAGGATCATTTGATGTAGAAATAAGACATTATTGGTTGAATATCATATGATAAAAAGGTTATTAGACTGGAGTATAAAATCTAGTTACTAATTTTTTTTGTGTAAATAAAGTTGTCAAAATTAAAATTGCTACCTGTTATATTCTCTAACAATTACCCTTCGTTTCTCATAATCGGATTTCTGTAAGCATTCGTCCCAGCATCTTGCTAGAGTACAGTGTGTGAGGATCTGCTTGTAGTGGGTTGCCTGGCCCTCCACGTACAGGTTGTTTCGAGCCACTTCGTGGTATGCTTTGCCTAATTTCAGCGCAATCTGGCGTAGATAATTTTCTGCCAGTAACATTCCCTGGGGACCTCCAGAGCCACGGAATACGGTGTTAGATCGAGTATTTGTCTTGCACATGTAACCAGTAATTTTCATATTCGGTATGAAGTATGCATTCTCGCAATGCATTATTGCTCTTTCTAAAACCTAATAAAACAATCCAATCAAACAAAATTTCAAATGAAGCGAAAAATTTGAAAAAAATTTTCATACCTCACAATTTCATTTAAAATGGTTTACCATTTTATGTAATGGTTTATGTAAACTCGACAAAATCATTTAATGCATTTCAACTTCCATTTTAGTATTATATTTATTATTTTACTAGGACTGCCAAGTTAATTTATTGATATAAATATTGAAGTTTGTTTCAAACAAAAATAAAATGTTACCATGACTGGACTGGGCTGGGCTCATAATAATTTTTTTTAGTGGTTTTTTATAAGTTTTATACATTATAGAACAAATAATTTGCGAAACAGTTTTACAGCAATGATCTTTGCTACTTCAAACAAAATATAACAATTTTCATACAAAATTTAAAACACAAACTATAAAAAAATTAACAAAATTCAAATCCACATATCTAAAATCCACAATATATTAAAATACAGAGAATATTATATAATCGTGCAGGAACGAATATATCGTTTTTATTCCACCTTGAAGTGTCTCATTTGACTATTCAATCCATTAAAGCAATTATTGCAAACTAGAACATTTTAGATGTGTTTATTATTCACATATTTTGATATATTTTTACTTTAATATTTTTTTTAATAAAATAAATTACTCAAAAACATGTGTTAAAACATAATAAATAAAAAGTTTTATTGAATTATTATATTTACCGCAGGTGAAACATCCACAGAGTATCCTGCATTGCAATACATTTCTATTATGGCTCCAACAATTTTCCCATTTTTCATGAAGGCGATTTTGTATTTGAAATAAAATGGGTGTCGTCCTCCTGTGATCATCATATCCTCGTCCCTGTCCAGCATGCAGCGGACTGGTGTCTGTAGCTTGTGGGCAGCTATGACTACTGGAATGCAAACCATCAGAAACCTTGCCTCTTTGCCACCAAATCCGCCTCCAATTCTCTTTACTCGGGATACTATCCGATTAATTGGGATATCTAGTATGTGTCCTATGAGTTTCTGAAATTTGGCAATCAATTCGATAAATAAAGTCAGGGTAGTTTGGCGTTAGCCAAACTGGGAAGATAAGGATAAGAAATGGATTGTTACTCACGGTTGATGAAGTTCGGTGATGGCGCGGATAACGGGATTCGGAGGTCTCGGCTAACAACAGGTAACTCGTCGTGCACTTCTCGAGAGTGGTCGCGGTTAGTCACAGGTAACTCGGCCCAGGTTTCGGCGATGGAGAGCGCGCCGGCGACTTGCTGGCCCGGGTTTGAGGTCTTCTCCCGGCGATGGTCTATGAACAAGTGAACGAGACCGGGCGAAATCGTCGTCGAGACAGTGGTAGCCGACATACGCAACAATACTCTCTAATTCAACTTGTGAGAATACGCTTGGCGGGGCCGGGAGCGAAGACGATGCGGCCAGCGCGCGACAGGGCCGGGATGATGACGATGCGGCCGCGATAAAAGAGCGCCCCCACATTCCGCGTCACGTTATGGCGTGATCACAGGGTTTAATTAATCTAATGGAGGTATATTTTCAAATTGACTCTACTGAAATAAAATTATTCCAATAACCAAAATGTATTTTAAAATAATCCTCTTGTACAAAAAGAACAGTTTTTGTAATAAAATATGTTGTTAAAAGTCGAGAGATATACAGTTTAAAAGTTAGATAATGTTGTGAAGCTTATTCAAACAAAATGATTATGATTATTAATGGCATATTACATTGCGTAAATGCGTTGGCAGTGAATTTTTTAAATGTTTTCAAGGTGGAAAAGTAAATATTTAGAAGAAAAAATCCAAAATAAGATTTTTTTTAAATATGTACATAATTGTTTTAGAATTAATTTTGAATACAAATTATGTATTTTCTTGTAATGATGTACTTACATTAATTTCCGAAGGATGTTGGTATGACGCAAATATTTCCAATTCATTATCTTCTTTTTTTGGGACAACTCTTGTAGCATGGGTTTCCAAATAAAAGTGTTCCTGACCTCCCACATAAAATTCATTCTCTATTGTAAAATCTGCAGTTTCGAAAGCAAATTCAACATCTCCCCTTATTAATTCCATAGGACTTCCAGGATGAAAAGATTTTTCTCTGATAGCATCTTTAATTGAGATTATAACCGGTTTTAGCTCTTCATAAACAACTTTGACTCTTTTGGCTGCTTGTTGCGCTATTATTTGACTTTCTGCAACAATGGCACCTAAAACTTGACCTTGGCTGGAAACCTTTTTTGAAATGAATATTTCTTCATCGCGAACAATTTGACCCACTTTATTCTTATTTTCATCAATATCATCTGCAGAGAAAAAAGCACGGACTCCTGGAATTGAAAGGGCTTCACTCGCATCAATTGACAATACATTTGCATGAGATTTGGTACTCAGTACAAGCGCAAGGTAGAGTTCCCCCTCAATAGGTGGCATATCATCACAATAAGTGGCTTCACCAGTTGCGTGGTTCAGAGCAGAAGCATGAATTGTGGGTCGTCCAACAGGGTCCACTTTTGATTGGTGTTCTGAAGGTATATTAAAATATTGAGAATATTTAATAGCTTTGCATTTCAATCCACCAATACCACTTTTATCATTTTCTGATATTTTTTTAAGCCCTGTTACCTTTTCTTGTAGATCTTCTGCAATTTCTAAGAAAATTTTAAAAAACAAGCTCAGTGTAAGTGATCTTCTGTACTGCACCATTCCACCTGGTGCGGATGGGGACAAGGGTAATTCATTAACTAAATTATCAAAAATCTCTTCAATCATATTTTCATCCCACTGTTGTCCAATGGAAAGTTGAGAAGATTTTATCACCATTACGGTGACAGGTGCGATTCCACCAAAAGCAATATTCATTGATTTTATTGTGGAATCATTTGGATTCATCTCAACATTGAGGGCCATGTTTACTACTGCAATATCATCATTTCTCCTTTTTGATTGTTTGTATGCTTTAAAATATTGCCATTCTTTTGTAAACGGTATATGAATGGACACTAAAACCTCATCTGGGGCACTCTTGTTTTTTCTATAGTCTGTAAAGAATGTATGGTCCATCAATATATTCCTTTCATGATGACTGCTTTTAAATTTCAATACTGCACCTGCTGCTAAAAATATTGGATTTAAATCTGATATAGGACTTCCAGTCATTATATTACCTCCCACAGATGCTACATTTCTTACTTGTTTTCCAGAAAACCAATTAAGCATATCTATGATTGCTTTAAATATTCTGGTTTTGTGCTGAGGTAGAGTTTTAACTAAATTATTCATTATATTTTCAATATAAGTGAGAGTAAGGGCTGCTCCTATAGTTAATCCTTCCTCTAAAACATTTACAGCACATAATTCTGGAACTCTGTCAGCCATTATCATTACAGGATAGAAAGAATTCTTGAATTTGACTTCTATGCCTACTTCAGTATTGCCAATAATTATTTTGGCATCTTTATACTGTTGTTTAAATTTCAATAAATCCTCTAGATTCTGTGGTCTATACCAAGTAACATTTGTACTCTTGAATAGCAATTGCTCGTTATCATAGAGAGATGTCAACTTCAGTTCTGGAGGGAATATTGGCTCTTGTGACGCATCATAAGGTACAAAACTATTAGTGTCAAATGTTTGTTGTGGAACTTCAGCAATTATTCCACTTCCTCCATTTTTACAACATTTTTCCCCTAAACTGCATACACCATTGTTCACTATAGTAATTGCCTGTTGATGTTCCCATTCTTCAGTGAATGTCTTGTACCCCTCTATGATTGGCCTATATCCTGTGCAACGGCATAAGTTTCCTTGAAAAGCTACTTCCAAATCATTATATGAAGGTTTGGGCATGTTCCTTAGCAATGCATACATGGACATTACTATGCCCGGGGTACAGAATCCACATTGTGAACCGTGTGCTTTAGCAATTCTTTCTTGAACAGGATGTAAACGTGTTTTAGTAGATCCAATGCCTTCAACTGTGGTCACAGCAAGTCCATGCATAGAACACACTGGTGCTAAGCAGGCATTCACCGCTAAATGTCTATATAAAGATGAGTCAAGGCTTTTATTTTGGAATATGAAAATATATATTTCGAATAACATTAACAATTCAAAACACAATGACCACCAGAAAGATATTAATTTTGATCTCACACAAAATAAAAAAATATTAGTATATCAAAAAGATTATAAAGGATACATGACTTTATCATCAGCTCTGCTGTATTTTGAAACCATTATGGTGCAGGCCCCACAGCCTCCCTCTGCACAGCCCAGCTTGGTACCACTCAGACCCAAGTTCTTCCTTAGATAATGCAGTAGCGTCCATTCTGGGTTAGGATTTTTTTCTACTACCTATTGAGCAATTTATTTCTTAGTTAGCTATCCCACAAGATCGTTTTCATACAGTTAACTTAATAAAGTTACTCCTTCAATCTATAACTTGATTTGAAATTTGTTCTTACGTTTATATGAAAAATTAAAATGATGAAAAGTAAGTATAACAATATTGAGCATTGTATTAGAGAATCATAATACTGTTAAAGACCCATAAAAATCAAGCAACAAAAGTTCCTCTGATGATAAAAATCCAAAACATTCGTATCAGCTGCAATGCTAATTATAAAGGTCACCAAGCAAAGTTGTTTCACCACTCATATTAGTGATACCATTGTAATGTTGAAAATTTTAACTTGTTTCACCACTGTTGTATTGTATTTCATGGGTTACTAGTACTAATTCTCAAATCGGCTGAAGAGTGGTTAGTATACACTAAGGGCGAATTAAACCCAGGATAATGCAATAAAAAAATATTATTTAGTAAGATTTAATGAGTTAACTAAAGTGCGCAAGATACAGTATGGAAATATTTACTCTATGGATAGTAGAATACATATTTTATTTTTTATAAATTGACTTTGAATTCATCAGTATCATTAAGCAACTATAATATTTGAGTAAAACCAAATAACTGTTATAAATTACACTTTAGTTTTTATTATTTTTCCTTAATTTTATTCTTTGACAGAAGTTTTTACAAAATAAAAAAATTTATTTAAATTACAAAATAAAATTTAGACCTAATAGAAACATAGAGGTACGTGAAAAGCAAAGAAAATAGTTCGTATTTTCCTTACCTTTTTTCCATTAACAAAAAAAATTAGCGTAGAAGAAACAGATAACTCAACTGACATTTTGATTTTATTTACAATGATCTTGACATTAGTCTTCCGATACACTATTCAACAGATTGAACCAATCAGAGTCAGTTATCACTTACCTACATGTTTATATAAACACATGTTAACTGCGTATACATTATCAAGCTCTTAAGAACCTCTAATCCAAATTGTTTATCTGCATCATTATCTATTTGAAAAACATTCATCATAACACATAAAGATTTGATGAATTAATAAATATTTTGATTTTAATTTAGAATGTTGTTTTGTGCCTAAATCAGTATTGCTACCATCACATTTTTCTCTTCCTTTTAAAAATATGTATATCATGGATAGGCGATCTTTTTCAGAGGTGGACCAACACAATAAGCCATACGCCACTGAGGCTTCCTTTAAAATCTATTTTTTTAAATATGTATACTATGGAAGGGTGAATTTCTCAAGGGTGCACCGACACAAGCAATGTTGATGTAGCCATAGCTCAGTGGCGGCTCGTCTTTAAGGGCAACCGGGGCACTGTCCCACACACATTTCTCCTAATAAAAAAATAATAATTAGCTGAAATGTTTTTGAAACGTGTTTTTATTATTGGTATAATTGTAATTATTCTTAGTTTTTCGGAATATTATTTGCATGTAATGATTTATAAATATTTGAATAAAAATGATACTAACTTATTACTGGTAAGTAGGTGTGAAATATATACGCGCACAAAGTACGAAAGACGATGCACGCATACAACTCAACGAGTTGCGGCGGGGCAGTTTTGTATCTGCCGTGGTCGCTAGCTTCAGTTTAGCTGTCGCTATGACGCGACATCTGATAGTGTTTGGTTAGTCAGTGGAGGTAAAGAGAAAAGTTCCATATTACCATATACAGAAGGTGGTTTTTTCTTTGCTGCGTAAAGGTCTGTTCGGGACAGGAGCACGCCTGCCTCGCGCTGTAATGAGCCACTTTTATTTTTTGTTTTTCATGTTCATGTATTACGAGTATATTAATAAAAACGATTTCCATTTGATTTTGTGAAAAATTCGTATTTTTATAATTAGAGTTTTGTTTATTTAATTTTTATACGTTAATAAAAAATATTTTCATTTGATTTTGTGAAAAATACATGTTTTTTTATAGTGCAAGTTTTGTCAACGTTTATATTTAAATAAAAATTATTTTTGTTTAATTTCGTAATAAAAAATTTGATAATTCTTAGTATTTTCTTTGTTCGGCCTCACTGTACTAAAAATAAATAGTTAACTTTTTTTTTGAAAAAAAAATGAGGGGGGGGGGAACTTCAGCCTCATCAAAGTCACGAGCCGCCCCTGGGATAGCTAGGCTTTTTTTAAAGATTATTTTACTTTTCAATAAAAAATATGTATTCTATGGATGGGTGACTTTCTCAGAGGCGGACCAACACAAACAATATTGATGTAGCCATAGGCCAGCAAGGCTTTAACTTTTATTATACTTTTTAAAAATATGTATACTATGGATGGGTGACATTCTTAGAGGTGGAACAGCACAATGTTAATGTAGCCACAGACCAGTAACACTTCTTTAAATTTCTTACATTTTAAAAATATGTATACCAGAGATGGACGAAATTCATAGAGGGAGACCAACACAAACAATGTTGATGTAGTGACACTTTCTTTAGGGTTATTTTTTTTACTTTTTAAAAATATGTATACCAGGATGGGCGACTTTCTCAAAAGTGGACCAACACAAACAATATTGATATAGCCATAGATCAGTGAGGTTTTCTAAGAGGTAGACTAAAACAAAAACAATGTTGATGTTGCTATAGGCTAGCGACACTTTCTTTAATATTATTTTTATGATTACAAAATTGCTTATATTGCTTTTACCTATGATAAACATAAACAAAAATTGGGGAATATTTTCTGTAATTTAATCCTTTCACCACCCACGCTGCTATGGGGGACAAAATAAGTCCCCATCCAGCATTCTTTATTTATTGTTAGTATGATATTACTTAGTGATAAAGAAGTAACTGCCCAAAAGAACTCATGCAGTGGGAACACATCTGAGTGAATATTTACTATATCATATATAATACACATAAGATCACAATCGCAGTATATAAAATCAAACTTTTATAAGATATTTGTCGCTGCTCTTTATAAGAATTAACACATTTACTGCTGAATGATTTCATTTAAAATCATAGTGATGTTTCCCAGTATTCATATTTCAGCTACAGTAGGAATATAAATTCACTCTCGCTGTCCCTACAAACCTCGAATTTTTTGATGATCGTTTACAGCTCTCCAGGTTTCTGCAATACTCATAAAGGCCCATTGGGATTTTGGCAACACAGGAACGAAACCACAGACTCCTTTGCTATTTTGCATTTGATTTCCAACCTTTGCGGAGAACCAATCTGGCTTCGAATTTGTCGAATAGCTAGATTTCTAGCAGTAGATGAAACAATGGAGACTCAAGGCTGCAGACATCAATTTTCCGTAGAACAGATAGCTATGGGATTTAAATAAGCCAAAAGTTTACAGAGCCTATGAGAAGTTTATGGTTGGTATGACTATCAGAAGGTCCGTATAAAAAATAGTGAACCAATAAACTTAATATAATATTGTAACCTGTGTCATTCTACCAAATGCAATATTCATAGATTTTAATGTTGATACATTTGGATCTTTCCCATGTTTACTATTGCTATGTTATCATCTCTTTATTTATGCTTAAAAAAATGATTTTCTTTTCTTTATTGCATGTGAATATATCTAAAGAATATTTTTTTCTGTAAACTGTGAAAAATGTAAGGCCCATTAGAATTTTCCTTTCTCCATTGTTGCTCTTAAAGTTAAGCTCAACACCACCTGAAATGAATATGGGATTCAGATCAGAGACAGGACTTCCAGTCATAATATTCCCGCTCACAGCTGGCAGTAAACCAATACAGCATGTCAACAATAGCTTTTACACCGTAGTAAGGATTGGATCAATGATTTCATTGTAACTTATCCTCCATGTCTGTAAAAGTAATTGCTGCTCCTACTAACAATCCATTATCAGATCAGAATGTCTATTACATTTGATTTGGAACTTTATTTAGCATTATAATATAATAATAACATACTACCTCATCAGAACCTCAGAACAAAAACTTGGAATACTTTAATGAATTTATAATTTTTAGTTTAAATAACCTAAATAGACAACATAAATAAACAATCAACAGACAAGTTATCTTGTTCATTAGATATTGGATGTATAAACAATAGTAATAAGAATTTTGATATGTTTGAACTAAATATCAGTAAAACCCCATTAATTCGAAATTTTATGTAATTTTTTGCTCATGCCTGCACATGCGGAGCCTCCACTATGTATCCCGCAGTACTTCTTTTACACGTTCGATCCCCGCCACCGTACATCTTTAGAAAATGAGAAATTCAATGTATGTACACTATTCGTCACCAGTGATCCGACCACGGTAACAGTTTCCTAGTTCCTAGTTGAAGTCAATTGCAAGCCCTGAAGATGAAAACTGCAGTGTTTTCAAAATGTCAGCATATAAGACCTTATTTATACAACTGATGCAATGCATTGCGGAAGCCTTAAAATATAGTTCCTTAGTTGGTAGTAGAAGTTCTCAAACTAGGTTGTGCTAGTTACTCACGGTTAGTGTTTTTCATTTTGAATTTTTTTTTATTCACATTATTTTAAACATCACATAAATATATTTTTTTAACATTTGCCTTACTGTGCTAAATAATTCCGCCAGCCACGGTGCTGGACGCTAAGCGTCCAGTGAAAAATGTATGTTTTAAATTAAAATTATTCAAAATCTGCTATGCTATTTTTTGTAATTAGCTATAAAAATCATTTTATTATGTATTAAAACGTCGAATAATATAAAATAAGTGCAAGATATGATAAAATAATGGCTGAAACAGAAAGGCGACATTTCTATAGGAATATCATTTATACACTGCGTCATTCAGTGTGCGCTTCGCTCAGAATGTCCCTCTCCTGCGTATGCGTAACAGGGGTTTCCAACCTTTTAATGTTTTTTCATAAAATTATACAATAAAATGAAGCGTGTATTTTTTGGCAATAAAAATATAATTCGAATTAAGACAATAAATAACATATAAACAAAATATAAAATGAATATATAAATTCAAAAATTATAATATAAAAACAAACACAAAATTCAAACCAATAAAATATGCAATTTGAAAAATATAAACACTTTACAGAAAATAGGACAAACATATAATCAAAGTTTAATCCTGTGGAGAAAGTCTATCGCAATTGGGGCACGAAATAACTTTTGTTTCTATTCTATGTACTAAACACACAGGTGTTTGACAAATATTGCAGAATAACCTGGTTCTTTTTCTCTAATTTTTTTAACAAAACCCACAACTTCCTCTTTTGAGGACCTCACGGGGTGCCAACAAGGTATTATTTACTGATGTTTCGGGTATTGACTCGCCACAATATATGTTAAAACAGTGTTGAAAGCATCTTGTTGTTGCTTGTGATATTTGATGTTGCTATTTTCCTTTTTAGGATATTGGTCTTTGCCAATCCCAAACTTAACTCCCTTATGAAATGTTTTCGGCGGCATTTATTATTTTGTTTCCACTCTGGATATTTCTCTATCCATAAGAGGTATGCATTCAATGCAGCCATATCTATAACTTCCATAAAAAGACGGAAAGGCCATCTTCTTGTTGACCTTGAGGAAGAGTACTCTAGTAATTTGGTCTCCCGTATCTACTCCAATTTTCGTATTATAATAATGATTTATAATAGTGGCTTTTGTTTTTCTGAATTATCAATTTCTGCATCATTGAATTGAGTGGATAATAATAATACTGCTTTATTTTTTTGTGGTACCTACGAAACAAGTATTTTATTTTCAGCAAAACCAAACATACTAACTATGGATTGTTTTCTCTCTAGATGGTAAAAATTCAAGTGGGATTTCTCTATTATTTTTTCGAAGCGTACCAGTTAGAGTTAAACCTTGTAATAAAAGATCATCGACTAATTTGATGTGAGATGAAAAAATTATCTGTGGTTATCCTCCTGTTAGTGCCATACTGCGGTTGAACCATTTCCATAACTACTCCGTGACCTTGATTTATCTCTGTGCGATTATTTATCATACCAGAATAAACCTGTAAATTTGTTATGTATGCCATCGCAGAGTCAGCAGCAACCCAAATTTTGATGCCATATTTACCAGGTTTAGACTTCATCTACGCGCGAAATGGACAATTCTCGCGAAATGGACCCTCTAAAGCTTGCCAAACGTTCGTCTACAGTTATATTTGAAGATGGGGATAATCGTTCTTGCACACATCCACAAACATTTTTAAAATCCACTTAATTGGTTCTAATTTATCTGAAAAAAACCTGATATCTCTCTTCTCGGGTTTCTTTATCATCAAAACGAATATAACTGTAAATATAGATGAATCTATCTCGAGACAGAGCTGCTGTGAAAAATGGCTGGCAAAAGGGACTTTCAATTATCCACAATTCACTCAAAGATAGCTTTTGTGTTCCATTTCTGCCAGACGCGAGCAATATTCTAATGAATGCATATAACTTGTCTTCTGATATTGGTTGGTTTTTTTCTGAATTGATTCGATTTAAATGACGATTTATTTCTTCACTTATCACTTTTATCACCTCTTCATTTATAAATAGACAAAACATATATTTTATGGAACATACATTTATACTTGAATTTCTCAATCCAGAATCTTCGGTGAGAATATTTGATGCCCGACGCCTTGAAGATGGAGGTGGTAATGAACTCCATTCGAATCCATGTTTTGATGTAAATAATATTTCTTCGTCTTCTTCACTGGCCTCCAAATCAGAATCTACTTCATCTTGTACCTCGACAAAATCTTCTGATTCTGATATATTTATTGCCTGTCACCTCAAATTCCAAATCGCTATCATCGATATTTCCCGCCATCTCAATTATTATTTTTTTGAAAATGATATAATAAAGAAAAATTTAACAAATATACATTTATCATAAAAAGAGTTACGGTACAATATAACATACCAGATAAAAAATAACAATAGAAAAAACATACCAGATAAAAAATAACAATTAAAAAATAAAAGTCAGGATTATAAAACTGGTGACGAATCCCTGGAACGGATGTATCGCGTTCCGGTCAAACAAAGAATGAGTTATGCGCGGGTGTCTGGAATTAGCGCCAATTCTTGATTTAATATACAAAATATTTATTTCTGTTGATATTTATAAATGTTTTTATTTCGTAATGACATCATTCAAATCATAGAGGTTTCGATGAGGAATACATAAAGTATGAAGACCCTGCAATCAGTATATTTGGAGAAATAAAATAAAATATAAGTCCTGGTCACTCGCTATTCATCACAGGGCGGTAAGTGTTAATTAAATAATTTGAATAACGAAGTTGTAGATAATTTACGAGCTACCTTACATGTGCCTTTATTTATAGTGTGGTATATAGATGATAGACTGGATATTTCTAGAAACTAATTAGTTATATTTTTGGTTCAGTAGGTACATATAAAAAAAAATGGCAAGAATTTTTTTATTAGTAATCTTGTGCATTTTCGAGATCATTTAGTGAAATATACAAAAAAGGTATTATTCATAAAATTAGCTCTTATGGGATTTTTTTACAAATATAACATATGTTTTGTGAATTTACAGTCTTTGAGAATTTCGAATTAACAAGATTTCACATAATTCACATTTAAATTTTTTGGTCCTTTAAATTTCGAATGATGGGTTTTACTGGAGTTGTATAGTTGGGGTTTTAACTAAATTAGCACTAAAAACGTCTTCCATAAATAATTCATCTTGAATATTGAGCCATCAACGGGTTAAATGCAACATTATCACTGTATAGTGTAAATATTTTGAGTGTAATTAGTAATGATTTCCATAAAACTCTTCTTAATGTAGATATTTAATTCTTAAGATTTGATAGGTTTTAATTGGATATGTTGACAGGTAATTAGACAGTAACATTCCAAGGTACATAGCTTCCCTTAACAGGCTCTTCAAACTGGAATATAAAGAAAAAACAAAACATTTATTTAATATTAAATTGTAAAAAAGTATGCTATGTTATGTTTATAATTATTAAATCATCAAAACATAAAAATCAGAAAAAAGTAAAACATGCAAATATACATATAACACATCGATCAATAAGTCCCGGGACTAACTACTAAAACAACATTTGTTTGCCAAAATTCTTCTTTATTCATCAACATAGAATCCTTCATGAGTGATACATTCATTCCAATGCTTTCCTAACTTTTCTATGTCAGCCGTGTAGAACGATTTATCTTTGGTTTCAAAATAGGCATTAGTTTCGGCAATCACTTCTTCATTGGAGCCAAATCTCTTTCCCTGGAGCATCTTTTTGAGGTCTGCAAACAGCCAATAGTCGCTGGGGGCCAAATCTGGAGAATATGGTGGTGCGGAAGCAATTCGAAGTTCAACTCATGCAATTTGGCTATCGTTACCATCAACTTGTGACACGGTGCATTGTCCTGATGAAAGAGAACTTTTTTCTTCTTCATATGGGGCCGGTTTTTTGCAATTTCAAACACTCCAATAACGCTATGTAATATTCGCTATTGATGGTTTTTCCCTTTTCAAGGTGATCGATGAATATTATACCATGCGCATCCCAAAATACGGAGGCCATAATCTTCCCAGCTGACTGTCAAGTTTTTGGTCGCTTCGAACGACTTTCACCGGCTGCTCTCCACTCAGCTGACTGCCGATTTGATTCCGGAGTATAGTGGTGGATCCAAGTTTCATCCATTGTCACATACCGACGCATACAGTGCCAAACAGCGCTCTGAATCATCGATGCGTTGTTGTTTCTGCTTCATTGTGAGCAAACGCGGCACCCATTTCGAAAAAAGCTTTTTCATGACCAAATGTTCATGCAAAATAGCGTAAACACTACCAAATTATATCTCTAGGATGTCAGCTATCTCACGCAACTTTACTTTGTGTCTGTACGACCGCGTTTGAAATCAGCATACCACCAACAAATGGTTGTTTTCGACGGAGCAGAGCCCGAATAACATTTTTCAAGCCATCGCTGAGTTTGAACGGTATTTTTTCCCATTAAAAAGCAATGTTTTATCAACACACGAAATTCGTTTTTTTCCATTGTTTTGAAAATAGCAAAAGTAGCGTCACTAAAACCACTGTAACTCAATGACACAATGTCGGAATGTCATGAAAGTTTGACACGTAACTTCTAAAGGTTGATACTAACTGAGAATGGTATGGATTTGTTATTAGAGGCGCCATCTGCTGGTTAGTCCCGGGAATTGTTGATTGATGTGTTATGTCTAATATTACCTTTGACTATATCACACAGTTCTTTCATCTTTTGATTCATTCCTCCCCAAATATTCCATACACCTATTCTTAACTTCGTCCTCCTCTGACTGCCATCACCAGAGACATGGCGCAGTGAGTTGTGAACCTCAACTATTTAAATTATTATCAACAATAGTGTGCTATTTGGGTAGCATCTGTTTTAAGATTTTATGTTTTTTTTCACTTTGAACAAACTTCAGAGCATTTTGATAGATCTAGGTAATTATTATTTTAATACATTCTGTAAACTAAATTGAGTTGCATGACCATGCAGGTTAAGGCGTTGTTCATCTGGGCTGAAGGTCATTAGATAGAAATCCATGCTGTGTTATTTCCTTCGCATAAGAATAACATTTTCTCTAGTTAGTTTCTGAATTATATATATAGGGGATCTTCATGAATAATATGGTTTAAGCGGTCCTCATCGAAGTCCATTAGTCATCCGAAACGCTCCATGTCTTTCAGGTCGAAATTACCATCTTTGAAATGCAAAAACCATCGACGAGCTGTCCTTTCATTCATAGCATCTTCCCCGTACACTTTGCAAATATTGCGAGCAGCTTTGGCAGTGTTATTCCCTCGATTGAACGCGAACACAAGGAGGTGTCAAAAATGCTCACTTTCGTCTACTTGACATTCCATTTTGAAGGCTTGTAATCAAATAAAATAATATATGTAAGGTAAATGCAAACACAATATTTTGTAGAGCAGAAAATTTTCTTTCGAATGACATATAACATTTACCATTTTGTTTTACTTTTGGTGCTCATTTTTAAATTGAAAAAAAAAATGGACACAACTTATGTTAACACCTAATACTTGTATATATTATTTTAGTAAATCTTTCATCATTCATTCTTTTTACGTGAATGAATCATCTCAATGCATCTTTATCTTAATTTTTGCATCTGTTTTTAATTCTCATTCTTTCATAATAGCCTTATTTTTTATTTTGTCTCACATTGTTTCTCTACACATAATTATGCAATACTCTCATTTCTTCCGCATTTACATATCTGTTCATACTTTTTTGCCCCATTCAAATTTCGCTTGAATATCCTAATGTTGGAATAAAGATTTCATTATGAGCAGCCATCCTTGCTTCTCTTGAAATGCTCCATTTGGTTAACACATTATATAACCCACTATTCACTCTATTGCCTGCTGCTATTCATTTTTTATATTGCGATTCACGCAGTCATCAATCCAGTAGATATCAATATAATTAATAAAAATTTGACTAATAAATTAAAATACCACATACCTTAGCAGTGATGTGATCTTCACAAGCCATTCTAATTCTAGCTGCAGTGGCTGGAGAATCATACTTAAAGTCTGCTTTCATTCCACGTTCAATCCTGGCTGCTACGATGGCCTCTTTGATGGCGAAGAACACTGATGAGGCCAAGAATAATGGAGGCTCTCCAACAGCCTGTAAACATGATAATTTTATGCTGTATATGTATTTTCAATATTTTTTATGAGCTCAAAAATATTTTCGCTTAAATGTGTTAGTGTCAAATCGATAGAATAGTTTCAGAATAAACTTTAAAATTGATAATTATTATAGTTTTTAATAAATTTAACATACGTGATTTTCTCATTTTCGGATAGATTAATGTCACTCACCATGAAGCGGATTGTAATTGTAGGAACAAGATTCATTGTATTGAAAAAAAATAGACCAAGAGGCATTTTATTGCATTCCTCTATTCCTGATGGAACGTACATGGTGATCATGATAATAGATGTGATGACCTCCGTAGCCTAGGTGGTAAGATGCCTATTTTTCAACATAGGGGTTGTAATAATCCCGCCAGGTTTTAATGTATATCAGCACTTCTCAAACTTACCATCGCTGAGCAGAATTTTTATTGTGTTAAATAAAAATAATTTTAAAACAAAGAAAACGAAGTTCAAATATTTTTTCTTATTTCTAGATTGAATCAATAAGCAAAAAATATAATAACAAAAAATATCATAAAATTACAAAATAAATAATAAAAGACTATTATTTTTAAATAGTTCTATAGTTTTTTTTGTAATTTTCTCTCAATGGGGCCCAGAAACAAATAATAATAAAAGGACAATTTACAGAGAGTTCTTTAGAGAGAACTCTCCTCAAGGGTGAAACTGTTCTCGGACCAGCAATGGTCAGAAAAGGAAGCTGAAATTCTTTAGGTTTCTATACATATCTGGCGTTTTTTAAATTAAATGTCAAATGGACTTGATGTCGAGTGGAAAAAAAAACTTCTTAATCATTGATTTATCTTATCTGTGATATTTATATTTATTATCACACATTTATAAAAATGAAAGAGTACTTAGAAAAGATTTTAATTAAAATTATAATATTGAAGGCAATTTATTAAAATCATAATATCTATATTTATTATTTAAAACATGAATATATACATAACCATTTTAATTCCATAACCACTGAAAGTCCACTAAAGAAGTCCTTAAAGAAATAACACAACACAGGTCTAGGACCATGCGAGTATTGTTACCAGAGGAATTCTTTTTATCAGACTGGAAACCCTCCGGATGAGGGTCAAGCATTTTACAAATTAAGCCATGGAAGTAATCAGGTCTTTGTTGTAATAAAAAAATTAACTCCCTCAAAGAAAATTGCCAAAATGTTGGTTGTGATTTCATATAAAATAGATTGTTTTGTAAATTTTCCTTATTGTTTTGTAACAGGTATTACTTTCTGGAAAACCTCACATATCACTTAGCTTATCTTAAGGTTAATGCAAACAATTATATAAAATATCATCAGCAATCTTGATTCATAATCTTTTTGCTGATAAAATAAATATAGTCAAGTGTCTATTAAAATACATGCATATTCTTATTAAGTTAGGAGCATATTGGTATAATTTTAATTAAATATTGCCTTTTGAAAACAATTGCTAGCACTAAGTGGAGTACAAAAAAAATTGCGATTCCTAAGGCCAGTCATGAGTAATCCAGATCTCTGGAACTAAAATTACACTAATTGCAATATGATATGTCAAAATATCATAAAAAATACTCTTTAGTGAGATTTTTATTAGAAGTGTAAAACTTGGATGTCATAAGAAAATACTATTGAAACAATTAAAATAATATTTTGGCGGCATGGAGTAATGAATGGTATGTTTTCATCAACACAGAGCATTTTTCAAGATTTTTATTACTCATTATTATAATCAAATTGAGATTTAGTCTATATTCTTCGCTATTAGTCTACATTCTTTTAGGGAATTTTGGCAAAAATTCAGCCCAAGTAGCATCCTAGACATCAAGTGGTATACTGTCACGTGGTTGTCTCTCCTCACACTTCAAGGGAAATTCAAGAAACTTTATATGCATACCATCAGGCCATTTCCCTGTCAGAGTTGGCAGAAAGGACAAACTATTGAACTTTTTGATCAAAACACACTTCTATTAGCTCTTCTCCACACCTTAAACAACTTCTCATACAGATTTTTAGATTTCTTTGACTTTCAAAATCCTTCTTTCAAAAATTCATTCACTTAGTCTTTCTCTACTGCACTCTTTCACTCATATTGACATGTAAATTTATTACACTATTATTCATTTCCATTCACTGCTAATTGTCATTCTGGCTAAGCCTCGTATTTGAGAATCCCTTCACCACTCTAATGTCAAACATGAGCTGTGCTCTTCCATATCGATCATGTGATCTGTGAGAAAACAGTCCAATTCTAGATACGCACTCCTTCCCCCAGATGTTACAGACATGTGGTTCCTGCTGACTCGCCTGGGAATGCTGGCATATGTTCGCAGCACGTTGACTGTTTTTTACATGTCTAGCCATTGAGACGCAATCAGCCCGAGAACAGATGGTTCTCCACCCTTCACGGTTCTAAGCCACCTGCTCCCAGTCCTCAGGCGCTCGCACAAAGTCAGCGACTCTCGTAAACTGTTCTTATAGCGTTCCTCTGCCCATCAACCCTTCACTTGCCCACAACTTCCCCATACAAGACGTGTTTTGGGAGCCTATGATGGCCCATAAGTATCGCATGTCTGGCCCATCACAATTTCGCCTTTGCAACCATATCCTCGATAGGTTTACAGTTGGAGCGTTGCAGGACTGAGACATTTGTAACATGATCACTCCAGTGGATCTGAAGAATTCAACAAAGGAAACATTTCAAGGCTTCAAATGTGCCTTCTATAGGGAACCCAAGTCTCAGACCCATAGAGAAGTGTGGGGAGGACAATGGCCATGTAGATTGATATCTTTGTAAACTATTCTGTCATTCAATTGCTACTGTTAATACTACCATGTCATCAGCATACAGCAATCCACATACATTCCCATTCATTTTTATGCCACTAAATGAATGACTTTTGGAGATCTTCAATATATGAGTCTATGTTAAATAATTAGGGTGACATTACACACCCTTGCTTTACCTCTTTAGTACTAAAAACAACTTAGTTAAGACATCATTAGTGTGTATTAACTTTTATTGAAAATTTAATATTTATTGAGACCTGTGTCCTGTGACAGCTCACAAATTTGCCCCAATACAACCTTATGTAATGTATTTACCTAAATAACTTACTATCTATTAGACTTGAGGCTTATATTAAAGTTAATCAAATAATTAAAATTACTGAACATCGTTACAATGTTGTTTGGGGCAAATTTGTGAGCTGTCAAGGACTCATCCTAGAATTTCCGAACTATAGCTAGTTTAATTTGATGCAGGAGTTTCACATTCGCAAAGAAGACTAAAAGGAGAAAAATGTGCATTACAGAGTAAGTCATTTGTGCCAAGATTTGAACTAATGATTAAGTGGTATCATGCTATTGACACAAACAATTATTGCGTTATTTATTTTTATGTTGGTGATTTAAAATTTGTAAAAATACATATCTACAGTAAATCGGTTTAAAAGCTCTAGATTTTATCAGCAAAATAACACCTTGGATGAAATGTTCTTAACACTGTCCAAACAAATGATAACACAAAAAGAGTTCAATGTTTTGTAACTATGTAAATATAACTATCTGAAAAAACAAGGTAAATTAATATCTTTTTCATGCTTTTTGAAAACTTGATATTGCCATAAATAAAACATGTTTATAACATTTTAAACAATAAAATAAATGTTATATAAATAAAATAATATGGGCAATACTTTGAATAAAATATTTTTTTCCATTTTAATACAATAAATGTGTATTTTCTATAAAAAAAATCCAGTTTCATATTTACAGACCTGATATACAAACCAGATTATTTCATTTCTTTCCTTTATACATATATCACAGTAACAATTATAAAACAAAAGACAATATATCAACATATTCCAAAAAAAATTATAATTTAGGACACATTCATCTTTCAAAAAACGATGCATAAAAATACCAATGTAAGGAAATATAACAAGGAAAGTAAAAAGAAACCAAATACAATTAATCAAATTCAATTAACGATACAAGACTTGAGTAGAAATAAATGAAATCTCTCTCAAGGGCAATGAGTATACGGAATTACAATAAAAAATATGATAAAATGAAATAACCAGTCTCTCAGTAATGATGTAAAATTGAGGAAATGCTGGAGAAGAACCAACCTGAACCTAACAACATCTATATTCAAAATATTCACCAAACTATATACATACTCATATATGGAGTTACACAGTCGCTGCATTCTTACATTGATAAATTTTGCAGCTGTCGTTAGCAAATTGCTATTGACACATTTGAATTGCAAAAGGTTCTGTGTGTTTGACCCTATTCATAGAGTGTTTGTGTTTTTAGATTCACTTTATTGTCAATTCAACATTCATTAATATTTATACATTTAAAAAAAATTAAGGAGCTGAATATTTTGATTTAATAAATTTGAATTTTCCTTAGTATAGGCAGTATTAGCCAGAAATAATGAAAGATTAGGTGAAATTGCAGATTAAAAATATAATAATTGAATTGCATTCTCATATATAAACACAACTTGTTTTGATTTATGCTTTACTGATATTCAAAATAGTAAATTACATCAGAAATTGTTTTTCAGATTTGTGATTTTGCTTATTTCATAAATATCTTTCAAATATGAATACTGCAACTCATTATACTGTTATTGTCATTTTCATCATCAACTCATATTAATCTTCTGGAATACTATTTATCAAGTGGAATGAAATCACTACCGAAGTTGAGACATGAGAGTAAATATGCGATCACTTTTGCTATTAGAAAAAAAAATTATAAATTAAAAAATTAAGTGAAATGGAACACAAGAATATAAAAAAATACCTTAGATGAATAGACTGCTCTGGGATTTGGTGCACCCTTGAGAAGTGAAACATTAAATTCTCCCGGGATGTCTGCGAATCCTGGAATTTTGTATGCGCCTGGACCACGGGTGTAAAGGGTGCCCTCAGGGGAATACATTAGTTCTTCCATTGTGAATAGACCATATCCTTGCGCGAAGGCTCCTTCAATCTGACCCACATCAATTGCAGGATTTAGACTTTCTCCCAAATCCATAACAATATCAGTTCTTAACACTTGGTGATCTCCGGTCAAACAATCGATTTCCACTTCAGAACAAGCTGCTCCAAATGTAAAGTAATTGTATGGAATACCCTTGTTCTTTTGTAAACTGTATCCAATTCCAGGTGTAGCATAATAACCGACTGCTGACAAACTAATACATTCCATATAAGCTTTGTTTACCCACTCGACCCAATTTCCCTCGGGATTGGTTTTTATTATCGGCGCAAGTCTCTCCATGATTTGATTACAAGCATTCAACACAGCCATTCCATTGATGTCAGAGCTGACACTAGCTGCAGTGGGAGAAGTATTAGGAACTTTGTCAGTTGATGTTTCAGAGATGAATATTTTTGATGCGTCAATTTGTAGCACTCTTGATGCAATTTGAATCATTTTAGTGTGCAATCCTTGTCCCATTTCAGTACCTCCGTGTGTTAGAAGTACTGACCCATCAGTATAAACATGAACTAAAGCACCAGCTTGATTCAAAACTTTAATAGAGAAAGATATTCCATATTTTGTAGGCACAATACTGATGCCACGTTTTTTCCAGCGGTTTTGCCTAGAAATCAAATAAATTATTTATTGAAAATTCATTCTTATAATTTATTCACAATTCATTTTTTTTTTCACCCATTCAATATAAAACAGTGTGTGACGACACAAATTTATGTATATTTGTATTTAATATTATGTATATATCATCATATTTATATATGTATTTAATCGTTTATAATTTCTCATAATCATTCATAAAATCAAAACAATTACCACAAACCTATCCTTTCCCGATTCCCAAAAAGATCCAAAAATTTCCAATAAATATCTTAACAGTCAGAACTTATCCGATGAAGGAGTAAGGTGTCCTACCATCGGACCGAAACTCCGAACAAGCTATCCATCACTTGGAATGAAAAACTTTATATTCATAAAAAAAAAATTTTCAACATTTTAATATTATCTTTTGTTAACATGAAAAATGGAGATAGCAAACAAGTCAAAAGTGATCTTTGTAATGGCATACAGATCAAATAAATTTGATTATGGATAATAAGCTAGTATTCAAGTAAAATTCAAAAGCCAAGTTATTTAACCTTCAATAACATGCATTTTGACCCCATTTTTTGTAAAATTTGATTATCTTATATTATATAGTATAATGACACCGTTTCCAAAAAATGTTGACAAAAATCATAAATAAAAGCAACTTCAAAAATGTATACATTTTTAGCTTATACAATTTTTTTATGAATGATTACTGATTTAATTGTAAGGTGAATATTTCAATAACATAAATACCTGTTGTTCTCATCAACAGCATTCTTTCTGTTTTCATAGTCAGATTTTAGCAAGCATTCATCCCAGCACCTTGTCAAAGTGCAGTGCGAGAGTGGCTGGTGGTAATGAGTTGTTTGCCCTTCTACGTATAAGTTAACGCGTGCTATTTCATGAGAGCTCTTGCCTAACTTAAGGGCAATATCACGCAGATAGGTTTCCGCCAGGAGCATGCCTTGAGGACCACCAAAACCTCGGAAGGCAGTATTTGATGGAATATTTGTTTTGCACAAGTATCCAGTAATTTTTATATTGGGTAGAAAATATGAATTTTCACAATGCAACATTGCCCTCTCTAATACCTAAGATTTAAAAAGGATGAGTATCAACATTATATTTGGTAATGAAAAAGGGTATAATGCAATCTTATTAAGTAATGTACTATAATTATCATCCTAGCTGCATGAGTAGCATACTTTAGTTAAAAAGGATATAATGCAATGTTATTAAGTAATGTACTATAAGTATTAGGTGTACAAATAAGTTTCCGCCGTTTTTTATCAAAAATTGGGCATTTATTGTGAAAGAACGGAACCTCATGTTTTATTCGAAGTATTGCCCATCGCTTGCCACTACCTTTTCCCATCTTTCTGGCAGCATACGGATACAGCGTCGGAAGAATGCTTCATCTTTTGAGGCTATCCACGAATCGACCCAATTTTTGGTATCTTCATATGATGTGAAGTGCTGCTCAGACAGGTCATGCGTCATCGATCGAAACAAGTGAAAATCAGAAGGAGCAATGTCTGGTGAATACAGCGGGTGGGGTAAAACTTCCCAATTGATTGTTTCCAAAAAGGTTTTGACCGGCGCCGCAACATGTGGACGAGCATTATCATGCAGGAGAATAATTTTGTCGTGTCTGGAGTAGCAGTGGGCGCGCTTTTCCTCGAGTGCTCGACTCAATCTCATCAATTGTGCTCGGTAGACAGCCCCAGCAATGGTTTCGTTCGGTTTGAGCAACTCATAATACACGACACCAAGCTGATCCCACCAAATACACAACAAGAGTTTTTTTCCATGAATATTTGGCTTAGCTGTAGATGTTGAAGCATGGCCAGGGGTTCCCCATGATTTCTTCCTTTTTGGATTATCATAGTGGATCCATTTTTCATCACCAGTGACTATACAGTGCAGAAAACCCTTTCGTTTATGCCTGGCAAGCAGCATTTCACATGTGGAAAATCGGCGTTCAACGTTTCTCGGTGTCAGTTCATATGGAACCCAATTTCCTTGTTTTTGAATCATTCCCAATGATTTCAACCTATGTGAAATTGCTTGTTGAGTCACTCCTAATGTAAGTGCAAGTTCTTCTTGCGTTTGGCACGAATCTTGATCCAATAATACTTCCAATTCCGCGTCTTCGTACACTTTCCGCCTTCCGCTACGTTCTTTGTCTTCGATGTCAAATTCACCGTTCTTAAACTTTTGAAACCACTCACGACAACTTCTCTCACTTAAGGCAGCCTCACCATATGCTTCTACAAGCAATCGATGCGCCTCAGCTGCAGATTTCTTCAAATTGAAGAAGTAAATCAAAAGTTCCCGCAAATGACGCTTATTCGGCTCAAAACTTGACATTTTCGAACACAAAAAAATATGTTATACTGATAAAAATTCACTAATATTTCAAGGTCATGTTGTTGACAGATGTCCAACCTTACGATAATGACATTTTACATCTGACAATTTTAACCATAACTTACTGGTGGCGCCAACTTTTGTCAAACGGCGGTGACTTATTTGTACACCCAATATTATCCTAGCTGCATGAGTAGCATACTTTAAATAAAATGATATTATGCAATGTTATTAAGTAATGTACTATAAGTATCATCCTAGCTGCATGAGTAGCATACTTAAGATAAAACGGATATAATGCAATGTTATTAAGTAATGTACTATAAGTATCATCCTAGCTGCATGAGCAGCATACTTTAGATAAAAAAATAGGTGTAAAAGTACAAATTTAAAAGCATCATTAATTAAACTGATTTTTTAGTCTATAAAATCAGAAATGATTTATTTCAAACATACAAGGGCTTCCTTACACTCAAGGATTATTTGACCATTTCTAGTTGTCGAAAAAAAAATCGTATATTTGTTAATGCACTATTTTCTGACCTGCTATTATAAACCAATGATTTTTTTAATGAAGAATTGTCTAACCTTGTCAATTATTCACTCAAAGTGTAGATAACGTTGTACAAAAAATGTTATTTTTTTTATATTGCCAATTGATTTATTGTTTCAAGAAATATTTTTGGATGGATATATAAATGAAAAAAACTATTGTTATTGGTAAATTAGGCATTGCATCATATTAAGAGGATGATTTGTACTAATAAGAATTGAAAAGAAAGGAAGGAGTAAAAATATTTTGAAAACTGCCGTAGTATTAAATATTTAAGGAATTTTTAAAAATTCATGTGTAACTGTAAATTAGTAAAGAATTAAGTGCGAGTAGATGGGGTATGTTGAAAGATATTCTTATAGTAACTGACAGTTCCTTACTTGCTACCAGACAGCTCCCAGGCCTTTGACTAGCTGGTAAGCAAATGGGTTTTAGCATGTGATCTTAGGTACATAGTTTAAGGGAGAAGAACCAGACAAAGTTGCATCTTTTGACAGATGGTCAGTGATTTAGTTCCCATGTATATCTTGGTGAGCGAGAATCCACACAAATATTAGGTAAAGCGGAAAGTAATGACAATTTTTTTTGATGCGACAAAAAATGGATTTAAACAAAAACTGTACAATATTATTCCGTTAAATAATTACCGTTGTTACCGATGATCTTCCTCCACAGAATAGGCAGTTTTTTAATACCTTATTGGTATAATTCTGGCGGTTTTTCGGTAAAATATGACTCCAAGTGATTTTGGACTAGTTCGAAATTCGTAGATTTTTTGTCTCGAAGGGAATGTTCCATCGACCTAAAAAGACGGTAATCCAAAGGTGCAATATCAGGTGAATATGGTGGATGCTGCAGAACTTCTAAATCTAGCTCTCTTATTTTGTCCTGCGTAATCCTTGCTGCGTGTGGTCTTACATTATCATGTTGTAGAATTCTTCTCTGATTCTTTACTAAAACTGATCATTTTTTAAGCAGTTCTGCCTTTAATCTTTCGATTTGGGCACAATACACATCTGCTGTAACAGTCTGACCAGATTTTAGTAATTTATAATGAATAACTTCCAAAATATCCAACTTCCAAAATATCCAACTTCCAAAATATCCAAGAGTCAATATCGGCTGAGGGGTAGACACAGCTACCTGGTTTGTCGAAAACCAATGTTTTTTGTTTTTTTTTCTCCTCGGATTGGTGTAAAGGACCCACTTCTCATCCCCAGTAATAAATTTTCTAAGAAATGGATCAGTTTCATATCTGAAGAGTGAAGATGAACAGATTGTTATTCGTTGTTCCATGGCCGTTGAAGAAAGTTCGTGCGGCTCCCAATTTCCTTGTCTATTTTGTTTTCTGAGCCTTTTCAAATAGTTCTTCACTGTTGTTCATGGACAACCGATATCTTGTGACAATTCCTTGATGGTTTTACGCGGATCGGACCTCACTAATGAATTTAAAGTGTCATCATCGATTTTAAGAGGTCTTCCTATTTTTGGTTTGTCCTTCGATTCCCTTTCACAACTTTCAATTTTTTGAAACCATCTTTGGCACTTCCGAGGATTCAAGATGTCTCTATAAATATCGCAGATGGTCTGGGTAGCTTATTTTGACTTCAATCCTTTATCGAATAAAAACAGCATAAAATACCGCAAATTTGTTTCTTCAATCTCTGGCTTTTGCAGTTTTGTACTTTGGACCAAAACCAAAAAAAAAACATCAAAACAGAAAGGATATTAATAGAGCTTCAAAACGATACCAACCACGACGTATTAACCCAACGGTAACTGGTGGCAAACTGGTTTCAACGTGACGCCTAATGAAAATTGTCATTACTTTCCGCTTTACCTATTATAACATTTTAGCTTTTATTTTCAAGGGCAAGGAGAGAGGCTCTGATTTCACATTAAAAAAAATTATCAGCTGATTTTGAAAGGTTAGAGGATAGTACCCCAATGATACAAAGATAATCAAAGAATATTACAAAATCCTGAGAATTGGATGACAGAAATCAAGTCTTGCATTAATGTTGAACATTTGGCTGCGTAGACTGAGCACTTAGCAGGTGAACAAGAATTTTGATATCACAGGAGGGGATAAATATTGATGCCCTTTAATAACCATCTAGGCTGAGCTTTGGAGCTATCTGTATACATTTGTACATGGTAAAGCCAATTTAGAATAAGTGTAATTTGCTTCAGAATATTTTGGAACTTGTCAGAAAGAAGTGAATAGCTGTAACAGATGGTGGGAATATATTTTTAGTCCAGAAAAGATGTGATTGAAAAAGAGAAGTTAATAATGTTCATTTGGGAATAAGAGGGTGTGATCTCATATTAAATTGTTTTGAAATAAACCTATCCGGCAGATACTTTCTTTTAAGATATAGTGGGAATTCTACATATTCAACTTGTACAGCATTAATAGGTGAAGAACACATATCCCCGTATAGTAAGTCTTACATATTTAGACTAATTTTTCTAATTTATTTTCTAAATATTTTGTAAAAGGATCTAGTAAAAAGCTCCCATTATCTAAGTGACTGCTTTTTAATGAATTATAGAAAAACTTCATGGTCATACCAACCAAACTCTTACACTGATCTTCAAGTGTTAATATTTTTCTTACAGATTCACAATTTGATTTGATTTGTGAGAAATTTTTCTGTGAGCAAATGCAAAGATATACCATCTTCTTTAACAGAAATGTCTGGCAAACATATGCTTGTTGCAAAAGATATACCATCTTCTTTAACAGAAATGTCTGGCGACATATGCTTGATGCAAACGATTATGATTTGAGACTTCTGTACAGATAACTCTAAGTTATTATATTGGGTGTACAAATAAGTCACCGCCGTTTGACAAAAGTTGGCGCCACCAGTAAGTTATGGTTAAAATTGTCAGATGTAAAATGTCATTATCGTAAGGTTGGACATCTGTCAACAACATGACCTTGAAATATTAGTGAATTTTTATCAGTATAACATATTTTTTTGTGTTCGAAAATGTCAAGTTTTGAGCCGAATAAGCGTCATTTGCGGGAACTTTTGATTTACTTCTTCAATTTGAAGAAATCTGCAGCTGAGGCGCATCGATTGCTTGTAGAAGCATATGGTGAGGCTGCCTTAAGTGAGAGAAGTTGTCGTGAGTGGTTTCAAAAGTTTAAGAACGGTGAATTTGACATCGAAGACAAAGAACGTAGCGGAAGGCCGAAAGTGTACGAAGACGCGGAATTGGAAGTATTATTGGATCAAGATTCTTGCCAAACGCAAGAAGAACTTGCACTTACATTAGGAGTGACTCAACAAGCAATTTCACATAGGTTGAAATCATTGGGAATGATTCAAAAACAAGAAAATTGGGTTCCATATGAACTGACACCGAGAAACGTTGAACGCCGATTTTCCACATGTGAAATGCTGCTTGCCAGGCATAAACGAAAGGGTTTTCTGCACCGTATAGTCACTGGTGATGAAAAATGGATCCACTATGATAATCCAAAAAGGAAGAAATCATGGGGAACCCCTGGCCATGCTTCAACATCTACAGCTAAGCCAAATATTCATGGAAAAAAACTCTTGTTGTGTATTTGGTGGGATCAGCTTGGTGTCGTGTATTATGAGTTGCTCAAACCGAACGAAACCATTGCTGGGGCTGTCTACCGAGCACAATTGATGAGATTGAGTCGAGCACTCGAGGAAAAGCGCGCCCACTGCTACTCCAGACACGACAAAATTATTCTCCTGCATGATAATGCTCGTCCACATGTTGCGGCGCCGGTCAAAACCTTTTTGGAAACAATCAATTGGGAAGTTTTACCCCACCCGCTGTATTCACCAGACATTGCTCCTTCTGATTTTCACTTGTTTCGATCGATGACGCATGACCTGTCTGAGCAGCACTTCACATCATATGAAGATACCAAAAATTGGGTCGATTCGTGGATAGCCTCAAAAGATGAAGCATTCTTCCGACGCTGTATCCGTATGCTGCCAGAAAGATGGGAAAAGGTAGTGGCAAGCGATGGGCAATACTTCGAATAAAACATGAGGTTCCGTTCTTTCACAATAAATGCCCAATTTTTGATAAAAAACGGCGGAAACTTATTTGTACACCTAATATAATACATGAACCAATCGTTAAGATGGGATCAAGTTGTTGACAATGTATTAACTACTTTTGAAAAATCTGAGTGAGAAACATAGATTACTTTACATAGAGGTTATGTTCCTCAGTAAATGTCAAAATAACTTTTCCTGAGTAGTCGGAATATGAACAACTCCATGATAGTGAATCATTCTTGAAGTCCCCAAGTATAAATAAGTAAAAATGGAGAGCTTCTTTAACTAATTTCCTTGTCTTCTCAAACTTCTCATACCATCTATACTACTTGTATGGATTATTTTTGTAAATCTTTCATAATTCATTCTTTCCCTGTAGCTTTCTTCATCTTAAGCATTGCATCTTCTTTTAATCTGCATTGTTGCCAAATGCCCTAATTTCTTATGCTGTCTTAACATACATTGTTTTTTCACTCATTCTACACAACACTCTCATTTCTATCATATTTATCTTAATTCCATAACTTTTTTATCATGTCCAAGATTCGTGTGCGTATTTTTATGTCGGAATTAATTAAATGATGAGCAGCAAGCTTGCTTCTCTTGAAATGAACTGGTTAGTAAGCACATTGTATAAATCTCCATTCACTCTATTGCCTGTTGCTACTCTTATTTCAATATAGCACTTTGCGCGCCCATTAGTTGTGAATATACTTCCAATTATAAATAAATACTTACACCAGGTGAAATATCCAAAGAATATCCTGTGTTGCAGTACATTTCTATGATAACGCCGGTGATTTTTCCACTTTTCATAAAAGCAATCTTATATTTGAAATAAAATGGATGCCGTCCTCCCGTGATAAGCATGTCTTCATCCCTGTCCAACATGCACCGAACTGGAGTTTGCAATTTGTGGGCAGCAAATGCCACCGGGATAGCAACCAATAGTGATCGGGATTCCTTACCTCCAAAACCTCCACCTATTCTTTTCACCTTGGTTACAATACGATTGATGGGAATTCCGAGTGAATGGCCAATTAATTTCTGAAATATTAAAAAAAAACTGAAAAACCATTTTTATAAATAAAAGAAATTAGCATGTGCATAATAATAAGGAGTCAAAACTATCTTCGAGCAAAGAGATGATGCGTATATTGAAAATATTTTGAATACTGTTTCTTTGATTGTGTGAATTGAGAAATCTGGAATCTATGTTAAGTGGTAAACTTTCTTAGATAAATTTATGTTTTGGTATACTTCCATTGATTCATATATACCATCACACCATTTTCCTGTCGGGGTAGGCAAAGAGGACAGAGTGCCAAACTTCCCTATCTCAATATATATCCTTCGCCTCTTCCACATCCATACACTTTCTCATTTATAATTTCTAGGATTTTCCTGATTTTCTACGTTTCCTTTTTTTAGACTATCATTCACTTGATCCAATAACACTTTCTTGGGTTTTCCTCTCACACGTCTACCACTCATGTTTGCACTATAATATATCTGTGTTAGTATTTCTTCATTCATTCATTCCACATGCCCAAACCACGTCGGCGTGCTGTTCTTCATCTTACTCAACACATCAGCCTTAAGTTCACATACGTATATCCCTAATCACTTCATTCTGTATTTTGTCATATATTGTCACTCCATGTATTCTTCTCAATGCATGTATTTCTACAGCAGTTATTCGGCTTCTCTTAGTCTTTTTCCCCGACCACAATGCACTCCCATACATCCAAGTTGGCATCAAAATACAATTGTGGACTTTCATTAATGAGATTTCGAAATCTATTTCAAATGTAAAAAAAATATATCGTAAATAAATTTAGCAAAATCTCTATGGCAGCAATATAAATTAGATATTTAGGATCATTCATAAATGAGTAATAAAAAAATATGATTGAATGTTTTGAAAACTGGAAAAGAATAAGAATCTTTTATACTATGGCTTGTACCTGATTATTAAAAAAAACAATGTTTTTAAGAAATAAAATGTCATGTAATTAAGTTTAATATAAAAATAAATTGCATATTTAGAAGGCATGATATATTTTACTTCTGAAGTACAGGTATGCTTCGTTTTATGTGATTTCACTATAACGAGATTTAAAAAAAATAAAAATTGAGAAAAAAATATTATAAAAAGTTGATTTGAATTTTGCAACATCACTATCATCATTCTGTGAGCAATGGAAGTTGCATGTGTAGCATAGATAATTCACACGCAGCATACATTATTCAGTCTCACTAGCAGTGTAGAGCATACTTTAGCAAATTGACAGCGTAATTAAGATCACTGAAGAGAATGCTTCTAATAGAGATACTCGTAGAAGTTGTCAGAATGATTTAGAGTTCCTTGATACAAAGAAAGAAAAATACTGCTCGTCAAATAATGTTTTGGAAAAAAAACTGGAAATCTTCTACCTACCAGTCTAGAGCCTTCAAGGCTGCAGGAGAATGATGGAAGAGAACCGCCAGACCTAGTTCATTTGCTATACGATTGAAATGAATAAGCTAACATATGTTATGTAGGCCAAAATTGAAATTAAAAATATTACTTGTTTTTTTACCACTTTCCGTTCCTATTTTTTTGAGGAAGCAAGCAATCCATATCTCACCAAGATAAAAATCAATTCTCTTTACTTGTTTTTGTAGCAAAATTATTTTTCCTAAAACTAAACCATCGTAAAAAGCGAGGGATACCTGTGTAGTCTGAAAATAGTTTATATAGACTTACACTCAACTCAGAAGGATGTTGACATGATGAAAACACTTCCAACTCATTATCTTCCTTTTTGGGAACCACCCTGGTGACATGTGTCTCCAAATAGAAGTGCTCCTGGCCTCCCATGTGCAGGTCATTTTCAATTATAAAATCAGCTGACTTGAAAGCCGAGTCTACATTACCTCTTGAAATTTGAACAGGAGAACTGGGGAAATAAGATTGAGCTGTGATAGCATCCTGAATCGTGATTATTGGTTTCAATTCCTCATAAGTAACTTTTACTTTTTTTGCAGCACGTTGTGCTAATATTTGAGTTTCAGCAACTATTGCACCTAAAACTTGGCCCTGACTGTGGACTTTTTTTTTTAGAAATACTTCTTCGTCATGAATCATTGGTCCAATATTATTTCTATGATCTTCAATATCAGCTGCAGAGTAAAAGGCACGAACTCCTTGAATAGCCAATGCTTCATTAGCATCTACTGACAATATATTTGCATGGGACTTAGTTGTTAGTACCAGTGCAAGGTACAGTTCACCTTCAATAAGGGGCATGTCATCACAGTATACGGCCTCTCCTGTTGCTTGTTTGAAAGCTGAAGTATGTACCATTGATCGTCCCACCGGATCAATTTGTGATTGATTTTCAGAAGGTATGCTAAAATATTGAGATGATTTAAGAACTTTGTGTTTGAATCCTCCGATACCACTTTTGTCATAATCTGGTATTTTTGTAATTCCTGTTAATTTTCCTTGAAGATCTTCAGTGATCTCTAAGTAAGCTTTAAAGAATAAGCTTAATGTAAGGGATCTCCTGTACTGTATCATCCCACCAGGAGCTGATGGAGATAAGGGAAGTTCATTTACTAAATTGTCAAATGCCTTTTGCATCATATCTTCATTCCAAGGTTCTCCAACTAGCAATTGTGAAGTTTTTTTAGCCATTACTGTTACCGGTGCCATTCCACCAAATGCTATATCGATAGATTTTATTGTTATTTCATTTGGGTCTATTTCAACACTGAGTGCCATGTTCACAATAGCAATGTCATCATCTCTTCGTTTAGATTGTTTATATGCTTTAAAATGTTGATTTTCTTTTGTGTATGGTATGTGAATGGATACCAAGATTTCCTCTGGAGAACTTTTATTTTTTCTGTAACCTGTGAAAAATGTATGGTCCATCAGAATTTTCCTTTCTCCATTGTTACTCCTAAAGTTAAGCTCAACACCAGCTGCCATGAATATGGGATTAAGATCAGAGATAGGACTTCCAGTCATAATATTCCCACCCACAGCTGCCACATTTCTGATTTGTTTGCCAGCGAACCAATATAGCATGTCAACAATAGCTTTTAACACTCTAGTCTTATACTGTGGTAAGGATTTGATCAATGATTTCATTGTGTCCTCCATGTCTGTAAGAGTTACTGCTGCTCCTATTATCAATCCATTATCAGAAATTTTTATTATATTCAATTCCGGAATTTTGTTTGGCATTATAATAACAGGATAAATGCAGTTTTTGAATTTCACTTCTACTCCAACCTCTGTATTACCTGTTACTATTCTTGCATCATTGTGTTTATGTTTTAAATTTAATAATTCCTGAAGATTCTGTGGTCTATGCCATGTTACATTAGTTCCTTTGAAAAGTAACTGTTGTGTTTCATAGAGAGATATTAATTTTAGTTCAGGGGGAAATATAGGTTCTTGGGAGGCATTGTAAGGTGTAAAACTATTACTGTCAAATATTTCTTGGGGTTCATCACAAGGTATTCCACTTCCACCATTTTTGCAACATTTGTCTCCTAAACCGCAAACGCCATTGTTCATTTTTGATGTTGCCTGTTGCCGTTCCCATTCTTCAGTGAATGTTTTGTACCCCTCAATGATTGGTCTATATCCTGTACAGCGACATAAATTCCCTTGAAAGGCAACTTCCAAATCACTGTAAGATGGTTTGGGCATATTTCTCAATAGTGTATACATGGACATTACTATTCCAGGAGTACAAAACCCACATTGTGATCCGTGAGATTTAGCTATTCTCTCTTGGACAGGATGCAGGCGCGTTCTAGTTGATCCAATACCTTCAACAGTAGTGATGGCAAGTCCGTGCATGGAACAAACTGGTGCTAGGCAAGCATTTACTGCTAAATGACTGATAAGTTGAGTTAAAGATTATGTTTGTTTAGTTTCACAAAATATATACATAGGTAGTTATTGCACAATGTTATACACCACTCCCCAGTTATAAAACAGGTTTGTGGGGTATTTATTTGACCTATTTTGTAAAACAATCCTGTTACAATTGATGGCCAAAATCATTTTCCTATTCAGTGAGCTTCTGGAAATAAGAAAGAACCACAGTGGATATATCTGAATCTGCTGTACGATAGACAGCATTGTAACTGACAAGGTTAAATAATTATCCCCCACAACTACTTTTGCAGATTATAAGGAGGGCCTATCAAGTAGAGTTTTACTACAGAGCTTTGTGTCGCAGGACTTATTCCATGGAACGGTCTCTCTGATGAGATGGGCTTGGATAAAAATATAAAAGATGTTCAGAAGGATAAATACCGTATTGTTCAGATTAAAAGGCGAGCTTTTTATTTTAAAAATCTTGTAATGTAAAAGAGTAATATTTTTTTTAATTGAAAATGAGCAATTTTTTTTTCAAAAAGCAGATTCAAACAATGGTAATCAATCCCGTCATAAACGGTATTTTTTATTTGAAAAAAGATTGAAAAAAAAACGGGGTTCATCTTATAATCAGGCATCCTATAATCACGTCAAAATGTAATTATATTCTTTATAAGAAATCATAAGGGTGTTCTTGACAGTTTGATTGTCAATAAATAACACTATAAAGTAACTAACTGATATTGATTACTAGTGCCTTGATTTTCTCTTATATAAAGAAACCATTTTTTATTTTTGTCTGAACCATTCTCATACAAGGAACCGAAGAAAATTATCTTCTCTTCCCCCAGAATGGTTAGCTCCATAGGCAGACTGTTACTGCTTAGCTCCATAGGCATTAAACAGGTCCAGTAACACAAAGAGTTGCCAGAAATTTTGAGTTATTAACCCTGTTGGGCTCAATAAACACCATGATCATCACTACATAAAAGAGTGAAGTTTCACAATGAACACACTGTTAAAAACAAATACAAATACAAATAAAAATTTCATAAGATCTGCATATCAGAGTGATAATAGTCATTCCAATCAAATTTTAAATACGTCAAATAGTAAGATAACCCCGACCCAGTGTCAAAGGCGAGTATTTATATGATAAAAAATACTAAATATGTATGTATTTGTTTCAAGGCAGTTATTATTTTTATGAGGATTCTTATTAGTTATTATTGTTTGTAAATATTTCTGATCTGTTGTCACAAAGGAACTTAGAGAGGATTAAATTAATTTGATTAAACATACCAATTAGAAAAAAAACTGTTTTTTGAGCAAACAATAATTTATGAGACTGTTAATTTTCAATTTCTTCACTTAATTTATCTAATTTTCATCTCTTAGCTTGTTTTGTAATTTAATTTTAACTTAACGTGATTTTAATAAGTGAAAGGTTGAAAAATAACCAATATTCTTTGCAAGGATGTAACAGGAAAAATATATTTTAACACTAGAAAATACATACATCTGGCCAATTTGTTGCTTAGAAGCAATTTCTTCCAGTTAATCAGCTTTAGTTTTTTTTATTTATTATTGTTTAAATACACATACATGACCATGTTTAAAGCTAAGTGAATGTAATTTTTGAGTAACAGATAAATAGAAAAAATGAAAACAAAAGATAAATCTTACTAAAAATGGGTATAAGAATATAAGTTGTATAGGACAGTGGTACTCAAATAGTGGTCCACGCCCCATTGTTTGCTGTAGATTTATTGTAACCTTAGTAAGGTCAGAGTATTTAAATATTGTATATCTTTGGATTCAATGAAACTACATTAACAAAACCTTCTTTAATATCCACCCCATCTCAAAAAAATGAGGCCGATCCCTAGGTGACACTGAAAGATATATACCGGTACATCCCATGAAAAAGTTTGAGTAGCACTGGCATATGAGATAAGAAATACTTTAATATATTTTTTTGTTTTTACTTAAATATGGAGATATTAAAACATTACCTAGTTGTCTAGTGACTAAAGTCACATTAGCCCTCAGTATCAACTTATGAAGTTTCTAGAAGGCTTTTACGTTTCCAGTTTTTCAATGCTTCAAGTATAATTTATGGGAAAGAAAAAAAAGTTAGTGTAAAAAAGGATACATGACTTTATCATCAGCCCTGTTGTACTTCGAGACCATGACGGTGCAGGCCCCACAGCCCCCTTCGGCACAACCCAGCTTGGTGCCACTCAGACCCAGCTTCCTGCGTAGGTACTGTAGCAGGGTCCATTCTGGGTCGGGGTTCTCTTCTACAATCTGAAAAATGGAAAGATTATTTTTATAATCTTACTTTACTTTATCAGCTTAAGTTTCATGTAAAATAAATGCTTGCCTGTCGAAAATATGTATGAAATAATATGTAATGCATTCCTGACAAGATTCTTCCTAGTAGATAGGCAATCTAAACAGCTGCTTATTAGATATTTCAGTTCTGGATGTAGATTATTAAAATGGCACCAAATTTAGGAACTGTTACTACCAATGCTCTCAGAAAGTAGGATTACCAGAGGTAAAAAAGAAAAAGGAGGACAATCTATTCTGAAACCGATTGAAATGGACAACATTGGAAAATGAAGCGAAAACTAAGATATATATTTTTTTTTATTAGGGAAGAAACATAAACATCAATATTAAAATAACATAGTGTATTACCTATTTAGTCATACTTTACAGAACTACTTACGATAATTCTTCATTTCTTAAGAGAAAACCATAAAAATCAGTGCACGTGATGAGATCTGTTGTGTGAGTATTAAGGTGTTGTGTGAGTATTAAGGTCTTTCCTGAAACCACATAAAGTTTACTTCCATCTTTGGTCCACTGAGTATTTATTAGCGAAAAAACCCTCTCAACGTTTGCCTTATAAGCAGAAATACTCGTATAAAAATAAAATTCATATATTTGAAGTAGTTCCTATATACCAGGGGTGGGCATACATGAGGTCAACGAGAGCCACATTCTGGATTTTTATATATATAAAGAGCCACACCACAGTCACGTTCTGACATAGTATTAAATACACAAATTCAAATCTATTACATATTCTACACAAATCTTGATTGCTATATAAAGTATAAAAAATACACGTATAAGAAAATATAAAAATAGTGCAAAATACAGTTTGTGTGGTTTGCGCACATAAAGAGGCAGGAGATGCGCACGCACCCTACATATTGAAATCACAGCACACACGTATGGTATACACCAATACTTGCATCTTTGACAGTTGCATTCATACATGCGCATCTTGTCACTTACAATATTTAGAAAGGAAAATCGCGAAAATACAAGTATATTGGGGAAAGAAAGTATCTATATTTTTATAAGAGACATTGGGAGCCGCACTTAACCCAACGAAAAGCCGCATGCGGTTCTCGGAGCCGCATTTGCCCACGTCTGCTATATACTATCAATCGATACTGGTACAAGATTTAAAAAATAACCTTCATTGTTCATGCAACTTATGCTCTTAGAATGTCTATTTTTTCGAATTTGAGGAATGAAATTGCTGACTGTCAGATCGTAGATGTAATCGCAGAGATGCCAGATCTAGAGATTTTCCTCATCTCTCGGGTGATATCTGAGGTATGTGAAGCAACGAAAACAAAAATTAGGAAAACATTTTAAAGTGAATGGAGGACATTATATTATTGAAATTGAAAAAGGACATGTCCTCATTTTGGATACCATATGGTGACCCTACCAGAAAGGAGCATGTAAAGAGCAAAAATTCTCTCTCCTTGACTCAATCAAGCACTTGCTATCTCTATCATGCGGGGCCTGGGTAGATTTTTTGTATTTGTACCCTTTGATTGACAGGGTAAAATAAAATAAAAATCAAAGAGTAATAAATTGCAATGCTGTATTATGAATCAATCCTGCACAATTCGCATACCATTAATTGCATTTTTATTATATGATATAATTTATTCAAATATAATAATTATAATAGATTTTTACATTTCAAGGGTGAAAACTTTGTGACATTATTGTTATGTTATCAGCAAAAGATATGATATGTAAAATTCAGAATATTTTTATACCAATTGAGTCTCATTCTTTTCTTCTAATATATTTATTTATCAAGTATGCATTTGATCAGTCATTATGATTTTTATTGCTTTTACTAAAGAAAATTCAGCTGCAATATAATGTGCAAAAATTTTAGTACTTTTTCTTTAAGTGCATGATACGAATATAATGCTAATTTAATTTAAAAAACCATTTTGCTAATTCCAAATGACTTATCGGTATAAAGTGTCATATAATTTTGATATTAATCAAAATTTTAATAATCTATTTACATCTCAATTGTCTGTCTGGGTTCAAGGATTGATCTCCAACACATGTTCTATTCTAATATTATATTATTTCAAACATTCTTTGTTTTATATTTGTTTTTGTTTGACAGTTACGATTTCGCTATATTTATTTATTGACTCGGGCATTTAATTACTTAAATCCTTCAGAAATGGGATTAAAAAATAATAATCACGTGTAACTTTGGCATCATGCATCTCAAAGAATACACAATGTCAAACAAATGTGGGGTAAAGAAACCACTTTTAAACGAATAGTGCGTCATTGGTTCAAAAAGTGTGGAAATGGAGATGTAAGCCTTAAATATGAAGATGGTCTAGGACATCCTGCTATTGCTGAATACGACAAATTGAAAGAAAACACGCAATAAATGATAAGGGAAATGGCACAAGAATTGTGTGCTGGTGTTGCAATAATTTCTGTACATTTAAAGCAATCTATCACTGCCCAGTTGTATAGCGAAGAATTGGAAGGTATGTACCGAAAACTATGCATCAACAGGATGGCTCCACTTAGGTTAATCAACCAGCACTGATTAACCTAGGTGGAACCATCTTGCTTCACGGCCTCACATTGCGCAGTTAACAATTAAAAAAATTAATGAGTTGGGCTACGAAACATCCCCCTTACTCACCCGATATATCACCAACTGATTTTCATATTTTCAAGTACCTCATAATGCTTTGCTGCAAAAATATTCAATAACAGAAAAGCAGCAGAAAATGCCTGTAAAAATCTTGGATTTTAATCCGCCTGAGTTTTATTATATTATCCCCCGAGTTTAGGCATAAATAAGCGTGTAATGAGCTGAATCAAATATCTTTTACTTTGATTAATAAAGTTTATTTACTCTATAGTTATCTTTGATTGAATTCAAAGGTTAAAATTGGCCATTTCAGAATAACCTATGTCATTTTAAGGCTAAATATGGTTGATGATTAAAATTTATCAATTTGAAAAATATTAGAATAGAAATTTCAATGTCTATCTAGGAGTAGTAGATTTTTTAAGGAGGGCCCTGGTTCCTCCTAATTATTTTAGGATGGAATATTTGTAGTAAGGTCAAGTTGTGAAAGAGCATAGTACATTTTTAACAATAATTACTTGTATGCTAAGAGTAATTATTAATGTACCAACATAATAAAATAATGTAGTGCACGTTAAATGGATAACTTTCATACCTTAGGTGTAAATAATGGAATGAGGATGATAAATAATTATGTTACAAACTCAATCAACCTTATTGAAATATCCAGTGTCACTGACATCCTCATAAACATGTAATGAAATAATTCATCTAGTATTAAATTTCATTGTACTTCAAGTATTAAATTACCAACTTAAATAAGTCCTATGGCATTTATTTTTAATAACCATGAGGCATGGGAATCGTGTTTTAATTTAGTTCTAATTTGATTTTCAAAGATAAATATTTAAAAAATAATGAAATTATTTTATGATACTTTTGTCCATCTTATGAAAAAATAAAAGTTATGCTTAGATACGAGTACATTCAACTGCAGTTATTTTATAAGATTATTAAAAAAAACACAACTTCAATTTCTGATTTACCTGAAATTTGAGGTTATTCTAAGATCTGCTAGATATGATCTAAATTTTTAAAAGTGCTTTTTATTTTTAAAGCAACTATGAGTTTTTTTTACTTATTCTAAATTCTTATTTGAGCTTACCAATTTGTTAATGGTCAATATTTTTCTAAGAGCCAAACCCCACGGCGTGATTGAAAGTGGAATTAGTAACGCACTCACAATTTTTTCTCTCTCCCTTGGACAATTTTTCAAGAAACATCACATTGCATCTGCATACATCACTCAACACTGTCACAATGTATACTCCTTCATATATAGGAGTTCACAGTCATTATTCAAAAAGAAGACAATCTGCGTGTCGAAACCCGGCCCAATGTTCTCAGTGTAAAAGAGAGAAACAAGTGAAATGCTTCTAAGTAATTCTCAGTATAATGAGTGCAAATTATGGAATATTCTCTTCCAGTTATTGAATTTAGGTTAAAAATTAGCAGTATTCTATATATATATTTTTTATTGTATATCCAATAAATTAACTGATGTTCAAATATGATTGTGTTGTTTCTAATTCTTAAAAACAGTTCTTTCTTAATTTGACATGTATGATCTAATAATAAAACGGTTAAATACACTCACTTTTAAATTTTTTTTGTTGTACTACATGTAATTAATTACATATATATTAATTCTACAATCATAACTGTTCAAGGATAAATGAGTAAGTGAAAATTTTCATATACAGTGGTACCTCGGGTTACGAACTTAATTCGTTCTTTGATTCCGTTCAAGAGCCGAAATATTCGCAAACCGAAATTCATTTTCTTGGGAGCCATAATGAGGGTTAATTTAATGCAAAATATATTTTATATATACTGTATATTATATATATAAAAAGCAAAAAAAAATTGTATCAAGAACAATGACTGCAACGACAATGTTCACAACGCGCGTACCTGAGAACAACTAATGCGTAATGCGCCGTTACAACTAATTCGTGAGACGAAGCATTGTACGCAGGTCGAGTCAAAATTCGTTCGGAAATTGTGTTCGTAAGTCGATTTTTTCGTGACTAGAGGCGTTCGTGACCCGAGGTTTCACTGTATACACGAGTATACTCGTATATATTCTGAAATATCATAATTTATAATATGAACCAGTAACTGATAACCTTTTTAAAAATGGTAATGGGTTCAAGGTTCAAAGGTTGGAGTCTTATAATTTCAAGTGCATGGGGTTGTCTAATACCTCTACCCCTTATATAAGAAATTTGTAAACTGTGTAATTTTTTTCATCAATTGATTTTAAAATCATCTGGATAATTGTGAAACAAACTATGGATAGTGATAAAATATACAATAACATTTTGTGAGTTTTATTTTATTATTTTTAAAATATTCAAGCTAAGCACAGTTTATTACTCTTTTATTGTCTTTTTATTAATAACAATTTATGGTAGGGAAATATAATCCTTATTACAAGGTTCATATGTTTCTCCCATTATAGAGAATTTATTTCTTTCTGTCGAATGATGGCGAGCCCTCTCAGCGGGAAAAACACGAATCTCTTCACGACCACTTCAAAAATCCATGCTCAGCACACCAAATCCCTTCTCCCTGCCTTAACAATAACACCATCCAGTGAGGACATAGACAGTGTCTCTAGAAAAACTAAAATTAACCCAATCTAAAAAAAGGATTTTCAAAGCTCTAATTAAAATGTCATCCTACTCCATCCTTAACCTATTATTGTATTACATTTGTGTTGGACATAACATAGCCTAGCGGGCTTAATGTCATGTGGCAATCTTTGCCAAGCATTGACGCTAACTTAAACAAATAATTGAGGAAGCCCAAGTAAGAAACCCCCAATCACCTCACAGGTCTGCACAATTGTTTCCCTTCACTCTAAATATCTGTCTTTTGTTTTAAGCACAACTTTCAAATGAGCAGAGTCTATTTTCTTGTTAAAGTTTACTTAATTGAAGGGTGCAGGGGAAAAACCAATGGTCACTAAAAGGTAATTCATTTTGCAGGAGGACCAATTTAATATTGAAATTTTGTATATTTTTTTCATTGAAACCACTCGAAATTTGTTACCAACATTACAATGAATTAATTAAATATTCCATTTAACAACTAGTGTGTGTCACTAGTGTAGGGTTGTTCTAATACAAATATATGGATTGTCTTAGTTTTTTAGGAATTTACCTATTGCCTGTATTTCTTATCTTCCCCTCTTTGGGGAGGGGGGTGGGGTTTGAGCCATTTAGAGTTGGTGCCTATGCTATGCCAACCATTGGCCATTATTAAGAATGAAAATATTTCAAATTCATATCTATAAAGTTAAAACAAATATATTTATGAAAAATATGATGCATTTAAAAATAACAACTGAAACCATTGTGAAATAAAGAAGTCTTTTTAAAGAAATTAATTAGATAATTCACACACTTGGAAAATAAAAAAAGTGTTAGTCAATATAAGATTAGTGTTACCTTCGGGGAAAACAAGTTATTAACTAAACTACATAAATTTGTATTGTCTGATAAGTAATTATCATTTGTGTAGAAAAATGTAAAAGGTGGCCAAATTATTTCAACTAAAATTGTTACTGGTTGAAACAACGATTTTAATTTATTAATGATAAAGCAAACTTATTTTCCAGTCAATATTTGTAATATTAGTGTAATTTACTCGAGTTCAATTATAACGCAAAAAATAAGTGAAAGTAAATAAAATGATGTTTTAAAGGGAATATTTTATATAAATGAAACTAAGTTAGATATTTCTTTCACGATTTAAAAACGCAATGTTTACCTTTTTTCCATTAACGAAAAATGTTAGCGTTGAGGTTATGGAAGATTCGATATTTGACATTTCACTTTTTTTGGTCAGGTGGTTAACCTGACTAGTACGAAAAAAAAATACTTCAGAAAATGTGCGCGAAAGTATGAAACAAATTACAAGTGCGGACAAGTTTCGACGAGACGTCTCACTCAAATGAGTCGGCGAACAGAACTGGTATTCTGTATTATCTCTGACTAGGGTGACCAGCTATCAGGGTTTCAATACCGTCACTCAGGGTTCCGGGCTTTGTTAAAAAAATCGGGTTGCGCTAATTTTGTAAAAATGTTTAAAATTAACTTAACCGTGAGTCAGTTATATCAATTAAAATAAAATACGTTTTATATAATCGTGATGAGCTTTATTATCTGTGATATCGTGTGATGAGTGAGTTGAAAGGGACATTGAAAGAATGGTAGCAACAGGGAACAAGGTAAATAGAGCATTTAATGTTTTATATGGCTTTTTGCCAAAACGATCGACTGTTACTAACCTTCTCTCTCTCATACAATAAATTGCGTCAAATTTAGATGAACTTGCACAAACGGTCGTAATATATACAGAGTTCCAGAAAGCTTTCGACAAAGTTGATCAAGATATATTACTTAAGAAAATGCATAAACTTGGCTTCAGCGATAATCTAATTGGATTATGTGCATCATACCTAAAATAAAGATCTCAATACGTAATAATCCGGAACAAGTCTTCTATGGAATTCATCACAAGATCTGATATATCACAACGATCAAAATTTAGGTCCCCTGCTATTATTCCTCATATTAATAGACGATATTCAAAATTCCATAAGTCACTCAACATGTTTATTGTTCGCTGACGACTTGAAAATTTTCAAAAAGATCAATTCACCTCTCGACTGTGTACAGTTACAACAGAACCTAGACTTCCTAGTTTCCTGGAGTGAGCAAAATCATCTCCTGTTCAACATTAATAAATGTGCCTGTGTATCTTATAGTCGATCGTTTTCACCAATCCACCATCAGTATACTATACAGGGAGTGGTATTAAATAGAGTTTCTGAATTCAAAGATTTGGGCGTAACCTTTGATGTCGGACTCACGTTCGTTAACCATGTCTCACGTTTGATATCGGACTGTTACAAACTACTCGGTTTTACATTGAGAATATCAAGAGAATTTAACAGTACCGATATCCTTCGAAACTTATATAAGTATCTAGTTAGAACCAAATTAGAATATGGATCTACAGTTTGGGCTCCTCATCAGCTCAAATATAAAAACAATATAGAACAAATACAAAAAAAAAATCCTCAGATATCTATGGTACAGAACAAATGGCGATTACCCAAAATATGCTCACCATGTCGAACTTCTCATGGTGTGTACCTATAGAAGCCTCAAAACAAGAAGGCAAGAATCCATTGTGATATTCCTACTTAAGATTTTTCAAGGTTGCCTTAACTGTCCCGCGATTCTAGAAGCACTAAGTTTATATGTACCTAATAAATATAGGCGTGCAAGGAATCACTCTCTGTTTTACATACCAACATACAGGACGAATACCATGAGAATATTGTGCATGATAAAATGTACGAATGTGAAAAAGGCGAAAGTTGTGTGCTTAGATCGAAAAATTTGGAGATCTGTTATCTCTGCCTACCCTGCAAGGGACACGACGCGATGATGTGTACTCGTACGTGTGTATAACATATATAACATACCATATACTCGTATAATCGTCGCAAATTTCGCGCTTGGCGCGATCGTATAGCGCGTAGCATCAGTCTAGAATCAAATATATTTTTTACTTTAGGTAAACATCCCAATTCCCCAGTTTCTAGTTTTTTCTCACTTTTATAAAACAATCTTAGTTGCCATAACCATCTTAACTGATTATTATATATTGTTCCTATATTACTTTATTGAAATTTGTTTAAACATTAACAGAAAATAATATTTTTTTGTTTTTATTTCCTTGTGTCTTGTTTTTTATAAACACCTGTATTTCCCATTGAACAAAACCCTTTTTTTTACTCACGAACAATCTCAGGATTTACATAAATTGAAATATGATCACCCTATCTCTGACTGATATGTCTGTGGCCTATGGCAGAAGTTGATATGTCCATTTTTTGTGATTTTGTGTTTATTCTCCCAATTTATAGAAAATATTTCTCAGCATGTTGTGACAACATTTGGTGTGTCAGTCATTATCCAAACAAAAGATATATTGTTTGGAAAAACTTAAAAAATGCTTATTTGAACTGATTTTAACAGCTTATCAAAGTTAATATTGCTTCTCCTGTAAACTAAGGTAAAACGGACATATCAACTTCTGCCATAACGCCACAGGTGTATACATACACCTAAAATTTACAGCCTACGGGCAAAAACTTTTTAATGCAAGCAAATGTTAAATTATATAAGTACGAGTATGTCTAGAATACCTAACTTATTTTGTTTTATTTTTTTTCTATTAAATTTTTTTTTATCATAGTTTCATACAAATGAAACTAAAATGTGTTGAAAATACGTCGTGATTTATTACGTTGTGAATTCATAATATCAGTTAATTCACCCACTCGGTGGTAAACAATGTTTAGTTGTTACGGCTTTTTTTTCTGGTTCAAAACGGGATGTTTTCTTTTTCCGTATAATATTCTATTCGCACCCATATTGTTAAAATCTAATGCCGAACTGTTATTTAGTTGTCTTTTTCGTCAGCTACGGTAAATTGCTCTTGTAAAGAATCCATTAAGGGATTAATTATCTCATGGCTCTTTAGAATGATTCTTTTAAAAGGCTCTTGTTAAAAAAGGGTTTGGTGGCTTTTTCTTGGGATGGCATATAATTTCTTAGAAAAAGTTTCTCTTCGTTCTGAGTGGTTGTATGGGAATGTTCTAATATGAAGCCCGCCAGTGAGAAGGCCACTTAGAATGATGTACGAGTATAACTTCGTTCCAACTAACGGCGGAGGAGATGACGGCCATTCTTGAGGAGGCTTCGAAAGCGCTGGGCACTAAATCGGGGAACTGGTTCAGAGACGAGTGTCTCTCATCTACCTGCGATACAGCATCAAAGACTCCTACTAATCTCCCTGGCATACTGGATAGCCGATATCGCCATCGTAACGCCAAAGACAATAAGAGTCTGTCCCTGGGAATGAAACTAGTCCAAAGTTCAAGTTCTCTAAATCCCCATGCTGCTGCTGAACATTTTTTTTATAAATCATGAAGGTAATAACAATGACACAGTTGTTTAACCTGTACTCCGCGTTAAAAATCAAATTCCACGAATCCTGTGCGCGGCACAATTTCGGCGTTTTTTAATTTCTAAGTTTAAACGCGTATTTTGTTTAGAACCACTGATATTTGATTACAACACCAAGTAAACATGACATTCAAGTAATTCTCTTTTTTTAGTTCCATTTTCATCTCGATTTTGTGTAATTCTTTTTAAGTATTTGTGATTTGAAACTTGGATTGTCGTCAGATCACAGGCGTTTGTGCTTCCCGCGAGGAACACGTTAATAATAGCGAAAAAATCCGATTTCCGTCACGAAGAAAAAGATTTGTATCAAAATATAAAAATCTTATTTAAATGGGACCTAAAATGATATAAATACTATTCATGCGGCCATAGATGTCACTTGCCTATCAGTCAACCGTCGTGGTGAGATTGACAAAAACGAGGAAAGTAATACCGAAAAAATAATTTAATCAATTAATTTTTGTAAGTCTTATGGGAAATTAATTGACCATGCCCTAATCGAGCCCAACACAGTCGATACCAATTCCTTTCGCGACTGTAATGGAAAAGGTGCTTAAATATCCGTGCAGACGCAAGACACGTTTAGCGACAACTAGTAGTGCCAAAAAATTTTATACATCGTGGTCTCTATAAAAGTGTGGACCCAGATCAGCGAAATTCGACACACACATTCAGTCGTTTCTGGCCCTTTGTAGGTCACACACCTCCCTGGGTTTTTGGATTCTCTACGTCAACTAATATACCGAGGAGTTTTCCCGCGCTGTATCTACGTCACTAAGTGTCTCATTCGCCGCGACAAGACTTATCTTCACTTCGCCTGGAACTGTTTCTGACTGCTCCAACCCCCTCACCCTGGAGGGGGGAGAGTGAGCCACCCAGCTGTTCTAAGAATAACTGCCAGATACAGCTAAGGACCAGTTAAGACGTCTTCAGCTTTCTTCACGAAACTGATTTCCTTGGTTGCCTTCGTCCTGCTTGGACCAACCAGAATCCTTGCTAGGCCCGTCCTGCCCTCCTGCTAGGACCAGTCTTGCAACCCTGACCTCCTACGTGGCCCATCTTGCTAGAACCGCCCCAGTGCCCTGCACGGGTCACCGCTGTTGACCTTTCTGAACTACTACCAGTCTACTGGATCACCTCACGTGAGCATGACTAGTACCCCAGTGCAGTTACTTCAGTGATAAAAACACAGTTAACATGGTGTGCAAATACATAAATACGACGACCTACGCGACTTACGACTGTTCGACTTTACGATCACAATCCGCGATCGGTATTATAAGCATTTTTAAAACCCTTCCGAGATGTCTACAACAAGGAAAATGTGAATTTTTCAACGTGCCAAGAAACAATGAAAGGCTATTGATTTGAAAACAAAAATGATGGTAATTAAGCAGTACGAAGGAGGAAAAAAAGTATCTACCGGAGCAAATTTTGAATTTTTTAATGGGGGTGAAACGGAATTATTCTGTAAACGAATGCCAACACGCGTTTACATCCATATAGAAGCCAAAAGCATGCCTGAATTAAAAACTTAAAAAACTAGGTTGACTCTGCTGCTTGGCGGAAACATCGCGGGTTTCAAATTCAAGCCTTTAGTAATTTATCAATCAGAAAACCCGCGAGCATTCAAAAATGTAAACAAGCACACACTGCCCGTGTACTTTCGTTCCAATAAAAAAATGGATGACGAAGACCCTATTTGAAGACTGATTCGTGAATTGTTTTATTCCTCAAGTTCATGAATATTATGTGGAGGGTAAAATTCCTTATAATATTTTGATGCTCTTAGATAATGCACCTGGACATCCACCCAATGTATCTGATCTTCATCCTAACGTGAAAGTTATTGTTTTGCCCCCAAACACAACTCCACTCATTCAGCCTATGGGCCAAGGTTACACTGCTACATTTAAGGCTAACTATCTCAGAATAACTTATAGATGCGGACACAGAGCTATCGTCGCGAGAGTTTAGGAAGCAGTACGATTTTCTTAGGTGTACCAAAAATATCGCTCCTGCCTGGGAGGCTGTGACAAAGAAGTGCATGAATGGTATCTGGGAAAATTGTGATGAGCGTTACGCAAATACTTGAAGAATTCGATAGTGAACAAGAACTTGAAGTTATAGAAAAAATAGTAAAATTGGCGAAAGATCTGTCTTTAGAGTGTGAGGTAGAGGACATCGAGGAATTACTAGATCATGAGTCTGGAGAACTTACGAATGAAGAACTTATTGAATTGGACAAAGAAAACGTAGCGGAAGAAGAAAGAAGAGAAGCAGAAAAAGAACAGGAGGAGGAGCCAGAAAGAAAATTAATCGTTAAGGGACTATCCGAAAGCTTACTTATCTTTGGAATAAACTTCTTCCACATTTTGAAAAAATGGACCCAAACATCGAACGATTTGTAAGGATTGAACGGATGCACACGATGTGGTTCGCCCATGTCGTGAAATATGCGAGGAGAAGAAGAAACAAACAATCTAGACAAACAAGCGGCCAATAAATTTTGTGTATGTATAACAACAACTGTATTTTCATGTTTTATTAATACTCGTACATACAACATTTAACCAATTTTACTGTAGCATATTTTTTTAATTAATCCTAACAAATGTAAAAAAAACAAAGCAATACGTAAAGATATCCGAATATCAGGAATGCTAATGATAAAGAAAACAAAGACAAACTCGAAAAATAATAAAAAAAGAAACCTCATAAACGACAGTGGTGATACACTGATTGTAATAAGAACACAGAAAACCTCATGTTATGATATCATCACGCACTATAATTCACACGTGTACCGAAATTATTGCATAAACCGACTTCCGACCAGATCAAATTACGACCTGTTTATCGGACCCGATTGTGGTCGTAAGTCGACGACTACCTGTACTTCTTTCTCCACACATGATAATAGTAGCTTATAGCCAATTATTACTAGGAAGGGGTATCACTATATAGTATATAGAGAACAATGAAAAAGAAAATACAATATTTATTATTTACACTTATAAAACGTGAATTGTATTGATGTTCCATAAAAAATGTAAGAATTTGTCTACCCTCATGGTTCAGTAGTTAAGCTCACGAACCTAGGGTTCGATTGCCGGTGGTATCATTTTTTTCGATTGTAATTCCGAGCTGGTAAGATCAAGTATCATATACACTTGGGCCTCGTATAACACGGTTTTATACAACACGGTTGATGAATTGTGGCATATTTTTGTACAACACGCTTTATATAATATAACACGGTTTCAAAAAAAAATAAATTTAATTAACATGTTTGATTTGGTACACCCATAGATCGCGCCAGGATTAGTCATGGCGCGATCTGAGGCGCCATGACTAATCCTGGCGCAATTTCTCCTCGAATTTTTATATATAAATTCGAGGAGAAATTGCGTCGGCTGACATAGAATGTGCCAAAAAACTAAATTATTATTAATACTGGACAATGCACCAGGACATCCGCTCAATTTAACACATCAAAATGTAGAAATATTATTTTTACCACCAAACATTACGTCTATAATACAGCCCTTGGACTAAGGAATAATTTCAACATTTAAAGCGTAGTATATTCGTTGAACATTTGAAAAAATATTAGATGATATCGATCTAGATGAGAATTTAACAGTTATACAAGCTTGGAAAAAAAATTCTATTCGAAATTGTGTCAATATGGTTTCTGCATCCGTTAAAGAAATAAAATAATCCACTTTAAATGCTTGCTGGAAAAAGCTGTGGCCAGAAGTAGTCCCTGGAGAAAATTTTGTACCACCAATAGAAGATGAATATCAAAAGACAATTAACATTTGTCGTGGTATTGGTGGAGAAGGATTTGATGATTTTGATATTCAAGATATCGAAGAAATGTTGGAGGGTCGTACATTGAACGAAGAAGAATTAGTCGAAATGTTGGATGAACCTACCATAATTAATGACTCGGAAAGCAGTTGCAGCGAAGTAGCCGCATGTTTCACATTAAAAACAAGAAATGACGGCTTGGGATTGTGGCTGATAAATTAGAACATTTTTTTTATAGAAAATGATCCCATAATGGAAAGAAGTTTGAAACTCAAGAGGGAATTACAAAATATTTTGGCCCCTTATCACGAAATACGTAAAGATTTATACGCTAAAGGGAGACAATCGCTTATTACAGAATTTTTAAGGGCTAACTCCAAAAATACTCCTGAGTCCTCCGATGATGAAAACTCACAACCGATCTCGAAAAAGAGTCGAACAAGTTGAGTTGTTAGTGATAGCGATGATGAATGAATGATCTATTATATGTATGTTATTAAAGTTTTTTTCAATAAATTTGTAAATGTATATTTTGTCGATTGTTTAATAAAAAAAATAAAGGATATTAACAAAGTTCGATATTTTTTGGAACGCAAAGACTATTTTTGTATGAACTTCAAACCTCGTATAACACGGATTTGTATTACACGACGTTTTTGTGGAACCATATGACGTGTTATACGAGGCCCAGGTATATCTGAAACACCTCTTTGTAACAGCGTTTTAGTAAGCCGAGGGTATACTTGACATAGTGCTCTTGGAATGATAGTGATAAGGTCAAGATAAACTTACAAAACAGCGCTATATAAACCAAGATAAATTGGGGTCCGTTTCCTCGTTTTCAGGCATTCAAATTTTGATGAACTATTAATTAAAAAATACATACGTGCGGCCCGCGAGCCTTTAACATATACCGATTTAGGTAAGTAGCCCAAAAATGTTGGTCACCCTTGACTTAAAAAGTAACTGAAAACAAAGTATCACAAAAAACTTATGTTTCATAACTTGTACAAAATTGTGCGTGTGTAATTCGCGTCAAACCAAATATTTTCACAATTATTTAGTAGTTAGAAAGTAAAAAAACGAGCATTTCGGGCGTAAAAAATACTCACGTGAAAACCATTAACTGCTCGTCACATAATTCGGAAATACAATAGTATAATAGTGATTTAAGACTTCTCGCGTACCTATTGTATTACTACTGGCCTTGTAGTCGAGGATCCCCTTGGCATTCCAATATCAATTCAGTTGGAAAGCGAAGCTGTGTCATGGAGTTTCTTTCCTTTCTCATTTTTAAGTGAGTGAGCCATTACACACCAGCAAACTTACAGGGAACACCGCAGTATTAGATCCGATAGCCCACCAAAGTGAGATGATCGGAGCACATCTGCATGTTTTATCTTCTTTTTTTTTAAAGAATAGATATGACCGAAGGCATAGGGATTATTACAACCCCGAATACGAGGCGGAAAAAAATGCCTGTCGTTCTAGGGGAGTAGCACAGTGCGGGGTTCGAACCGGCGACCTTCCGCACGGAAGTCCAGTGCATTTCCGCGTGGCCGTGTATCTTCTATAAATATTATACAGTAAACTTGACATAACATCCACATGTTCCTACCGCTGCTAGCTGAACTTTTTCCCGAACCCGCTCAAGTCGAAAGTATTTTGTAGACCGATCGGTTGTATCTTGACTTTTTCAATGTACAGTTCCTTGGAAAATAAAGCTACCCTTACAGTATACGACCGTTGGACCAACATGTACGAACGGTTGATAGGTATGATTCTTGCGATGATGCATGACTGTGTGTCATATAGTCAAGTAGTTGTTTAAAAAATGTTTGACCAAGTTCTTTAGCATTTTTTATTAACAACCCCTTTACTACCCCTCAGCCAGCCTTCAGACCCTTCCAGCGCCCTCAGGAGGGACGGTAGCATTAACTTTGGGAAACTATAGTTTAATTTAGATAGTCATAATTTTCAGAGCAGACGCTCTGTAGTAACTTCACTTTCTGAATTTGGTTTCGGTGCGCTCCTTCACCATAATGATATTAAAGCTTTAGATAATGGAGGCCACTGGAAATTAAACTGTTTGCCGACGTTTTTCGTGAAATGAAGTGACAATTGGCATTTTATTTATCAATAAAGTGACAGTACAAGTCCGCGACTAAGGTCGTCGGGTCCTTTTTTTGTGTAGTGCGACAAGGCATTTTAAATGGAAGGTGCAGGCGTTGTTTGCGACTAGGTGAATGTCGCGCTTGTGCCACGTACCCGTGGTCTCGAGGCCAAGTGATGCGGAAGCCGCTACAACCAAGGTGGAATAGCAAAATAAATTTGCGTGTCTCCGAAAATAGGTGGATGGGCCGGGCCACCCAAACCTGTCCCCCGAAGTCACTGATACCTCCATTGGCGATCACTTCAGGGATCTAATCCACGGTGATCTCGCTGCCCTCGTACAGAAGAGTACGATAGGGAAATTTGAGGTAAAATACACGGGAAGGTGACCACGAAGATAACGGCCCACATCAGCGACTAAGACAAGCTAGTGAGTGATCTGGAAGCGAGCTGCAGTGAATTTTAAACCCACTCCTTTTTGACATGAAGTTAAAAAGGACGGTGATTGCGGGTCTCCCCGAGCTCACCACGGAGGAACATTCCAATATACACCAATTCATCTGCGTAGCCGAAAAAGTGACGACGGCTTTATACACACGTAGTTTCACTGGCATGGTTCTCCAGAACCACGAAAAGGCCTTTAACTCAGTCTGGTACGACTGCCTAATACACAAATTAATTATAACAAACATATCAACTTCTTCATATCACTCAGATCCTTGCTCCTATCTGACAGGACGAAACTTTATCGTCCAAATCAATTGGAAGGTTTCCTTTTCTAGGGGACTCCAATTGGAAAGGTCCAGGGTAGTGGATACTATCTATCTTGGCTAACATCACATAGAAGAATTCAGAAAGAAAGCCATCGCTGCCTATGCGGCGCTGTCTCCCATCTTCTGTCGAAACTCCCCTCTTTTACTCAAAAATAAACTTCTGGTGGTCATCACATAAGTGGCACCCATCTTCAACAGACCAGCCATAGTACTCCACTCTAAACTCTAGAGGTTATAGAACAAAGCACTCAAAATCATATATACTCGTAAACCAAAACCGAGCATAAATCTCAGAAAGTTGCACCTAGACACTAGATTTGTACAGCAAAATACATATACACCCACTTATTGCACAGCTCAGCCAAATAGCGTGGATGAATTTCCATTTACATACAAACACAAATTCTCACATACATCATTCTCCACTGACTGAGGCGGCACTAGGCCATGAGCCTGACAATCACCTAGGTGGACAAGCGAGACATGGCCTTCATTTTAAGGAATAGGAAACAAGATACTAGTAAGTTATAAGATTTTAAAGAAAATCTGGATACCACCCTGCTTTTCTGTTTCAGGTATCAAGTAGGTAAGCTTAGGGCACACCGCCAGCTGATGGGGTGAAGGATGGGGAAGGCGGCCAGGAGACAGAATTTTGAAGGGGATATTAATGCCCTGAACTAGGACCTTCATTTCCTTTCATTATATACACCACATTTCACGTAATGCCGAAGTGTTACTAGCAAATAACGGAAAATTTAGAGATTATCTGTAGTTTGTCTTCTTTTGGTGAGTTTTTTGCACTTTTCTCACCAAATTTGTATAAATGCAGGGAAGTTGGAAATAAATTGTCCACAGCTATTGCTATCTTCCTATCTCTACACTTGACATATGATATACACTATATTATTATTATATTGCTCGTTTTGCATGTTTTCCGTTGTTGAAATTATTATCTTGCTTGTGAAATGTGCATTTGCAGTTAGTGTTCCCGGGGCAGTGTGGTGATGCCAGGAGGGGCTGCAAAGAGAAGGGATCGGGTCATTGGTGGAACCTGACTGGGCCGTCTGGCTGCGTTACGTACACAAATTCTGAAGGATTCTATCGCTACTAACATCTCTGGTCAACATTTGTGTTAACGAGGTGGCCGTCCGATCATGGCTTCCTCACGGAAGAGAGAATGGGTTAAAACTCACACAATTTGAATAATGAAACTAAATACTCTGTATATACGACGACAAACATCACAATGGAAAAGCAACTTCCTGAAATCACTGACAAATCAAACACACAAAAGTGGAAATACTAATTGCTTCAATGTTAATAAATTACGAAGACCTGAGTTCATATTCAGGTGGCTTTTTGAAATTAGATTATATTAATTTTGCTAAGTTATTACTGGTAGACAAAAATAAAAAAATATCACCATGTTTCTTAATTATAAATATATTTCTTGTAAAAAAGGTGACTATTGTATTAGTGGGTTAGATCAATTTTATTCTTACAAGTTGTCGAGGCAGATAATGGTGGCGCGATAACTATAATACACTCATATAGTTCTGCTATTTAAAGCTAGCATCTGTGGTCTAATAATTGTCAAGGCAGATAATGGCGGCATGATAACTATAATATATTATACAATAATAGTTCTGATATTTAAAGCTAGCATTGGTGGTTCGATAACTATAATATATTATAAGTTTTGATATTTAAAGCTAGCATCTATGGTCTAATAGTTTGAGTTTTTGCTAAGCAATCTGTTGTTGTAGATTCGATTCTTAGCAGATTCCACTTCATCCTAACTTGTTTAATTTAATTTGAATTTGTTTTTCTGTCACTGCTTTGTAAAAATTCTTCACGAGCTATGAAAAGTTAAAATAAATATACCTATTACCACTAAAAACACGACCAGAGGTGCAATTTAGTTCTTATTAGAGATCCTTTACCTGATAAATGCTTATATTTATTTAAACTTTTTTGAAATTTGTTCTTAATTTTTTTTATATATTGATAATTTTATAAGTATATTTATAGATTTTTTCATCCAAATTTATTGTTGTATGTAAGGAGCCGGTACGGAGTTTAGAGAAAAATTCTCTTTGGAATGCTTCGCATTTGTAAAACAGAAATTTACTTATTACGGGAGGGGAACTCATATTTTTCTTCTTTCTATTAAGTTAGACCAGTGGTCTGTTATCATCAGGACTACCCCTCTTGAGATGTTGATTCCTAGCTATCCTTCCATCATTTTGGAAGCCTTTCTGGGGGACGACTACCAGCTGGTATTTCATGCATTGCCATGTAGGGAATTCTTTTGCTATCTATCCTGTCCAGTGTCTTCTGCGGTTTCTACCCCATTTCATAATATCTTCTACTCCATATATTTCTCGGATGCAGAACTCTATATCTAATTGTTTTGCACAAATGGTGTACCGGACGTATGCATCACAGAAATTAGGAAATTTATTTTGTAAAATTGTTCATGAAATTATTATCGTATATTGTTGAATTGTAATGTATCATCTGTGTTTTACCATTGCTTGTGACTATATACCTGTACATATTGTAATATGTTCCTTATGCGTGGCCTTCTCAAATAATCACTATAGATGATCGGACACACCCTACGCTTGGCGCTTGCAAGCCATGATGGCATACACGGATGAATCTAAGGGCTTACAATAAACGATGGGCTGAACATAAGGAACGAAAAACGTAAAAAATAGATTCTCATCTTCTGTAACGTCTACTGTGTTTTTACTTTTTTACGTCTACTGCAACAACTGTTGCATCATCAGCATATCAGGTGAGACTAATTAAGTTTCCCATTCTGTAGCCCAGTCCAAATGATGCTCGTATTTATAGAGAATTAAAAAAATATGCAATTAAATGAAAAAGGTTAAAATGTTATTTGTAGAGTGTAAGGATAAGCAAGAAGCATCCGTGGCTATAAAATTGGGTATCAACTGCATATGTGTAAAAAAAATCTTAAATAAACCTCAAGAAACTTATCACAAAAAAATGAACTACAAATAAAGTCTAGATTTTCCCACAAAATTATATTTTTAATAATTTTTTTCATGCTTTCAGTTCATTCATTCATTGTTACATTATTATTTTTATCTAGATCAGTTATTATTTTTAATTAAGAAAATATAAAAGGTCAAGAAGAATAAATGAATATATAATTATAATGTGATCAAAACAACATATTACTTCACATCATGAATACTAAACGGGTATATGCCGAGCTTATATTTGTATACATATACTAGTGAAGATAAGAATCTGTTTCTAGAAAATAGTATCAGTCCAGTGAGATAGTTATTATCATACCATAGTTATGTACTTTTCATGATAAAATATATTTCAATCAAAGAAAATAAAATAATTACTACATGGTGACTTGCACTTCACTCAAAATATTGAAGATAATAGTGGAAATATATTATATATTAGGTTTTTAATATGAAACCGGAATTTGCTCATATATGGCTCTAGTCAATGTAGTGACTGTCAAACCGCGTCATTGGCGCCTTTTTCTTGTGTTTACATTTGTCAAAGACTTTTAACTCACAACAATACAACTACATATGTTTTCATAGTGTTGAACATGGCTGTTTTTGTAAATGAAAACTACTATTTGCAGACAGCATTGATTTTCTGTTATCATTTGAAAAAAACTGCTGCAGAATCGCATCGAACGCTTGTCGAAGCTTACGGTGAACATGCTCTTGGTAAATCACAGAGCTTTGAGTGGTTTGAAAAATTCAAAAGTGGCGATTTTGACGTGAGAAACGAAGAATGTAAAAGACCACCGAGAAAGTTTGAAGACGCCGAATTGCAAGCATTGTTGGATGAGGATGACGCTTAAACGCAACAACAACTCGCGGATCAATTAAATGTGACACGAGAAGCCGTCTCCATACGTTTGAAAGCCATGGGAAAGATCCAGAAGGTGTGAAAATGGGTTCCACATGAACTGAATGAAGGACAGCAGGAAAACCGAAAAACCACTTGCGAAATGCTGCTCGCCAGGTACAAAAGAAAAATATTTCTCCATCAAATTGTGACTGGTGATGAAAAATGGATATATTTCGAGAATCCTAAGCGTAAAAGATCATGGGTAAATCCAAGCAAACCAGCGACATCTACTCCAAGGCCAAATCGCTATGGACGGAAGATAATGCTCTGTGTTTGGTGCGATCAGAAGGGTGTTATCTATTATGAGCTGCTAAAACCTGACGAAACAGTTAATACTGAACGCTACCGACAACAAATGATGGATTTGAATCAAGCATTGCATGAAAAAAGACCAGAATATCAAAAGAGACAACACAAAGTGATTTTGCTTCATGATAATGCACCATCGCACACAGCAAAACCGGTCAAGGAAACGATTGAGGCGTTTAGTTGGAAAATACTTTCGCATGCGGCTTACTCACCAGACTTGGCTCCATCCGATTAGTACTTATTTGCATCTATGGGACATGCACTTGCTGAGCATCGCTTCACTTCTTACGAAAATGGCTCTTTTTTGGCGTAGTATCCACAAATTACCAGAGAGATGGGAAAAATGTGTAGCTAGCGATGAGCAATACTTTGAATAAAATATTTTTTACCATTTTCATACAATAAATGTGTATTTTCTATTAAAAACTTCCGGTTTCATATTTACAGACCTGATAAATAAAAGCAAAAAAGTTTTTAAAAAGTAAATATCAATTCCTTAATATTAAGAATTGATTATAGAAAAACAAATTAAAACTTGTCTAAACTAAATATTTTTGAATGTTCGTCGTCATTTTTGCTGGGTCTCAAAGTCATGGATCCCCTCTTCATTCCAACAGAATTATGTAACTGCCTCCTGTCTTAAAAGTTTCAGACATATAGAGAAATATGGTGAGGACAATAGCCTTTTAGACCAGTACCTAAGTGGCCAGAGAGATATCTGGTTGAGCTTTGCAACCACTACTTATGTGATTTGTATAATAGTATCTTTATTTGTATAATAGTACATAGTCCAGCATTTAGAATGGGGTATTTTTATATATTACACTGCATATAGATAACTCTTACCATGCCTTCCACCTTCTGCAAAAATGAATAATTATTATAAATTTTACTGCAATATTTTTTGTATAAGTGCAGATACATATTTACATTAATCACTTGAAAGTTTTGCCCGAGCGGGACTCGCGGGAAGTTTCTTTTTATACTGTCGAGTCTGAGCCTCGTTTGGGCAAATCTTGTTTCGACTTGTTGGGAGTGTTTCTCTCGAGTGTCATTTGGGCAAATCTTGTTTTAACTTGTTTTTTCCGAATGGAATATATTTTCGTATAGAATTTATTCATTCACAGTTCGTCATTGTGTTACGTCGTGTGTTAAAAATCTGACTGTTAAGTGGTTAATTACTTCAGCCCATCTCTGTGTTTTAATAAGAAGTTGATCGATTAAATCCAAGAGCATGTTGGCCGAATGTTGCTTGGGCTGGAGGTTGATAGAAGACGGAAAGCTCATCTAAGGACAAAATAAATGGTGTGGAGAACCCTTGATGCTGGGAGTGACAAGAGATTTTATCCACAACAGGCAGCTCTGGAGAGGAATCAAAAAATAGCTACATAACGCTCAAAAAACATCTAGGAGTATTGGATTAAATAACATACAATGGCTAATATCATTTGGTACAACATTCCACTCGGTGTCCCTGTTGTACATGCTGCAAATGCATCAAATTTTGTTGTATAAAATTGAATGTGGGCCTCACATCTTGAAATTAGTTTTGTAAAACAACATACAAAACATAAATTACACATCAAAATAACTAATAAAACAAATAAATTGTCTACCTTGATAAATTTCATATCTAAATTTGATTATGTAGAAAAACTTTCACCAGTTATACATAAATACATATCAACACACCTTTGTTGAGTAGGCAGAGAGAACAAATCTTTACATATTTCTATCCAAACACAACCTTCGTCTCCACCACATTTATATATCTCATGTTATATAATCTTCTATTCTAATTTGGTCCATTTGATCTTGCCATGTTTTGCTCAGTCTACCTTTTCCACGCACATCTGATTTGTATACTCTCTTAGTCATTCATTTTTAAAGCATAATGTTTCATTAAAGAAAAAGACTGCACACAAGACACACAAAACATCTAGAGATATATCAGACTACACTAAATTTAACGAACTAGGCAAAAAATGTAATTTTTTTTCCAAAAAGCGTTTCTCTGTATTTGTAAAACAAAGCGAGAATAACATCAATAACAACTTGAAAAGTTTCTGGAATTATGTAAATTCATTGAGAAAAAATGACTCAAACATCCCAAGTTGCATGTTTTATGACCAGAAATCTGCTGATACTGTGGATGGGATTATCAATTTATTTGCAGACTTCTTTAAAAGTGTATATGAAGTGGATTCACCCAATGTATCTAATCCCACACCTTCATATTCCAATACTGTTAACCTTTCTTCATGCTTCGTCACCTCGGACGAAGTAGTTAAAAAAATATATAAACTTGACTTATTTAAGTCTGCGGGTCCTGACAATGTACCTCCCATTTTTTTGAAAAACTGTATATCAGTTTTAGCATGTCCGTTGCAAAACTGTATATCAGTTTTAGCAATTCTATTTAATAAATCATTGGTGGAAGGTCGATTTCCACAAATATGGAAATCAAGTTTTCTCATGCCAATATACAAGAAAGGTGACAAAAGTGATATTTCAAATTATAGATCGATTTGTATACAATCAACGATTCCTAAATTATTCGAGAGTCTTATCCTAGACAAAATTGTTGATTCGATTCGCAATATTATTATCACTCAACAGCATGGATTTATTTCAGGTAGATCCACACTGACTAATCTACTCAAATATGAAAACTATATCTTCAATTCGTTGTCAAATGGAAAACAAGTGGACTCAATTTACACAGATTTCAGTAAAGCATTTGACAAAGTAACTCACAATATTCTATTAAGTAAACTAAAAGCTTTAGGAATAGTTAGACCGCTCTTAGTCTGGATCGAAAGCTACAGGAAAACCGAATACTTACTGTCAAAATCGATGGTTGTCTTTCATATCCCTTCACAGCTATAAGCGGTGTACCCCAAGGATCGCATCTAGGACCAATATTATTTCTCTTATTCGTTAATGATATAGTTGACACACTTAGTGATGTAGAGATTTTACTTTTTGCTGATGATTTAAAAATGTTCAAAGTCATAAATAATACTGCTGATTGCCTTAAATTACAAGAAAATTTAAATAAATTACAAGATAATTTAAATAAATTACAACAATGGTGTACCACCAATAAACTGCACTTGAATCTGAGTAAATGTGAGTCCATTAGTTTTTATAGAAATAAAAATCCAATTAATCACGAGTATTCGCTAAATCAATATATATTAAAACGTGTAGCTTCTATAAGGGACTTAGGAATTATATTTGATGAAAAACTTTCATTTATAGAACATGTGAATAAAATCACTCGGGAGAGTTCAAAAATGTTGGGATTTGTACTAAGAACTGCCCAACATTTCTCGGATTTTCGAACATTAAAACTGCTGTACTGCTCTTTGGTACGCAGCCGCCTTGACTACATCTCATCAATATGGTCTCCTCATTACGCCGCCTATGCACAAACTTTAGAACGTGTACAAAACAAATTTCTAAGATTCATAAATTTTAAACTTGGAATACCACATGAACAAAGAAATTATCCCAACTTATTAAATGCAATGAAACTCTTGAAGCTGTGTGACAGAAGAAAAACAGCCGATATAGTACTGCTATACAAAATCATTCACTCAGTGATTGATGCACCTCACTTACTCACAACCATTTCATTTCATATTCCCACTAGATCCACAAGACAGCTCAATCCCTTTTATACCGAAAATTGCTATACTATAGTTCGGAAAATGTAGGATGAGTCCTGTGACAGCTCACAAATTTGCCCCAATACAACCTTATGTAATGTATTTATCTAAATAACTTGCTATTTATTAAAATTGAGGCTTATATTAAAGTTTATATAATAATTAAAGTTTCTGAACATCGTTACAAGGTTGTATTGGGGCAAATTTGTGAGCTGTCACAGGACTCATCCTACATTTTCTGAACTATAATTATAAAATCAACTCCTCTATAATTCCTATGCAAAGACTTGGGAACGAGTTTTGCAAGAATTTAGATATTTTTAATATAAGTATATATAGTATTATATTTGCCAGAATATCACAATATTTAGAAATAGCTACTAACTTTGTGTTCTCCTTTATTAATATAAATAACGTAATATAAACAAAACATTAAAGACAATACTTTGCCTCTGGAGTTGAGTAACCCTGCATCAACATGTATGAGGGCTTTAATTCTGCAAAGCAACTCGCATCTCGTTCTACTAATGAGGCCATGTGTTTTCTATATCTCAATATCTATCCATAAAAATCTCAAAAAATTCAATATTTGTTCTATGTATGCGTTATTCCACTAAAAACAAATCTGAGTTCTTTACCTCTATAAAATAAATCTTCGACAATTACGAAGTCTGCTTGGTGAAGTTTGGTAATATTTTGTGGTATACATACATAACATATATTGAACTTAAATATACATATAATTATTAAATAATTTTAAAACAATGACTGTAATTTATTAATACTACTGCTTTTTGTATCTTCATGTTAGTTTAAGATAAAGTTGTATTATTTGTCAATAATTTTAAGTACTTTATAACTTGTCACATGTTCATTTGTATATAAAGACACTGTTGTGTCGTTAATTGAATAAATAAAATTAAAAAAATTATTTAATTAAAATAACTTCTGAAATCTTCGTGCCGCTTAGATTGATATAATACATCGATCAATAAGTCCCGGGACTAACCAACAAATGGCGTTTCTAATAACAAATCCATACCATTCTCAGTTAGTACCAGCCTTTAGAAGTTACGTGTCAAACTTTCATGACATTCCGATATTGTGTCATTGAGTTACAGTGGTTTTAGTGACGCTACTTTTGCTATTTTCAAAACAATGGAAAAAACCGAAATTCGTTTGTTGATAAAACATTGCTTTTTAATGGGAAAAAATACCATTCAAACTCAGCGATGGCTTGAAAACTGTTATCCAGGCTCTGCTCCGTTGAAAACAACCATTTGTCGGTGGTATGCTGATTTCAAACGCGGTCATACAGACACAAATGATGCTGAACGCTCTGGTCGTCCAAATGAGGCTATTACACCTCTCTCTCTGTGGTTGCAGTCCTAAGACTGGTTTGCAGCAATTTCAACTCTTCTCCTCCATTCCTCCCTGTCCTGTGCGGCTCTTTTTAAATCTGTATATGTTGAGCAGCGCACGTCCACCAACAGGTCCTCCAGGTACTCTCGGCGTGGGCGTCCCCTAGAGTTTGTCCCCTCGGTCATACCCTCCATTATGGCATGCAAAAGGCCCTCTTGTCGTATTATATGACCGATCCATCTTGCACGCCTTTCGGACAAGATCCTGAGCAGGTGCCTTCCTCCTTCGATTCGTTGGAGAACCTCTTCATTCGTGATGTGGTCTCTCCAGGAAATTCCTAATAGTCTTCTATAGGACCACATCTCAAAAGCCTCTAGTCTCCGTCTATCTCTTTCGGATAGGCACCATGTCTCGCAGCCGTACATCAAGATACTCCATACATAGGTCTTGATGAGGACCTATTACACCAGAAAACATAAAATAACCCCCCCAAAATCGTGATGGAAAATCGCAAAGTAAAGTTGCGTGAGATAGCTGACATCCTGAAGATATCATTTGGTAGTGTTAACACTATTTTGCATGAATATTTGGTCATGAAAAAGCTTTTTTGCATCGGTATGTGACAATGGATGAAACTTGGATCCACCAATATACTCCGGAATCAAATTGGCAGTCAGCTGAGTAGAGAGCAGCCGGTGAAAGTCGTCCAAAGTGACCAAAAACTCAACAGTCGGCCGGGAAGGTTATGGCCTCCGTATTTTGGGATGCTCATGGTATAATATTCATCGGTCACCTTGAAAAGAGAAAAACCATCAATAGCAAATATTACATAGCGTTATTGGAGCATTTGAAGGCAGAAATTGCAATAAAACGGCCCCATATGAAGAAGAAAAAAGTTCTCTTTCATCAGGACAATGCGCTGTGTCACAAGTCAATGATAACGATGGCCAAATGGCATGAGTTGAACTTCGAATTGCTTCCGCACCACCGTATTCTCCAGATTTGGCCCCCAGCGACTATTGGCTGTTCGCAGACCTCAAAAAGATGCTCCAGGGAAAGAGATTTGGCTCCAATGAAGAAGTGATTGCCGAAACTAATGCCTATTTTGAAACCAAAGATAAATCGTTCTACACGGCTGGCATAGAAAAGCGTTGGAATGAATGTATCGCTCTTGAAGGAGACTATGTTGATGAATAAAGAAGAATTTTGGCAAACAAATGTTGTTTTAGTAGTTAGTCCCGGGACTTATTGATCGATGTGTTATTATATGGATATTTTTAATACTTGCAATGCTCTAAACAACTCATGTATAGAATTAGTGATAAAAGTATTGTAATTCTGAAAAATAAAATATTGACAAAGTGCAGCGTATAAGGTAAAAAAAGGTGAAAAAATTTAATAGGGTAATATTTGAGGCATATGCTGTGATAAATAATCTTTTTCAGGGCAAAAAAATAACTTTTTAGGCAGGGAACATCGCAAATGGGTTATTTTGTATGCAATAAAAGAATAAAGTCAAGGAACAACAAACAAAATTTTAAATATAAAGACTTTTATTAAATAGTCAACAATGCTAAAAACTAATCAGAGTTTATTCTATAATATATAGAAACTAAACTAGTCTTATTTACATATTCATATGTAATAGTAAAAAATAAATACGTTTGTGTGTATTTTCCACCTCAGGACTTCATTAATAATTAAAAAATTACTTTGATTAGTAGATGTGGTAGGATGGGACTTTGGTATGTAAGATATTTTTGTGTAGCAAGTTTTTTCACGAGATGATAAATAAATGTATTATACAAATTTTTACTACATTTTAGATTTAAAAAATAATTTTATTTTAATTCAATGCTGACTAGATTTATTGACCTTATCTGATCAGCATGATAGTATTTTATGATCTACTCGTACATTTGTAAAAAAATGTACTAGTATTTTCTTTTTGAGTCAAAAATGGTGCATTACATTAGAAAGTTTGGTTCCAATTTAGTGAAAGTTTTAAGTATTCTATATTGACATTCTTTTGTTGAATTAAGAATTTTCATATCAAATATAAATGTGAGCATTTTTTAATATAAAAGTTATTTTCTAGAATAAAATGTGAGTATGAAGTGAACCCTAAAAATGAAGAATTAGAAATATTTTTATAAACTATGTATCTTGTCGAAGAAAATACATACATTAAACTTTGAGAACAATTATTGTGTTATATAGTACTCTACTTTTGTTGTATACAGTACAACCTGGCGGGTTGATTGCGATAGTGAAAAAAGATTTCAGAGGTTTTAAATGAAAAAAAGACTGAAACCTTTATTAAAAAGGTACTAACAGGAATCGAACCTGCAGCCCCTAGGTCTTACCAACTTGGCTACGGAGATCATCTTATTATGTAAGCTTTAAAGGAATTAAGAAGTGGATACAATATTTTTCTAGTGATTTCATGATAAAAATTAAACCAGTTTTTTTGGCCATGCTCATAAATAAGATGGTCAAAACGGGATGTCGAATGGATTTTATTTTCTGAGTTTAAGGTAAAATAATTTAATATTGCTAGAATCATAAAATAGTTCCCATAATATTAATGATGAAATCAAGAGAATTGATTTTTTAATGCCGTTATAATGTTATATTAAAATGCAATTCAACTGAAACCCCGTCAATGAGAATTTTTGATTTATCAATAAGACCAAAAAAATTATGCAAAAAAGCGTAGAGAGTAGATCCCATAAATCTTATTGTAAAATCACCATATACTCGTAGATGGAATACTCATATTACATGCTTCGATTGAAAAGTCATAGTTTGTCAGTGAGATATATGAAGAAGAATTATGTGTTCAATTTTCTATACGAGTTCTTGAAGATAATTCATAATTAGAGGGAGAGCTTTCTGTTCATAAGACTATGTCTAAAGACACAAATTCAAGTCGAGATGTGGGATGCTCATTTCATTTGCAAGATTATTAATGAAGTCGAAGATAGAAAGTCCAAAGAGCGCAACATTATATTGACAAATGTTAAAGGAAGTCAATCTGTAACTCATATTGATAAACTGAACAGTTCAATATTGCTGCATGACATAAAAAACCAATCATCTGGGTGCTAAGAAGCTTGATAAGCCCCAAACCATTAAAGTTACCCTCAGTAGTGTTAAACAGACCAGATGCACCCTTATCAACAAGACTGCTTAGTAATATATGGTAAATGTTCTGGTGTATAATAATTTAACACCTTTGCAATATGAATATATAAAAACGAAATGGCGAAAAAGGCCCGAGAATAAGTATGTTAATGGTGTGCTATGAATATCTACATTAATGCCAAAAAACTTGAGTAGATTTGATTGCTTCTATCAAAATGTTGTGGTAAGCGAACCAAACTGGTTGATTTACAAAGTTATGTACCAGCACGGACATCTATTTTTTTGACTGAAACATGGCTGAATTGGGAAATTGGTATGGAAGAACTTTGTTTAAATGGTTATACTGTTAACAGATCGGACAGAAAAGTTCAATTGAGTGAAAAAGTACGATATGTTGATTGCAGTTTCCAAAATAATTTACTCTACTCTACTTTTTTTTTTACAAATAATCAGGTTGAACAATCATTCGTCCTTAGGGTTGACTCAAGGAGAATCATACTTAGGTATTGCTACATTCTTCCTTCATCCAGTCTGGACTTGTATGGTCTGCATGTGGATAACATTGAAATAAAAATACCCTTAAGCTACTTTTGTTCTTACAAGTGACTACAATTTGCCAGGGATTTCCTGGAATCCCGGTGATGAAAACTTCATGTATCATATTGTATCTGAGTATGGAAGGATAGTGATAGTCATGTGTAACTTTCTTGGTAAATCTCAGGTGAATGATATTTTTTTTGTGTGATTTGGGTATTATGGTCTCACAATCAGATGATGCGCTTCTTTGTCTTGACTCACATCACCCTCCATTGGACATTTGATGAACACTGCAGACGATAATTTATTAAAGTACAACTCAAGTATAATTATAAGAATGCTGATTATGTGAGGATTTCTGAATATTTCAGCACTATTGATCGGTCTGTTATTCTTCTGGAATCAGTTGATATAAATATTAATTTAGGTTTATTTTATTATGTAATTAATTATACGAAAGAGTTTTCATCCCGAAGGCCTGTACATTCATGTCATCTCCCAATGAGGTTTACATCTGATCTTATAAACTTGATAATAAAAAAAGATTGCTTACAGGATCTATATACAGTCACATTCTGTTACCAATTATGTAAGATTTCAGATGTTGAGGGGAGAAAAAGTACTATCAAAAAATCATTACAAGACATACATGTCCTATATTGAGCAATCCATCTCAACTAACATTAATAAGTTTTGGACATAAGTCAAATCACTAAGAAACAGCTCATCGGGTTTTCCTAGTCAAATGTATTATGGTAATAAGAGTAGCGAATGTATGGATGGTATAATAAAACTATTTGCAGATTTTTAAAATCCGTTTATGAAGATACAAGAAATGAGAATCTGCCATCCTTCTCTGCTAGGGAGTCTACATATTCCAAAAATTAATATTGATGTTATAGATAAAATTAATATCCTTGATGTTAAAAAGCCTCCTGGACCAGATAATGTACCCTCCATTTTTTAAGCTATGCTCTTTCTATTTGGTGGGCCCTCTTTGTACATTGTTTAGTAAATTACTATCCAGGGCTGTTTCTCCAATTCGTGGAAGAGTGGTGATAAGAGTGACATATCAAACCATAGGCTTTTTTGTATTTAGTCAATAATCCCAAAAATTATGGAAAGTATAACTTTGGATAAGAAATGATAAATATTCAGTACTTGGTTTCTGTCAAGCATGGATTTTTGTCAGGTAGATCAACATTAACTGATCTTGTTGCCTGTGAAAATTATATTACTTCTTCAATGGCTGGTAGGGGGCAACTTAATGTCGTATATACTGACTTCAGTAAGGCTTTTGATAAAAAATTTCCACACAATGTTACTGAAGAAATTGAAAAAATTGGGGATACTAGGCAATTTTTTTGGGTGGTTGAAGACTTATTTGTCTGATAGATTGGTGTTAAGATTGTTTCTCATCAATCTTTTGCATTTAAAGCTACAAGTGGTGTACATAAAGGATCTCACGTCAGTACATACTATTTGTTATTGATATTATTGACATTTTTAATGATGTTGAAGTGATGCTTTTTGCAGAAGATATTAAAATGTCTCACGTCAGTACCTTGCTTTTCATACTATTTGTTATTGATATTGTTGACATTTTTAATGATGTAGAAGTGATACTTTTTGCAGAAGATATTAAAATGTATCATATTAAGTCTGTTGATGATCGTGTAGTTTTACAGTGTAATGTTGACAGATTATTTAGTTGGTGTGAGATCAATAGTCAAGATGACCTCTGTGGCCTGGTGGTAAGACACTTGTCTGCCGATCCGGAGGTTGCGGGTTCGATCCCCGCTGGAACCCAGATTTTTAAAAATAGGATTCCAGTCTGATTAACACTTAGGGCCTATAAAACATCTTTCTGGTTGGTTGGAAGAGATTGCCACATGGCAATAAACTCACCAGGTTAAAAAAAAAAATGTTGAATATCAGTAAGTGTTAGGATATCAGTAAATGTACTTACCTTTTGTAAGTTGAAGTTCCCTATATATTATAGTTATACAATAAACAACTCTGCTTTTGCGAGTATCGCAAATTTGTGACCTGAGGATTGTGTTTGATGCTCTGTTGTCCTTTCGTTCATATTAATGGAGCGAGTATACCAGGTCTGTAAATATGAAACCGGAATTCGCTCATAGATGGCTCTAGTTGTCAATGTAGTGACTGTCAAACCGCGTCATTGGCGCCTTTTTCTTGTCTTTACATTTGTCAAAGACTTTTAACTCACAGCAATACAAGTTTAATACAACTACATATGTTTTCATAGTGTTGAACATGGCTGTTTTTGTAAATGAAAACTACTATTTGCAGACAGCATTGATTTTCTGTTATCATTTGAAAAAAACTGCTGCAGAATCGCATCGAACGCTTGTCGAAGCTTACGGTGAGCATGCTCTTGGTAAATCACAGTGCTTTGAGTGGTTTGAAAAATTCGTGAAAGTGGTGATTTTGATGTAAGAAACGAAGAACGTGGAAGACTACTGAGAAAGTTTGAAGATGCCGAATTGCAAGCATTGTTGGATGAGGATGACCCTCAAACGCAACAACTCGCGGATCAATTAAATGTGACACGAGAAGCCGTTTTCACACGTTTGAAAGCTATGGGAAAGATCCAGGAGGTGGGAAAATGGATTCCACATGAACTGAATGAAAGATAGCAGGAAAACCGAAAAACCACTTGCGAAATGCTGCTCGCCAGGTACAAAACAAACTGACTGGTGATGAAAAATGGATATAATTTGAGAATCCTAAGCGTAAAAGATCATGGGTAACTCCAAGCAAACCAGCAACATCGACTGCAAGGCCAAATCGCTATGGATGGAAGACAATGCTCTGTGTTTGGTGGGATCAGAAGGGTGTTATCTATTATGAGCTGTTAAAACCTGGCGAAACCGTTAATAACGCTACCAACAACAAATTATGAATTTGAACCAAGCATTGTGTGAAAAACGACCAGAATATCAAAAGAGGCAACACAAAGTGATTTTGCTTCATGATAATGCACCATCGCACACAGCAAAACCGGTCAAGGAAAAGATTGAGGTGTTTAGTTAGCAAATACTTAGGCATGCGGCTTACTCATCAGACTTGGCTCCATCCGATTACTACTTATTTTCATCGATGGGACACATACTTTCTGAGCAGCTTTTCACTTCTTACGAAAATGGCTCGATGATTAGTTTGCCTCAAAAGAGCAACAGTATTTTTGGCGTGGTATCCACTAATTGCCAGAGAGATGAGAAAAATGTGTAGCTAGCGATGGGCAATACTTTGAATAAAATATTTTTTACCATTTTCATAGAATAAATGTGTATTTTCTATAAAAAAAATCTGGTTTCATATTTACAGACCTGATAAGCATATCAATATTTTTGTGTGGAATTATCAGCTATTTTACCTGATTATTTTTAGCAAGTTAGGAAATAATTTATACATAATTTGTTTATTGATGTCCACTATGCACATAATATGATACTATTTGATCACATTATATGGAATATCTGCCGTGGAATCCTGTGTCTAAATTTTATTCTAGAATGCAAAAAGAAAGTTGATATTGTAATATTTTCTTCGATAAATGAATATAATTACCATTTAAATAAAGTTATTCAAATACACCTATACCTCGCTATACGGCTGCTCTTTATATTAACGACACAACAGTGCCTTTATATACAGATGAACATGTGACAGGTTATACAATTACTTAAAATTATTGACAAAAAATACAAAACTTTATCTTAAACTAACATGAAGATACAAAAGCAGTAGTAATAATAGATTACAGTCATTGTTTAAAATTATTTAATAATTATATGTATATTTAAGTTCAATATATGTATGTATACCACAAAATATGACCAAACTTCACCAAGCAGACTTATGTAATTGTCGAAGACTTATTTTATAGAGTTAAAGAACTCAGATTTGTTTTTAGTGGAACAACGCTTACATAGAACAAAAATAGGATTTTTCGAGAATTTTATGGATAGATTTTGAGATATAGAAAACACATGGGCTCACTTTTAGAACGAGATATTTATACAGCATTTCGCTAAAACGGCCTTTTTTAATTAAGGCACCTTTGCGATTTACGGCCCACAATGTTTCGTTATACGGCCAAAAAAAATGCTGTACTGTTAAGAGTAGTACTCACTGAGATTCTTTGAATCGACTCATGTCGCAATTCAAAATCTGCGCTGCATAGATTCATTGTTCGGATTCAGCCCAGACGCTACTCCACGACAAAAAACCGTGTCCACACCAAGATTCATGGTGCGATTCAGTTCTTTGCGAAAAATGACTGAAGTTGCTCTCTCGAGAATTTCCCTAGCTCTTTTTTATATAATTAAGAATAGCAATAAGCGCAATAAAAATGAAAAAATATGTATACATACAAAATATGTATACAAACAAAAATCAACTCGAAATATATGTGAATGATTTCTAAACTTTAAAGATTTTTTATAATTATTTAAAAAACATAAATACATACCAGTCATACTAGCAGTTCGCGCATAAACGTAATAAACAAATGTGACATGACAGCCAATTTTGGTGTTGCCAAGCTATATTTTTTTTAGTTCTAATTTTATTAATTTCTACTTTTTGACAGACTGTATGTGCATATGAATTCTTTTGTTTTGTAATTTATATGTTTATTTTTTGAATTTCTGTTTATTATTACATGGTTTTGTACTTTTATTTTTATGTAAGCATTTTTATAGGAAATAAAAAGAATAAAATGAGTTATGAACTAAAAACTATATTATTTTATAAAAAATTGGAATAGATCCAATTGAATTTGTATGTTGGAACAGATCCAATGTATTTGTACCAAAATAATTGATTCGTTATACGGCTTTTCACTTTACGGCCAACTTTTCCGGAACTTATCTAGGCCGTAAAGATTTAGAATAAATAGCAAATTTATGAGACTTTTGACATGTAATATGCAGTATAGAATTAATAGCAACAAATTCACAAATCAATCCCCAAGGATTCTGTTGCTCTGTTGTTGAAATTTATAATTTCTTTAAATTATTATATTATGCAAGTTTGACTCTTTTATTATTTAAAAAATTACCTCACATTTACCCGATAATCTTTTTATAGTTAAATTTAAATTTCGAGGTGATGCATGACATATTAAAACATAAAAATATACGATCATTTCAATAGTTGTGGGGTAATTTGAATTGTATTAAGAAAATATCCCAGTCAAAAACGTGAACTATGTGGTTTGTGTTGAAACGGCCATAAATATTTTACAAATACACCTGGAAATAAAAATACTAATCTTAAATCTAATATTTAGAAAAAGACATATAAATTTTGATTGTGAAGTTTAAAAAACATAATAATACCCAGAATTTATAATGCGCTATTTCATAATTTCAGTTTCCCCAAAAAATCGCCAAGAATTGATTATAGGTAGCAATGCAATCATCAGGATAGTAAAAAATTCAGATGAAAAATGCCTCTTAGTAAAACCAGCATGGGAATTAAATCCAGGAAATTTAGGTGTTAAGCAAGTATGCTAATCATTGGGCCACAGGATGGCTAATTTGAATATATTTTTAAAGTTCACCGATGTTTATATTGCATATTCAAGATCAGGATGTAATCAATTAGAATATGATTTTGTCATACTATTAATGAATTTTTAAAGAAAACTTCTAATAAATCCAATAATCTCTGAATATATATGAATAGTTTTGATGTTTCAGATTGGCAATGCGAAGAATATGATGGGGGAATGGCAAAAAAAAACAGTTTTAAGTATTTTATTTAAATTAGCAACAGATTTATTTTCTACTAATATTAGAAAATAGATTTTTTTCACTATCAAGAATTTCACTATCACTATATAGAACTTGTAAGCTGAATGGGAAATTATATATTTCATGGAGTAGAGAAAATAGATTATTTCGATAATGAGGATAAATATAAAAATTGTATAGTATTTATACATTAAGTGCACAAGGCTTCATAATTAATAAATAAATACTGACATGGTAAAAACTTAAATATTTTTTTTTAAACTTGCAAATAACATTAGGTTTTCTTTTATTGGCTTTTGCTGAATTCTATTTTTTATTACAGTAAATCTTAAGACTAATGTTGAAGAAACTTCCTTTTATACTGATTTAAGATCAAGTCCTTTTTCTCTTGCTGCTCGCTCTATTTCTGCTTCAGTTATGGTGCCATCTGTAAGTACTTTTTCATCTAACGCCATTTTAATTTGGGCTAATTCAAATTTGGTTTTGGAATAGTTGTATCTGCAGTGCATCCAATAAGCCATTGTGGTGACTGTAAAAGTGGCCATAGTGCAGTGAGATGCATGTCTCACGTGTGATGTGAACATGAAATAAGCTAGACCAGACGCTATTCCTCCACCAATGCCATAAAGAAAACTATTTCGGAAACATGGCATCTCTGTTATATCTCTCCCAAAAATAGTATGTTTCTGTAAATAAAAGATAATCAAATTAATAACATATTTAATGAGAATAAAGGCATGCCCCGACATCTGATGCTTCACATTTACGATGCATAAACTGGATATGATTTGTCAATAAGTGTGTATTCATATGAAATTTTAGAGCACACTCGGAATTTTATTCTATATTGTATGTAATAAACCAATGAAACTTAAAACCTGAAAAAATATTGGCAGTCGGTTCAAAGATTAATGTCAGAATTAGGAAGTATTAAATTTTCAACCCATATTGACAAAATGAAGTTTCTTTAAATGCTTCTTACACACTAGCTTCTTTCTTCCTCTTTCGCGAAATTGTATGAAATGGTAATATCAGTTTCTGAAAACTTTCTTATACATAGATACTATTATGCCGTTTCCTTTCATGATAGGCAGATGACAGAGTGCCAGATTTTCCTATCTCGACACACATATTTAATTTCTTCCATATCCATACACCTTTTCATACAACTCCTACGATTTCTTTGACTTCTTAAATTTCCTTCTTTCAATATATCATTCACTTGATCTAACCATACTTTGCTCGGTCTTCCTCTGCCATGCCTTCCAGTCACATTTGCACCGTATATTTGTTTTGTTAGTTTTTTTACATTTATTTGTTGCACATGCTCAAACCATCTCTGAGTGTTGTTCGTCATCTTACTCAACACATCAACCTTTATTTCAATTCGCCCCTAATCACTTCATTCTTTCATACATTGCCTTCTTTATATATATATATCTAACCTTAACTTCTTTATATATATCTAATTTTTTTGTTCTTCCAAAAATGCACCAGTTTTCTGCAGTAATTTTGATATTGAGTGACGTTTAAAATATTTTCATTTCCTAATATCACTTAAAACATTCAGTGCTGAGGACATGCCTTGCATATTCATAAAAATTCACACCCAGTGCGCATGACACACCAGGCGTGTTTTGTTGATAGGGTGTTTGTGCATTCGTGAAATTTTTCCACACAATATGATTTATGTAAAATTTTATTCATAGTAAATGTGTTAAACATTCTTCTTCCCTATATATGATATAGTATTAAGTACATGAGTTGCTTTATACTACAGCAGCATCAAACAATTTGTATTATATTGTGTTACAATTTCACTGTACATTATATAAGTTCAACTTGAAAGGTGTATTATTACTGTCATGTAGAAATCTTTAACTGACCAGAAATATGTAAAGGAGGGCTTAAGTGAATATCATACTGGAATTTTAAAAAAATGGATAACGGAAATCGAACCTGCAACTTCCGGGTTGGTGTCTCACCAACTAGCAACTAAGCCACGGTGGTCGTCAATTTGATATAATTATAGGTAAAAAAATTGTATTTGCATTTATGTAGTGGTCATTGTATTCGTGTCTAGCGTGACAAGTGCGTTAAGTTCAAAATCAACAAACGAATCAGGTTATGATTTCAATTCAATGTATGTTCTTACATAATAATATTTAGAGTATATATGCTAATGTAAATAACACTGGTATATCGCATCAAAATCATACTAAAAAACATTATGGCTTAATTGATTTTTATTCAAAAATAAATTAAGTTTTCATTCAACATTTCTAAAAAAAAACTATTTATGAATATTCACAAGTAACTTCACTTACCTTTACCTCTTTTTCTTCTGTATCCATTCTTGTTCAAATATTTTTTTAAATGATATAATTAATTTATATATTATATATTTAGTATTTAATTTATATTACTTACATACAAAATAAGTATTTGACGTTCAAAATCAAGAAACCTAACCTGAAATAATGACATTTGACATCTCGATACATTTTTTATCACAAATTTAAACGCGTGCGCATTATAATACCCCGAGTAAAAATGTATTGAAAAATTACTATCTCTTGCTGAGACAGTAGACGAGTTGTATTGAGACTTTTTATGCACTTTGAACACATTGAAGGCCATTAAGTATTATATATCTGTGGCGTTATGGCAGAAGTTGATATGTCCGTTTTACCTTAGTTTACAGGAGAAGCAATATTAACTTTGATAAGCTGTTAAAATCAGTTCAAATAAGCATTTTTCAGGTTTTTTCAAATAATATATATTTTGTTTGGATAATGACTGACACACCAAGTTTTGCCACAACATGTTGAAAAATGTTTTCTATAAATTGGGAGAATAAACACAAAATGACAAAAAATGGACATATCAACTTCTGCCATAACGCCACAGATATTATGTTTTATTCAGTCAAGCTAATATTATCAATGTTGCCATTCTTATATAATTTATTTTCTAAAAATATGTGTTCTTATACGGGTAATACAAAAGACCGACTAAAATGCTGAGGGAAAATATATTGAATGAATAAACCAACAAACAAAATGACAAAAGAGATACCAACATAAATGAAAATACATAATATTATTATATTATCTTTTTTTTAAACTTGATGTATAATAGTAACCTAGTAAATGACGCACGTGGGGAATCGAGCTGTTTTTATCTTGAAATAACAAGTTTTGAATTTTTTTACAATTTAGAGAAAACTATTGAGAAAAATTGTTTTAAAAAATATAAGTGCTATTCCATGAATCCCTAACTAAAAATATAAGTGGAGTATTTTACTATATTTTTCCAATGCTAGGCATATTATATTTTTGTTGTATGAAAAAAAAACTGTAACTACAACTTTGTAGTTATAGTTGTCTACAGACAACAAAATGTCTAGTAAAATCTCGCCAAAGTAAAATGATTTTCCCAACAACATGAACATATTTTTTTAATAAAATTTGTGATTTTGATTATGATACTTGCATTTGTCATTTTAAACTATTTTTTTAAAACGATTTAAAATGCTGCTTAGTGCAGATGTCATTTTTTTGCTTAAAGTTACCTAAATACAAATAACATAAAATAAGTATATATTTATGTCATATTAAATACTTAAATGAAATCATGAACTTGGTGTTTTGTTCGTTTTACAAAATGATAGAGAATTTAAAACTGAATCTGTTGACATATTTAACGCACTTATAGGTTTTTACCTAATTACTGTTTTGCCACTTACAATGTCAGTATATTATTTGAGAACCTTAAATCTGCTTGTACATAAATAATACTTAAATTCATATTGTTGTATATTTTTTATGTTCATTAGAAGTTTTCATTAAGATAAACTGACCGTTATACGATCAATTGTAGTCTCATATTGTATCATCCGGAAAATTTAAGCACACAGTTAATACAAGTTTATATTAAATTTATTTACTATGTATGTTCAAATTTTTCCAATAAAATGATGCAATTTGTTCGAAAGAAATGTTCGAGTACCTATAAAGTGCCATGAAACGGGATATATTACATTTCACACGAGAAGGATTTTTTCTTTCAAAGACGCGCTTAGCAATTTTTCTTCTTTAAGACAAATGGGTACTGAAATATGGGTCTAAACCAGGGCTTCTTAAACTTTTTTCATTCACGACCCCATTTATGATTGCGAGTTTCCTGGCGACCCCATTTATGATTGCGAGTTTCCTGACGACCCCATATAAATATAAAAGAAAGATAAATAAATATTTTTTGATGATTTATTTATTAGGTAACAATATACATATGAAAATATATAGTTTTAGAATTCGTTTAGAAACATACAAATTTTTTTAAATTTAAAAATTTTAATATTTGACATTAAAATCTCTCGCGACCCCAGAATTTTGCTACGCGACCCTATTTTTTAATTTTGCTATGCTACGCGACCAGGCCTTCTTAAACTATGGGTCGCGACCCATAGTTTAAGAAGGCCTGGTCTAAACGAAAAAAACTTACCTCTACGGAAAATCATACAAAATTTCCTAAACAATAAAGATCTTCAGTAAAATAACATAGCTCCAAGCATCCAACCTTGATAAGACAAATATATAATATTTCAACTTACTTGCGCCGATTTGTTGACGACGTTCGCTAGAATAGCATTATTTTAAAGAAATATATTATCTTAAAAATCTTTTAATTTTATTAAAATCATTTTATAAGCGCTTCTAAATAAACTCGAGTGAAATAAGGTCTGAAAGAACAATTAAATCTGAGATGTCAAAAATGAATAACAAGTCTACAATTTACTTAACCATTTGCACCGGTTATGCTGCCTCTGGTTTAAGGGCAGCTATCTAAAATATTACGACCTAGTTGAGGATTGATACTCGTAATAAGTCACCTCGGGGTTTATATAAAAAAAACTCTAATTAGTTTTTAACAGCTTCTACCTTCAGTTAGCGTTAATATACATTTATTATTCTCTATTGTTATTGTTCATGTTCACATACGAGTATATTGTTTTATTGATCGAATGAATGAAGCAAAACATGTTTTTACAATGAAACCAATAACATAGGGAATTTTTAATTCCTCTACCTTCACGTCAACGTCTTATACTCGTAACTAATACCGCGCTAGAATTTTTTTAAGTAATTAAGTTCACAGAATCTCATCATATTATTTTCCCTTAAAAGCCTGTCTTGTTTCACCCTTTCTATTTCATTACTGTGACCAAGCGTTTATTTTGACACATATAATTTTTATTTCTTTAGGAGGCATTTCCTTTTTATGTTATATTATTCTTAATTAAGAAAGCCATCTTGAGATGGTTTGGTCATATTAAGAGAATGAGTTGCGAAAGATTTACGAAACAAATATATGTATGTCTGGAATGAATGGAGAGCGGTGAAGAGGTTAACCGAGGAAATAATGAAAGTACAGTTAGATTTTTTAAACTAAAGCAAAGGCTAGAAGTGTGAGAAACAGAAAAGCTTGTATGATGAGATGCATGGATCTGGACTAAGTTCTAGCTGTGTGCATGGATAGAAAGCCCTAGAGATCTGTACTCTCTGCCTATTTCAAAAGGGACATGGCGTGATGGTATGTATTTTCATATTTCGTAGAATCGATAATTTTAATTACAAATTATGTCATATCAACACTGTCATTTATGAAGTATTGATAAAAGCAATAAAAGTAATTATCTGTGTGAGTTGAAATATTCCTTGTAAGCTGTATGAAGAACTTATTCCATTTTTAACTTCTCAGATGAAAAGACCTAATATAAAAAAGTACTTTATTACATGAGAAAAAATGAAACAGAAACAAAAAGATTTTTACCCTCTGCATTTAAGACAACACATAGTTTATATTCAGTAAAAATATGATGTAATAATTATTTTCTATTCAAATTTACAACCGGGTAATAAGATCGTTCGGCGGTTTTATATAATATTATAATTTGTATTCTAAATATTTAACTGATATTTTCTATAGGCGTCATGGATTGCACTACCCTTTTTAAAGCCTACAATATATTTTTATTATTATTATTATTTTTATTCTGTAAAATCACATTTTCGTTCTAAAATATTTCAGAATAAACTACTTCAGCTTAGAAGTTCTTTATTAAATATATAATACGGTATATTGATTCCCTAAAAGTAAATAAATGCCCTTTTTTTGTTGTGTTTATTACACTTACATTGTATACAGTTCCACCTGGCGGCTTATTGTAAAAATCTTTTTCAACCAACTACAAAGATGCTTGCGGAACGCTCGATTATGTAGCTGAAGATTTAGATTCGCATATACGTGTACCATAAGAAACAAACTGTTATCTGTTAGACAAATAGTTGTAAAATACCATTCGGAATACCGAGTTGATCAATTGTCGTTAGAGAATTCGATGATTTACTCTATCGAATGCTTTTGTCAAGTTGTGATATGAGAACATGTCTTGTACTCGTAGATATTACAAATTCCCTTTAACGAACCCGATACGCTGCCTGCTGTAAGTATTATCTAGGGGGTTGGGTGTTCTAGGCTTTTTGATGACCTTTGGCAATCTAGCGATCGCGATAGAAGTTTAGGGAGGCAAGATCAAAAACTTTTACCCCTATTCATCTTGCACCTGAATTCAAAACGATTTAAAAAGTGAAAAAAATAGAGGTTGGCGAGTTATGTATTGAGAATGCCACCTAAGAGCTGCGCTATTTTACTGTCCGTAAGAGACTCAACGAATCACACACACGTCCATCCTACCTTGCATCAATCAGTGTTCCGATAAGGAGATTTGCAATCTTGGCCTAGCGTATAAGAACGTTGAGTGCCGAGCTGTATACAGACATGTATGTAAGCATTTTATGACTTCCCTGCGTTCCTGGTGAAACATATAGGGCGGTGATGACGACGATGTGGAAAAACAGGCCGGTACCCATTTATTTTTGGATCTATCATGAACCAAATCCGAAACTCCCGGTGGAAGAAAAGCGTTTTACCAATAAGGACACGGAGATCGTCAAACCAGAAGATGAAAACAGTTAACTTGGTGAATCTGATTGGTTTAAATGGTGAATTTTCATGTTCTAAATCAACTTTTGTATTTAGTTAGTGTCAGCAGTTTCTTAATCGATATTCCACATAAAATAGCTTAAAGTATGGTCGCGCCCCATTAGTACCATGAGGGCGCTATTAATTTGGGTAATTTTCTGGAATCGTTATTAACTAATGATTTATATAATTTTATCCTAAGACGCTATTTCGTGATAAGACTCCGCAGTCTCCGGCCGCGGCAGCGGGCGCCTTTAGACATCTCGCTATCTATTAGCCTAATGAAACCCTTGGAATAAATTACAAATGTCATTTCTTCAGAGAGGAGAGACCTTATTCTGCAACAGATACATACGAACCGCTTTTTATGGACATTATATTTATTCATAAATATATCAAAGAACGCAAAAAATCTTTAACAACGAGTGAAAACACGTGAAGTTATTAATTAGTTTGATTCTGTAAAAAATGGAGACATTCTGATTTTTGCGAAGTTTAATGTTTGCCTCGAATAATTGCCGAATTTCAAAATATAAAAATACAAAAATACACGTATCTGTACTGGAATGAAGTATTACTATATCTGTCCATGTGCACACGTTAATCTTGAGAATCACTTAATTTAATTTTATATTGTTTTAACAAGTTTATAGATTATTCCTTGAGAATGGTATGGATATCCGATAAACTGTAAAAAATACAAGGGATATACAATGATTGACTCATGGTGATTCACACCATCACACCTTATTACTTTTTGGGTAAACAGAGATATATTTCTACACCTTTATATCCTCGCACACAGCTTTTGCCATGTCCGTACGAATAAATTTCGTCATATATGTGTATGATATTTTGTTTCTCATAATTGTCACTTCCGTCTTAGTTGAAATTTCATCAACTATCTCCTTCGATTATTTTATGAGTCTAAAGCTGCTTTGCTGTGTTAAGTCCTTGCAATGTATGTTTCAATGTATCAAAAAAACTGACAACCACTTTATCATGTTTTTTTATAACAGCCTTTTCTAACAAACAGCTATCTCTTATTCGACCATTCTTTACTCTATCATACGCAAGACATGTATTTCTACCGTATTTGTTCTACAATTTACTCTAGCATACGCAATACACGTATTTCTACCGTATTTGTTCTATACTTATCACTCCTATTCAATCTTCGGGTTTCACTTCCACTCATCAAGGTGGCCAGCTTGATAAATGAATTAATTACTCGTGTCTTACAACTATCGATTTGCATTTGAAGTAGATAAACACCTAGTTCAAAGCGTTATAATATATATGTTCTAGATTGAAAATACATAATAATATTACATTTATCAACAAAAACAAGGAAACGGCGTAAAAATGAGGTCAAACCTACCATCAACCGTCAAGTATGATAAACGGTACAGTATCAATTGTGATGTCATAGCGCTCGCCGATAAATTTGACTGACGACGATCAAATCAATTTGTTTGTCACCGTCTTTATAGTCAGAGAGGACCAACTAATGTATAATATTTTTGTTTTAATTTTTTTTTTCTCAATAAATCAACGTTTTCTTTGTGTTCCCTATCAAAAGATGAATGTTGGATCATAGCCCTCCTATACTAATACATATTTAACTTTTTTGAGATGCCCAGAGGCTCTGAATGCAATATTTTCCACGATAAATACGGGACAGTCCCTATGGTCAAGTTCGTATGATGCTTACTTTCAGCCAGGGGTTTTGGGTTCGATTCCCGAAGGTAGTCGAAAAAAGTTGAATATTCCTAGTCTGGTAGAAGAGTTCGTCCGGTAATAATATCCACAAGCGTAAGAAATGTGCTAGTGTTCTTGCTTTTTCCCGTGTGATTATGAACCACGAGTTCCATGTCTTCTCAAGTGGTTCTAAGCCCGAATACTTGATGAATGATATCAAATACAATATTATTTCCCAGCCACGCTTTCAATATGTCCGAATCACCGATTCGGATGTGTTGAAAGGGACTATACTAATAAATAAGTTAAAAGCTGGTCGTTTTAAAATAAAGTAAATTTTGATGATTTTTTGGTAAAAATAGTACATTTATCTCCAATTATACCTATTTTATTTTCATGCCAAAAATAAGGGAAACTTAATAATATGTATAGTGGCTTATATGTTTCTCCTAATATCCCTTAAATCGTCTTGATATAGGTCATTCATAAAATAAGTATTGTATAGCAAATATCAATTAAGTTTTCCCGTAGCAATGCTCTTAGTCAATTTTAATTTTATGTTTAAGATACATTCATTGAATGAGTATTTTTAGTCAACTTTGTTTTTATGTTTTTTTCATGTCGAAACTTACTGACCTAGCAGAGATAGATTAAAACATAATACACACAAAAATAATTAGCAATGCGTGACTTTTACTAGCCACAAATTGCTAACTAAAAGATTAGAAATAAATAAAAATTATGACGCGAAACATGAAAAATTTCTTAAGTAATTGAGGTTTTCAGTTTTTTTCCAAATCTTATAATGATTATGCATTTATTTTAAATTGTAAAGCGAACAACATGTTTATTTTTAAGACAATTTACGAAATTTTGTTAAATATACAATTAACGAAATTATTGTCGTATAACGATCTCCGTGCCCTAGTTGATAACACTCGTCGATCTATCTTCCGATTTGGAGGTTGCGAATTCGATTCCCGTTGGTGCTTAGTTATTTTAAAAAGGGTATCAGTCTAGCTTTCATTTCAGGCCCATTTATAACCATTTTGGTTCATTGTACGAGTAAGAGATCGTCACATGGCAATAAACCCACCAGGTTGTACTTAGTATAGTACAACCTCTCCCAATGAGCCATATAATATTTATAAAGATACGTGCTGATTTCTTGGGGAGAGGTTACATAATATTTCTTCTTATATACAAGGAAATATGAAGAAACTCCAAACTAATCAAATTTGATACCTTAATAAACAAATAAAAAAAAGTACAATTAAATATTTTAAATTGTTAAAAAAATTGTACACGAGGCATCCTCAGATATTTTTATTGATTAATGTTCTTTTCACTTAACATTTTGTCTCGTTTTATTGAAAAATCATTGATTTTTCAACGTATACCTTAATTTCTTTATCAATAATGAAAAATGTCATTTTAATTGCATCTTCGTTAAAAAAATGATGTAATATTAATAAAAAAAAATCATGACGACATTCTGGCACAGGTTTCAAATACCTGAAAAACGTTTCCATTTTAACGGGTTTACCATAAAATCGATATCGTCAGAGTTAAACACAACCCTTCCGGGCCTCGCTCCAGTGGCCGATAGGCACTAATCAGGGCGACTTCCGGCAGGAAATGAGGAGGCTCCCGCTTCCCGCTCTGTGGCAGCGACACCCGGCAGCCTGACGGCGTGCCGTCACTCACCTAGGGCCGTCTCTACTTTATGTGCAATGTGTACGGTGCACGCAAGCGGCTAATTCAAGGGGCGTAGATACCCCCCCCCCTCCCCTTGATTATTCATATATTAGAATAAACACCGTCTATATGTTTTATTTAAATATTATTTTGTTTGGAATAACAGGAATTTTCAATAAAAAAACACCTGAATTAAATGACATTTTACGTAGATTTAAAATTTTCTCATGCATTTAGAACAACAGAGTGTAAGATTTTTATTATAATTATTGACAGCAAGCATAATTTTGTCAATTTATCATGACTGAATGTCGTGATTTCTTCAGTCCCCTTGCCCAACTAATTATGTCTACGTTATCCTATCCAAATTCTCCTCTCATCTCCGTATTATATGGTCAATTAATTGCAGTATTCATCGCAGATAAATCGTGGACAGTCTGTCTTGAATATAAAGTTGTTGTATGATGGATACATTGGCACGCCACTCCGTCCAAGGTGTCCTCAGCATGCATCATTAGCACCACGCCTCGAAAACATCTGCCCTTTCCTCATTTTTACCTCAGTGTCCAGGTCTCCGCTTCACGTAAGAAGATCGAGAAGATCTGAAAATGAATTAACTTTTTTGTTTGCAATGTTTCGCTTGTATGAACTTAATATAAATGTGGAATTCATTTTAATTTTAACTGGCATGTATTATAGAATTAATTTAGCACTTTTCTATTTCTTTAAGGGTATCAACACTGTGGTATAACAATACTGACAAAAAGCTCAAATAAGGTCTACGCTGTATAAAAAGTCTTATAAATCTAGTATTTTTATTACTTATGTACTATATAATTATTGGCTTAACTTGCGATTTTAAAATCCAAAAATACGATAAAATTAAGTAAATTTCATTACGTAATTACAACATTATTTCGATGTGTTCATAGCAATTTTAATATAAATTAAAATGTGTTTACTTATCAGATACTTTTAATAAAATACGGTATTTTGGTTTTCCAGCACATCGGCGGCATACTTCTCTAGCAAGGGCTCAGTACTCGTATTCACGCTATTGCATTCACTGTCCTGGGCCGACACGATTTGATTTTTACTGATAACGTACCATTTGTTTAGGAGAAATGATTTTTTTTTTCGATTCTTCAAGTTAAATATAAAAAGTATAATCAATTTTTTTTCTAAAAATAATAATCATACTCTTTTGGGTTAGTTATTCTTGGATATCATTTTGTGACAGTCCGTTTACTTGTGATTATTCTCGAAATAAAAGTGAGGCCATCATTGACCTGTTGACAATGATCGTGACACATGTTGGCCTGATGCTCCTTCTGGTCGACCGTCAGCAGCCGGGGAACAAATTTGGCCGCAATGTGATGCATGTTGAAATTATCCGTCAAAATTGATTGGACTGTGCCAAACGACATCCAATCATGTCACAAACTTCTCTGATTGTTAATTGTCGATTTGCACGAATAATTTTCTGAATTTCAACGACATTTTCGGCAGTTGTGCTGATACAGGGATGCCCCGGTTTTTCATTATATTCAAGTGAGGTTCGATCATTTTTAATATCACTCATAATATTGGGTTCAACTCATGGTTTCATCACCATAAGCCTGGTGAAACATTGTAAGAGTCTCAGCCGCTGTTTTTCCTAGTTTTAAACAAAATTTGCTGTTCACGCGCTGCTGGAATTTTACATTCATCTTGGCAATCGCAGAGGGTTCAAAACACGTGATAACAAAATTTCATACGAAACAGATATGGATGCATAATGCACAAATATTATTGGCAGACTGAGTCTCAAGACTTAAACCACCATCCCGGAAGCATAATTTCTGTCCGGTTTTATATTGATCATACCTCGTATGTTTGAGCTGAAATAGTATAAATACAGTTATTTCAGTAAATGAACTCTGAAGATTAGTTTTCTTAAGTTCGACTAAATTTCTCGATCCTTTTCAATAAAACTTTTTTCATTATGTTATTTCAAAATTTTCGTTCTGCCGGCACCATAATCAATTTCAAAAGCAATTAAACATAAATTATTAATCAATATCGAAATTAAAAGCTATAATTTTCATAAAAACGGTGGAACCTTTCTTCCAATGATTTGCTCGAGAAACTTTCCTACTCTCAATATGATGTACTTTCTTTAGATTTGGAGTAAAACAATTCATTAATATTTATTATCTAGAACTTCAGATATTTAAAGGAATTCTCGTAAATATTTTGATTTCAGTTGAAAAGTTTTTTAATATATTGTACCTACCAATCTATTAAAACTTATAAATTGTTCCTACTTACTTAAAATAAATACGATATTAATTCAAGATTCATTTTATGATTTGATAAAGATTTTTCACGTAAAACGAAATACTTAAGAATGAAAATACGTAATGAAAACACCCATACCTTAACGCTTTGTAGTATGCAGAGGACAGATCTATACGGCTTTCTATCCATAGACACAGCTCTCATCTCGTTCACAAACATCTCTTACAATTCTCCTGTTTCTCATACTTCTAGACTTCCCTTGAGTTAAAATTTCATCAACAATCACCTTCACTCTTTCCTTGGTCTACCTCTTCATCGCTCTCCATTCATTTGGAGACGAAAACCTTTGCTTCGTTAGTCTTTCGCAATTGACACTTATTATGTATCATATATAACATATACAAAAATGACTTATTAATCTAAATATGTAACAACGCTTTTTGACATATGAAAAATGAGGAGCTTTTGGAGGTCCCCACATAGGCATGTAAGTGAACGTCTGATGCGAATGTAGTGTGTGATTAGGAATTGTTAGATATGATTTTGATACCGTTGTTAAGATTAAAATACTGTTGAAATTGTGTGTGTGTGTGTGATGATAGTTTGATTTGATTCACGTGTGTGTAAGAATCTGAATGTTTCAGCCGCGTGTCTAAGTATTTGGGACAAATATATGAAATTTGTGAAAATTTCAGTCACTATAAAAACAGTTCAATGTAGTGTCCCTCCAACTTACTAGGGAGTGAATAGTAAACAGACCATCCAACATTTCTTGTGAAATGCCGTGACATTTTTTATGAAACTGCGCTATACAAGTGTATTTTTATATTTCCATTAAATATCCCTTACTTGATAATTTGACCATTTTGTTAAAACTTTGAAAATAACGTTTCTAGTTGAAATAAACCAAGGTGAAAGAAAAATCGGATTCATAGCGCTGGCAATTCAATTTGACTTAGTAAAAATATTGTCAGTATTCCCTTTGACGATATAAATAATTATCATTTCACAAGAGCAATTAATCAGCTGTCGGTGTCTGCTGATACCGCCACGATGACTGATTTGGGGAATAAATCAGGGAGAAGATTATCCACTACGCTTCGAGATAGAAAAAAACTAAATTCAAATACCTTTATCACGGTTTGAACAATGGAAATTCTAAATTCAGCCTAGAAAATTTTCATGAGATTTCTTAACTCAGCTGAAAAGATATTTAAGAAGGATAAATCTGTATTCAAGATTTTCTACATAGAAAAGTATAAATTCAGGCATTCAATTTAAAACACTTTTTTTGCACTTTAACATATTGACTGCTGAATAATTTCTTTCATAATCACTGTGCTGTTATAAAAATTAAAAAAGCAAGTACAATTACATCCATTTCCCTGCCGGGCTAGGTAGATAGAACAGAGCGCCATACTTTCCTAACTTGATATACATCCTTAGCCTCTTCTATATTCATACACCTTCTCATACAACCTCTACGATTTTTCTGACTTTCTACTTTTCCATCTTTCAAAATTTAATTCACTTGATTCAACCATATTTTCCTTGGTCTTCCTCTCATACATCTTCCACTCATATCTGCACTGTATATCTGTTTTGTTAGTCTTTCTTCATTCATTCGTTCTACATACCCAAACCATCTCAACATATTCTTATTCACCTTACTTAGCACATCAGATTTCAGTTCACATTTATCCCTTATCACTTCATTCCGGATCCTGTTATACATTATCACTCCATGTACCATATTCTTCTCAATGCACGTATCTCTACAGCATTTATTCGATTCCTATTCACTGCCATGTATGATAACGTTTAGACATCCTATCCTATCCTATCACTACCGTAAGGCCACTTAGGGCTCACTTGGTTTTGAATTCAAACAAAGAAATTGGGATCGACGATAGACATTTTGAGCACCCAGCAAAAGTTTATATGAACGCCTATAGGCTTTTTCAGCACCATTATAATACGCGTTCAATACCAAACTCATAAGTAAAAGAAAGAGATATCTTTTATAGTGCTTTTTCAAAGTGCAATTTAGCTCTAAGAGTCAATGATGAAATAATATACTATCCACCAGACAATTAATGGTAAGAAAACTACTTTAGTGAATAAATACCTACCTAAAATGTTTATTTCCAGCAATATGCTCGACAAAAATGGTTGAAGTAAGTAAGATGCTTTCATTTGGTAGTGGTGATTAAAGGAACCAGGAATTGAAACAAAACATATTTCTTCTTCTTCGAAATTCCTTTCCTCTTCGAAGGTTAGTGAATATCGTGACTATCATGTCCTTTGAAGCAGTAGCTCTGAACAAAGATGCCACAGTGAAACCACACCACTAAGTTCTTGAGATGCGTCTACTTTCCGCACTTCTTATGCCCTGAATTTTACTCTGCAATATTAGTTTAAGGATATCATATTTTATCCTTGTAGTATATGTCCAATCCACTTTCTATGGTGGATAATACATCTTTATTTTTCATCCAACTGTTTCAAGATATCATCATTACGGACTTTCTTAACTAATGAGACTTTCAGCATTCTTCGATAACACCACATTTCAAAAGCTTCTAGTTCCTTTGTAGTGACCTGAGTACATGTTTACCACGGATAAGTATGGATGATAACATATGTACTCGTAGCAACGCAAAATTCGCATGTGTCAGTCGAGACAAATCTTTATCGCAAACGAGATCCGACATTTTGAAGAAGCAATTTTATGGCATCTCCACTCTTGAGACTGACCCCACTGATCATTCAGACAGCATCTTAGATATTTACATTGCTGGATTCGTTCAACAATTTTATTAGTTCTATTAAGAAGCACAATTTCCATACTTAACTTTTAATGACACTTATGTTATACATTTTGTCTTTGATATATTAAAAAAAATATACATAGTTTTATTTCGTCGCTTTCACTAGACTACTCCAAAAATTACTTCCAAGTGCTAATAAAAACATCTGATGAAAGAAATCTTGCATGCCAGTTATCTCTGTAGCCTAGTTGCTAAGATGCTGATTTTTCATCTGGGAGTTTCCGATTCCATTCCCGGTGGAAGCTAACGGAATGAATATAATAAGTGTAATCAGTGCTTTTAAAAAAAAAAAGGTGCCGGAGCTCACTTCTTGTTAAGCTATTTGTAAACCGTAATAAAGGTGGGGGAGCGCCACAACATTGTGCTCCACCGTAAAAAAAGCATTGACAGTGCTTTTTTAAAAAAAAAACAGGTGCAGGAGCTCACTTCTTGTCAAGCTTTTTCTAAACCGTAAAAAAGGTGGTGGAGCGCCGCTGCACTGCGCTCCACCGCAAAAAAATCACTGAGTGTAATACTTGTAAAAATACAACCAGTCCGAGACCTACAGAGAATTGAGCCCAGAATATCTGAGTGCTGAGCAAGCATCCTATTTACTAATCCAAGCTATTTACTAATCCACTCAACATTCCATAACGATTTTTTTCTATCGAATCTCTCTAGGATATAATGTTGAGAACGAGTGACTTACTTTTTGGAGGAGAAGATTTTTTTCTTCCCAATCCTGTGGCTTTGTGTTGTCCATTGGGGCAGTGGGCAGGAGGGTGGAGGCCGGCTCGTACAATGCAGCCTGGGGAATCTGCCGCGTGTTGTCCTTTCTCACGAGGAGAGCATTGGCGTTACATCATAGATTATATTAGTCCTATATTTTATTATTATTCATAATATTACTTTAAAGGTTCGGTCTCATGATTATTGTCTATTTTTGTTATAAAGATTGTTCTTTTTTCTTCCACTCTTCGATTGCTGCCTTTTGGAGTAGCTGGACCCAAAGCATGTAGATAATAGCTAGGCTGTTGGTATAACACATTAGACTTCTTGAGTTTACACTTATTGAGAGATAAAGTAGACGCCCATAGAATGATCTTTGGGCACTTAGTATCGCTAGGCAAATAAATATTTTTTTCCTGATTATTTTCTCAAAAAGTTAATGGGAAATTCCTTATGGAGGTAATATCGCCCCCCCTGGAGGGGGGTTTTAATTTTTAGGGGCCATTAAGGTTCACGAAATAATCAATTATCAGGGGGCGATAGTGTTGCAATAGAATTATTGTGGTATTTATTAAATATTTCAAATTTAAATAAATTCAGCCTCATTTGCAAACCTCATTTGTTTTACAACCGTAAAACAGTGTCAATTTAAAATTAAATATGAGAAATCTATGCATTTAAGTAACATGTATAGCATTGTATAAATGTGGAACGAAAGTTATTTTACGTAAAATTAGAAATAACACGGTTTCATAAGATAAGAAATGAACCAAAAGTAAGTACCATGAAACACATTTTTTTATCTTCTCGACATTAAAAGAATTAAAAATATATTATGCTATACAAAATAATATAGATAAATTTGTGAAACATAATTTTTATTTTATCTAAAATTTTGTTAATGTCGGTTTATTTTCACTATCAATAACTTATAAAATATTAAACAATAAATTAAAATACCTTATTGTAACGTCACTGCTTGTGACGAGGGGGGAGGGGAGAGGGGGTTCTCCACACAGAGATGATTGAGGTTCCCACGATATGGTGCATGGGAGAGAAGGGAGGGAATTGGGATTCCTCCTCTTTGGAAACGTGGAATCGATCATGGATTTACCAACTTTACTATATTTAATAAAATAAAATAGTCATGGTAGACGAGCTCAAGTATAGGAAGTTAAAAGGTAAATCTTATCTATAGGTTGAAATATAGAATAATAATAATTTTAATTCAGATTTATCCGGAACCCTCTGAAGTTAGTCCGAATTGAAAACAAATGTAATATCTAAAATCAGATTTCGCCCAAATTGAACATTCACTTTTATAAAAAAAATGATGCGCGCTGTAATAATTCAATTACAAAATCAAAACAATTTTTATGCACATCCATGTAGAACACGTGTATTAAATAAATAATAGTCACGAGTGAAGATATTATAGTTTTGACATTCAGCTGTCAGTTGACGAGTATTGTTGTGTTAATGCGGTTTTTATTTGGAAAATTGATGTAAAATGTGGTTATAGGAGAAGAAGTTAATCTCGTGAATATTTTATATACAAGCACCATTCTATAACATTTCAGAAATTTTACGAAAAATTTCTCTGTGTATGGCACGGATTATTCGTCTAGTATTTAATATTTACATATGTATAATATACATGATATACTCGTACCTATTTCGGGTGTAGTTATTTTTTATTTGTGGCGTGTTGCTATTATTGTTTTTATTTTTTATTCCTTAAACTAAAAAAGTGTAAACCTTATATATTTTTGGAGGCTGTTTTTTCATGTTCCTGTGAGTGATAAGACTATATCATATAATTGAAACATACAATAACTTGGTTGTCCTAAAACTAGAATTCTAAGTTAGTTGGCCATCAGATCTACCATATAACATATTATCTAGGTATAAGAATTAAAAATGATAGGGGAAATAAAAAAATATTTTTAAACGGTTATTGAAATGTATCATATTTCTCTTAACAATTATTTTTGTTGTTCTAATATCCTTCCTTATCATTTAAAAAAATAATAAATAAACAAATATGATAAAGAAGTGCATTTGTAATAGAACTTTTAGCATAAGTGCAAACAAAATTTTAAGTATTGTATCTCTGAAGTCTTAAAATATCTCTGAAGTCTCGTTTGATTCTTAAATTGTGCATTGCAGCAGTTAAAAATAAATGTAACAAAACGGAAATCTATTGGCATGTGACATTAAAAGGTACACATCGTTGGGCCTGTGGTAGAAATTGGTAACTAAAGTTTTACTGTTTCTGAAAGATTTTAATTCAAAAGATGTAACTTCTTCCAATATACCAGTATGTACACATATATGCATTTGGCCACTTATATATTTTTGCAACTGCGTTAAAAAGTGTTTACATTGATAATACAATTCCAATATTTTATCAGACATGCAAATTGGTGATGCCCGGAATAATCGAAACTTGGCACTTGCCAATTTGTGCCAGAAACCCGAAGATATACAAAAAAATATTTTACCAATTACTTTAGTATCGAACATTCACTATACATATATATGTACATATAAAACGCACATAAAATTAGACTTCAAAAAGTATTACATAAAAAAGTGGAAAAATCATGAAAATAAAAAAAATAAACTTTTTATAGGGGTAGATTACTTCGTTACATCATCAATTTTAAGTACGATTGCTGTTTAAAGCACACCACCAATTCGAAAAGTCGAAAAATCAGAAAGATTTATTCACATGTTTGTTAAGACATTCTCATCCTATATTAAATTTACGACAATTTGTTCAAGTATTTTGGTTTCGACATGTTGACCGAATGGGTAACGAAAGATTGACGAAAGAAGAAATTACTCATTGACAATAAATCCGTTATATTGTACATTGGAGTGCTTAAATAATAATTATAACTAAAAATCATATGGCTGGATACTTTAAAAATATACAATAACTAAGAATTAACGATATTATTATTTTTAATAAAACTTTGAGAAACACTGTGAAGGTGTGATTTCTCGTGTTGACATATTACGGAAATTAGGAAGAGAAAAAATATTGTGTTAGCTTCTAGGCATTGTGCATTCTAAACAAACTACCTGTTTATCTTTATGTTACAATAAAAATATTTAATGCTCATTTTATTATTAGTTTATATTAGCTCTACTGGGTAATGTGTGATGTGATAGGTGAATTGTCTACAAGTTGTTAATACCTCATGATCTTCAAGGACTATGAAGATATGATATGGAACACATTTCCGATTGTTATCTGCTTGGCTCTTCTTCCTAAGTGGGTGGTGTAATTGAAGAATGATGTCGAGGAAGTGGCGTGTGACACAATAATAAATTACATTGTCTTTAAATTGAATGTTGACAAGTTTAGTTTTTACCGAGTAGATTAACGCTTTTATATTTTAAGTTTTACTTCCTGATTTATTAATTACTTGTATATTATTCAAGCACCTTAATATGATGTCTCCATTGTATCTTTACAATTTGTGTCTGAGACATGCTGCTTCGATGAGGACCAGAGCTTTGAGGTTGATTTCATATTTATCGAATAAATTGATGTCTAAATCGATTCAATCGGACGGGGTATTATGATGGGACTTTTTCTGTTGCTGATGCTGTGTCTACCTCTTAGTGTTTGAGATAAATGTAGCATGTGCAGCTTTAGAAAGTACTTGAAGACAACCCTTCTTGTGAAGTCTTTTCAAATTTTATGTTTATTTCATTACGCACACAACGTATGTGTACTCACATATCTGAAGACCTACAAAGATTTCTTTGAAAGTTTTCTGAGATTTTTTTGCCAAATATAGTATATTTTTATTAGCATATGTAGATGCGAGAAAATACTCAATTTAATGGCCGTAACCACCACATTTTTATCCTTACACTAAATTATTTGTATTTTTGTAATATTTTTGATCTTTTAAAATGTGTAGGTTCAATTCCCGAGTCTGTTCTCAATGTAAAATGCCCTTTTATTATTATTATTAAGTCTACATATACAGTCTGACTCAGTGGCGGCCGGTGGACCAAATAATTGGGGGTTCACCAGAGTAGGTATCCAAATACCAAATAATATAAAGAAAAAAAAATTACATACCTATTTATACAGAAGTTCTATTCTCCGCTCTTTTTGTTTAGCGAAGACCTCAATGACCCTTTTGTTGAAATCAGGTATAGACTGAATTAGCTCTTTTTCGATGCTTAATATTGATAAAGCATTCAGTCTGTCCTGGCTCATTGTATTTCTCAAAAATGATTTTATCCTTTTTAACGTAGAGAAACACCTTTCACTCTCAACAGAAGTCATTGGAATAGTGCATACGAGTTTAATTAACTTTACAGTCTGAGAAAAATCTTCTAGTAAACCAGTATTATAAAAAAGTTGTAAAATAGACAAAGCGCCATCAGCATTGGTAAAATCATCGCGAGCATAAATTGCACTGAGTTCACCTTTTAATTGAACTTTATTTAAAAAATCGAATGTTTTTACCGTCAAAACAAAATCATGTTCGGAAAATTTTGACCTATACTCAGTAAATTTTTCGCAATAGAGTAATTTTGCTGCAGTTAAGTGATCGCTGAATGCAAAACGTTGTTTCATTTCACACAAAATTGTATCGCAGACTTCTTTACAAATAACTGACTTTGAGGTTTTTATTCGTTTAGTCGGTGGTTCAAAAAAATTATCCGTAGAGTTACGCACATTTTGAACACATTTTTCAAACTCACTGATATTGTTACGAATTATAACGGGATCTAAATTCCTAAATTGCAATTGTTTAAATAAAATATCACAGTGTGGCATAATTTTTTGGAAAAAACTCAACCAATAAAGAAATGTTTCATCTGTAAGATAGCGCAAAAGCAAGAAAAAATGTAATAAAACACAACTCATGTTATACTTAAAGTAAAGAAAGAAAGTTGCTACCTAATTAAGCAAAAACGTTTGTTAATTTGGAGACATATACTCGCAAAGACATATGTACTAAAAAGACGCCCCAGTTTAAACGTTACGAACAAATCATCCCTTCTCTGCGGTGGTCATATTTAAAAAAAAACTTTAAATTGATGTATTACTATCCCAGCGAACTGTCATTCGGAAGCTTTCGGGATCACTCGGATATTTCGTGCAGCGCTCCAAACATAGGTAAAATTCCTAGAAATCCCTATACAAATATAGCTGTCTCAAGATTTTCTGTGCTCTTTTAACTTCGAAACATTTCTATGAATTTGGAGCTCGATCTATAACGCACGCAGAACCCAACATGCTCGCAGATTGCGTCCAGATGCAAAACACATGTATACAACAAATGAACTCTAACAAATTGAGTTGCATATTGTGATGAGCCATGTCGACATAAATATATATTATTTTTCATAAATATTGTTATGATAATATACATATTTTCGCTATACTTCTTTAGGTGTTTATTGTTATATAAATTCAGTAGTTCGACGCACGAGAGCACTAATGAGCCAGCCGCCACTGGTCTGACTTGATTATTACTTAAATTTACACTTACTTACTGGATTGTTAATCATACCTGTCTTCTATTATCCATTATTTTAAAGGTAAAATTAACACCAATCTTATAATAAGTTTTGAAATTAGCTAAGTGAAAGGACGGGGCATATCCTAACAAAACTAACAGGTATTTTTATCATCAGGTTAAATTATCTGTGTCGTCGGACTGTCCAATAAGGAATAATTGTGAATGATAACACTTAGAAAACAGATATATCAGACGTAATCTAGATTTTTTCCATACTTGATAATAAATAGGCACGAAGAGATCCAGAAGGGAGAAGGACGTCATGGCTGAAAAAATAAAGGAATTGGTACGGGAAAACTACAACACCCCTGTAAAAGGCTGTCGTGGACTAAGTCAAGAGAGTCAATGTGATTGTCAACATTAGATGGGGGCTAAGGATAAAACACCAAGAAGAAGAAGAAGCAATATGGTATTGTCTACCTATATAAATAGTTAAAATGTGTCCGTTTCGACCATATCATCTAATATTCCGTAGTCATAGACCTCCGAGGTCTACTTGATAAGACAGGCTTTGGTTGCAGGCTCGATTCCCGCTAATACATTCTTTAAAATGGTTCCTGTCTAGTATTCATTAAAGGTTAATCTAACACATTTCTGGTTGGTTAGAAGTGATTGCCACATGGCAATAAACCCGTCAGGTTGTACGGTTTACAATGAAAATATAAAAAAATTAAATACAATGAGTTGAGATTAACCTTCTCTTCCCTGTCGTATTACCCATTACTGAGCAACATCACGATTCCTTTCTATCCACCTCTACAATCCGCAGTAGAGAACAACGGTTTGGCGTAGTTCTGTTATGTCATTCACTTGGTGGGTCTAATTCATTATAGGTCTTCCTCTATATATATTAATTCCCTCCATTATAGGTCTTCCTCCATATAAGAGAACAAAAACACATTTATGTTTAATAATAAAGGGATAATTTAAATAGTACCGTTTAGAAAGACAAGACGACTACTTAATGCCGTTTGTTGGAAATGTACGCAATTAGTAGAATAAAAAAAGTAATCTTGAGATGGTTTGACTACATTGAGAGAATGGACTGTGAAATAAATAAATGTATGAAATAAATAGATAAACAGGAATAAGTAGGCCGAGGTTAAGTGGACGAATATATTTGGAGACATTTTAACTAAGGGAAATACAGTTCGTCCTAAAAATATATATACTCGTATTAGCGATGCATTATTTATATTAAAATATTCCTTGTCCTTAACTCTTAAATAATTCCCACCCTAATCCTTATTTTCCTTTGAGGTTTATCCTCCATTTTCATTTCTGTCTCTTTTTCTGAAATAATATTTACATTAACTAAATTTAAGACACGGTCATGGATACCGTTAATTATTATGAAACATAAAGTGGTTCATTAGTAAAAAAAATACTTTAAAGCGATAAATTAGTCAAATGTATTTGCATAAAAGTGTTACTTAAATAATATTTTTTCTCAATGCTCTATTTTAATATTAAGTTTTTTTAAATATAATTGTTTTCATCTGTTGGAATCTTGACTTCGTGTACGTAAACAATTGATTGGCATCATTTAAATTAAAGAGATAAATGTTTTGTTAAATATATAATATTTATTTATATAGAGGCAATCCACCCACACAAGGACGATTTGTGTCATTCTTCCTTCTTTCAAAATATTATTCACTTGAACAACCATACTTTTCTTGGTCTTTCTCTACCACGTCTTTCACTCAAATTTGCATTGTATATTTGGTTTCTTAGTTTTTCTTCATTTTTTCGTTCCATGTGCCTAAACCATCCCTAGAGTGTTCTTCTTCATCTTAATCAACACCTCGGCCTTAAGTTCAAATTTACCCCTAATCTCTTACTTCCGCATTTGTCATACTCGTATATTGTCACCCGATGTTTTCCAGAGAAGGGTTCATTATATAAAATAGATTTTAAATTCGCTTCAAGTACATTAAATGAAAACAATTTTGTGTGTGTTAATACTGTGAAGATATTTAATAATGATTTTTTAAGAATAGTTGGAAACCAGTTACCTCAGTAAGATAACTTATAAATTTCGATCATTGAAAGTTCTTTCAACAGTCCGATAAACAATCAAAATGTACTGTGATTCTTGGATCTGATTCTGAAAGGTCCGGTCCGGCCAACTGTCCAAGTTAGTTGGAGCGGGTTGATGGTAATGATAGGAAAGTTCAGGCGTTAATGGTCACAATATCTGGAGACAAGATCTAATGAGGCGCCTCCTGCCCATGCCGCGATGGGAGAGTCGCTCTTTCATCAGATTAATAGGGAAGAGGACTAATAGGATGCAAAATAAAATGGATTACATTTCACATAAAGGAATCGAAGGGGAAAGTCTTTTTGTATGATTTTGATACAATTCTTTTGATGTAATGGAAATCAGATATTTTTTTGCAGAAAATGAATAAATTTCCGTGGTTTAGTTGGTAAGACGCATGTCTTCCGACTCTGAAGTTACGGGCTGGTTTCTCAATGTTACTTAATTTCATTAAAAAGAACTCTAGATCGATTATCACTTAACATAAATCCTGTTTGACATCTTTCTGATTGGTTGTAAGAGATTTCAACTTGGTAAGAAATCCAACAGGTTGTACAGCATACAATTGTTATTATGTCAATTAAAGCGATAGTTGACAATTTTTTACGAGATCTTTATTTTTAGTGGCTAAATAATACACAAATGTATGTTTCGATGACTATAGTTTATGTTTCTCAGTTCAGGAGAATAAAACGTGTAAATTGAGAATAAGCAGTTTTATTTATTCCATTCGTACGGTGCCCTTCAATATATCTGAATAGGTTAAGCGTACATGTTGAAGAGCGTAGCTGGGAGTCTTCGAACCTTAATATTTGTGCGTTTGGGTTAAAAACTAGTGGAGTAGACACATAACTCGTAGCTTATCATTATACGTGTTAGCAATACAACCGTGATTGATGTAGTATTTTTACCAGTAAGTAGGTATCAGCAGTTTTATCTGAAAAGGGTTATTTTCAAAACTATGTAGGACTTAAATCTGATATATATTTGTGGTATAATGATACTATAATTTTATTCAGTTATACCTACTCGTATATTCAGTCGTATATCTCGTATATCAAAGTTAAGGGTTTCTGACGTCAAATTTGAGTCGGTGTTGTTGCTATGAATATGTTATAGGTGTTGTTACTGTGAATATGTTATATGTGTTGTTTCGATAACCTTGGTAGCTTAGTTGGGAAAAAGCTGGTCTTCCACCTGGTCGTTTCTAGTTCGAATCCCGATGTTACAAAAAAAAAAAAAAAAAATTGCCGTAGTATGGTTCATGATTTTTTCCAGAGATATTTATTTTCAGATATAAATACTCGTTAACCTTAACATTTAATGTTACGTTTGAAGTATCATCAAAGTTAAGCTTTTAATTGACAGTTTTTAAGTAAAAAAGGATTTCAGTGCATTATAATAGTTCGTCTGGTAACAATGATCCCCCGCATCAGATGTTTGCTTGTTCCCTATTCCAGTGGCTCTATACTGGGATCGAATACATTGTCTTCTGGCCACGCTCTCCGACGATATGAACGAATGGCTGACCGGGCTGGGCTGCTTCGTGTCGCAGTGGTTGCGCGAGCCGCCCACCCTGACGATGGCGTGATTGTTATCGTTTTTTCCGAGTTTCCTGAACAAGTTTCGGCGCAAAGAGAAACTAAATTATTAATAAAATCAAGGCAAGTAAGCGGGCGAGTGTGTGGCCCCGTCTCACTAACATATATTGACCTTTTTCTAGCTGTTTCGTAAGAAAACACGGTACGATACTGTGCTTTCCAAACTACGTCATTGAAAAAATATATAATTCAAAACAAAAATCATGAACTAAAATTTACAGAATGAGATTTTTATTTATACTTACAATCATTCATAGATTCTCAAAAGTTATTTCAAAGTTATATATTTAACGCTTATTAAGAGCATCTTTTTTATTTTAGTCGAAAACTAAATTTCAATTAATTTATTGAAAATGTTATCCTATTAAAATTGTAAACTTATGAGTTGCGAATGACTTACGAAACAAATAAATATGTTTGACATTTATAAAGAGGTAGACTGAAAAACGAGTAAAAGGAAAGAGTAGAAGAAATTTTTACTAAGGGATAGGTAAGAAGTATAAGAAACAGGATAGCATGTATGATGAAGTGTATTTGTGTGGCCGAGGCGAAAGCTGTGCGCATGGATTGAAAGAAATTGAGATTCATTTTCTCTGCCTACTTCAAAAGATACATTGCATGATGGTATGCATGCATGTACTAAACGATCAAAGAATTGTACAATTTGTGCACGGGTGAGTAGTATTTGATCAGTTGCTAGGCAATCTCTCACTTTTGAGGATGCTAGTCAGCTATCCTATGGATGGGCAGCGCTTTAGCGTGTACTGTTTCATTGTATGTAAGCTGTTGCACTACATCAAGCAAACGGTTCCGATAGATAACATCTAAGAATTAGATGACAATGCGATTAATGTAACAAGACAATTAGTAGGTTTAATTATACTGCCATTTTTATTAATGTAACGGTATTATTTTGTTGCGAAATAACGCACTAATGAGGTAACATAACAAAGATACATTTTTACAAAGACCAACTAAGATAAATATACATTTTAAATAGTTAAACAATATAACACTTAATAATAAACGTTATTCGTATTCTGTGTCATTCTATAATATGTAAAAAAATAGGTTTAGTTCCCTTAGCAAATTAAGTTAATAAATAACAAAGAAATACAATAAACGTTGAATAAACCACAGAAATGACCTTTATAAATTTTGTGTTGAGAAACGTAGAAATGTCGACTTCAAGTTTTTACTCCATCAATCATAATCAAAACGTCACCGAAGTGTGTTTAGCTCGTGTATTGGTCATTTGGGATTGTTGCTTTAGAAAATGGACGCACAAAGAAAGCAACACTTTTCTACGCAGAAAATATTTCAAAACTTTTATTTACATTCTCATTTCCATAGCTATGTAATAGTATAAATGTGTCCTAGATACGATATAATGTTTATTCCAATTTATTATGAATTTCATAGTCATTGGATTAAAAAAAACTTGTCTGATACAAAACAATATATTTGTACCTGTAACATTGCACGAATATCTAAATGTACAATATATTATATACAAAAACAATTAGTCAATAACCATTTCAAATCTTATGAAAATTTCGTAGAAAAAAACAATCAATATTAGTTTTTTTATCGAGTATACGTTATTGTAGGATAAAATATGTTTTCAGTCATAATAAGAGTAAATAACAAAAATGTTATTAAATTTTTGCAGGGGTCAAATTATTGATAAAATTACAAATAAAGAAAACAAAGAAAAACAAATATACTCGAACATACAAATTTCTCAGGGACTGACGTTACCGAATGTCAAAATATCCATACTTCTTTTTAGAACGAGATCAAGAACGAAAGGGTGATATGAATTTAAAGGAACTTTATTGATTGGATAATAAATGTAAATTAAATGCGTAGTCAAAATTGATTATTGGTTGAACACGATTCAGATCAATTGAGTGCCAATAATTTATGAGAACTAAAATTTAATTGTTTGATTACGTACACTTGTTGGGGAATGTTTTAAAATATACAAATTCATTCAATTTGGTAAATCACTTGGCATTTTAGAATAATGTATAGAGGGTTTAAAATACAATTATAAAGAGGGGTGTTTCGTCGCGTTCTGTTTATTTCGCATTTAAAGTTCATTGTTTCAAAATCTCTGTGATTGAAATATAATGTAATCATTTATCATTTATTTTATCGTAAGACAAACTTACTTTTTGTAAGTGACACACTATGAAAATAAATTTTCATTGTATTATTGTAAATTTATTTTTTCAAAATAATTTTCCTACATACTATAAAATAAAACTGTTGCTCTATTTTTGTCAGGACTGATTCTTAAAAAAACATCCATTACTATATCTTACATAGGTTTACACTTTCAAGTTTTTCATGCATTGCTATGTGGATAATTCTTATGTTGTCCACCCTTTCCTGTCCATAAGACTTCGCCAGTGACTTTTATGTCATATAAAAAAAATTAACATACTCGTACATCCCTGTTACATTTAATACACGTTGTGAGTTTATTGTTTTGTAACAATTACTTTGGTGTTTATGTGCGATTTTGCCTCATTCGTTGAGTCGAAATTTTTCTGCTCATCGTCGAGTGTTTTGTCTGCGATGACTCGAATAGTTTAAGCCATTTGTTCTAGCCGTGAATTTTTTTTATTTTACTTGTTTAATGATACGAGGACAACGAAACATATCATTTTTTTCCGTTTGATGCCTGATGGTAAGGGAATGCAATTTTCAAAATAAAATGTGAATTAGTGTATATTAAGCGGTAACATTTCTTTATTTATTTCATCCAAGGTTGTTACCGACCTCAACATAATATCTCAATTTTTTTTATGCAATCAACTAATTGAATGGAATATGTAAAAATCTAAACTACTCGTATATCGCATTATTTGTAGTGGGTGTAAGTGAGCCAATTTATTGTGCAATGAGTGTGGTGCATGCAGGCGGATAATTCGAGGGATACGGTTATACAACTTGTGTAATTGTGTCAAAAATGAGGAGTCTTCCGATTTAAGTGCATTTTTGTATCTCTATGTTGTTATTCCAGCTTAAATGTATGACATATATCAAATTGTTAACATTTGTTATACCGTCTTGGTGATATCTCTAACCATCGTATTATTATTTACTTGGTCTTATATATTGTAAAATTATATGATAATTAAATAACAAATAACAAAAATGCTATTAAAAGCCAGCATTGTTACACTTTATAGTATGTTACACTTAAACGCCAGCATTGCTACACTTTATAGTATGTTACACTTAAACGCCAGCATTGCTACACTTTATAGTATGTTACACTTAAACGCCAGCATTGCTACACTTTATAGTATGTTACACTTAAACGCCAGCATTGCTACACTTTATATTATGTTACACTTAAACGTAAGGTAAATCAGAAATATGGTCAAGATTTAATGAACATCGTTGAGAGTAAAATAGAATTAATGAATTTAATAAATGTAAATAATAGCGTGTTTGTGCCCACCTGAACGTATGGGAATATAATTTGGATATGTCAAAAGCACGATATGAGAAATATTAACATTGTGAATATGCGCGCACTAAGGAAACGTTGTAGTGTTAATGTACGAAAGAAGGCGAAATTAGGGCACCATAATTAATGCAAGGGTGTTTTTTGTAAGATGAAGAAAGGGGAGAGAAATAATTAATACGCGAAAAAACAAGATCGACGAAATTTAAGGATAACTAGGATCAAGAAAGTTCAAGTGAAGGAAGTGAAAATTATGTTTGAATAGAAAAGTGTGGAGATCTGTTATTTCCGCATACCCAGCAAGCGGCACGGCATCAAGATAAATGCAAAAGTTTCCACAGAACGAAACAGGTCTATAACATGAAGTTTATTGTGTAGATTTTTTCTTATTTTGGTGAAATTTTTAATAGAATATAAAATTCTATAATAATATTGATTCAATAAATATGAATGTGCTATTTGTAGCCTTGTGTACTAATATCTGTGTGAGCGGAATTTTTACTGTTAGTAAGTGGTGTGGTTAAGTAAAAATAACTAAGTTCCCTCTAGTTTGGCTTCCATTAAAGCATTTATGGCATATTAGGTATATTAGAGAATATGTACAAAAAGAGGAAATGAGGAAGAAATTCTTGCTTTTTTCATTGTAAACATGAATGATTTCAACAATAACCATTAAAACAATGGCAATTGTCGAAATTAAAATGATTGCGCGGGAAAATAACGGGGAACCCTTTTATTGGAATGACGAGGAAAACTTTTTAGATGTTATCCTTTCCGGAGCTTTGTTCATTCTCCAAATGTGGCGACATTGATTGACGAATTAATTTACGTCTCTAAAATTCTTTCCCATAGTTATTCTAATTGGGGAAAAAATCAACCCTTTTTTGTAAAAGGGCTTGAAGCAACACTAGCGCCTCGCGGCGGATTAGCGGCATAAATCAATGAGTGACGTTTGTCGAATCCTCGTTTGTAAAAAAATAACGCTTTTGTTAAGCAGCCGAACACTTTATAAATGGACTTATCACGAATAGAACGAGTGAGAAGAAAATATTTTTTGTTGTGGATACTTTTTACGCAGTGACATCGCACAGTTCATTTTCCTTTGCCCGTTTTGAGCGCGCGTTGCCGCCGAGGCTCGGTATTCTGTCGCTGTTGAGTAGAGCCATCTACTGGCAACTGGCAGTGTCGCGCGACCAGCGGAGAAGGTTGTACGTGTTTCAGCGGCGAGTGTGTAAACTGCCATAGATTTTTTTAGTTAACCGGTGACTGCTATATTTTGACATGTTTTAACATAGTTTTGGTGTATGAATCTTTGGTCTAATGAATGAAAACTTGTGAGTTATTAAGTGATGATTCAACTCTGAACTGTGACTTGTGTGTTATTTAATGATTTGCAGCTTTCGGGAATCGAACCTTGTGCACGGTAAGCTTACCTGTTCGCCACTTGTGTATTGTTTTGCATTCGAAGGAATGTGGTACTCGAGCCTGCAGCCGTGAGAAATGTTTGTTTGCTTTTTATGCCGCCCTTTGGCGATTTGATCGTTGACTTTTTCAGTTATGATTTCGCGTCAAGATGTTCTCAAAGCGCGTATTGATTATCCAATATGCGAAGTAGAAGCTTTACAGGTGTTCTTCTGTTACACCTTTTTTGTTTGCGGTTCGTCGAGTTATTTTCTTGCCTCTATGTCCAGTAATTATTTTGCGATTGATCTTCTGCCTTTTCTGTAACAATATACACGTATTTAATTTGCAGTCACTTTTACTGTTTGAGCATTTGTTTTATATTTTAAATTCATTAAACATTTCTTCAGTTATTTATTTCAAATTGTAGCTATATTATGTTTATTTATATTGTTTTTTTCTTTCTATGTCTTAATATTTTTTTCAAGTATTATAGTTTTGGTGAACGAGAATACTCGTATATCTCCGAATGTTTTAGTTTGTACTCGAATGCAAGGCAATAGTGGTTTCTATTGTTTATATTGACTGGCTCATTGTGTTCCGAGGATATATGGAACAATTGAGGCATCAACTGGAAACCGGCGTATTATCTATCGGAGAGGTCCACGGCTGCGGCCACATTCAGTCATCTTGTTCGTACGAGCATTGTGAGCCGGTACAGAACACGAAGCCATTGTAAGCTTTTCGTATTTGCTACACAAAACATTTGTTGTTGAACCATTGTGCCAAGAATAGTTCTCAGTTCCAATTCCTTTCTATTCAAATGAGTAACGAGTCTATTACATCTTCATTTATTTGTGTTTATTTATAAATGTATTCCTATTTGAAATTACAATACATGTAACTAAATGGGGGAAAAATGGACACACGCGAATGCTCTGAGGTGAAATAGCTAAGAAGTTTTTATCCAACTTTTGGTTCATATGTTGGCCATTAGTTTGCTATGGATTATTTTTAAATACTCCAAAGTATTAGGACGAAGTTTTCAATACTATCTTCACTTTAGAGAAAAAAAGTTTCTTGTCCATTCACAGACTTAGGATTTGATTCATGATGAATGAGATTTTCGTATTCAAGGATTTTAACAGTGTTATAGTATCACCTAAAATTCATTCATTCAATATGAACGATTAAGTTACCACCTTTCTTGAACTTTTTTATACCAAAGGTTTCCACACCTTATACCATGGTCTTTCGATATTATTTACGTCTGCTTACACAGAGAGCTAGCTGTCAGATGGGTTTTGAAACCTGGATTTGAAATTTAATTTTGACTTCACGAAACAAGATTTTTTAAAATTAAACATAAGTCAAAACCTTTAAGGTTAACCAGAGTTGACAATCAAAATAGTCTTATATTAAATGTCGCAAATAAATGAACACAACATTTTTCATGAAATTTTTAAATGTACCAACTCTGAAATATTGCAAAAATTTATTGTAACCAATTCATTTTTACTTTACTTTAGCAAAAAAAATTATGATACGGGAAGTATCTTTAAATTTCATGGAATATAATTCTAAAATTGGAAAACGGTTGGCCAATTTATCATAATTGACAAAATAAGAGGCTCGTCATAAAATGTTGAATATTTTCATTTTGTAATGGATATTTCGCTATCCTGATTTTATAATGGATATTTCGCTATCCTGATTTTATAATAAATATTTCGCTATCCTGATTTTAATGTCTTCATTCTTTTAATTTATATTTAAGACTTTTTGAATCTGTATCATATTACGAGTATATAATTGCATTTTCGAATGTAAAATGCATACATTTTTGGAACCTATTTAATTTCTACTGCAGTATTGTAAATCATGTTGGTATTCCTAATAAGGACACCCCATACATATGATACGTGTATATGATAGTATTGTGTTTACCATGGAGAAAGCGAGGGGCGTGTACCATACCATACTTCCAGGCGCAGTCCCGCAACATTGAAAAGGTTGCGAATTAGGTTTTCAAGCACCGCATTTATTAAAAAAGCACACATAAGTCGTAAAAAATGAAATAAAAGATTAGAGGCGGCCCTCGACTTTCGCACATTCTACTTTCGCACAATTCGCTATTTCGTACATTCTAAAAAAATCAATTTTTTAAAGATTTTTGTTGATAACGCAAAAATTGTTCGCTTCCACACAGTCGCTCCTACTTTTTCGGAAGAATTATAATATATGGATTGCAATAAACAATATTGGAGACTCGTGGGCTGAAATAAAAGAGTCAACAATGAAAGGTTCTTAGAAACAATTATGCCCACAAATGATGAGTGATTTTATAAATTCTGAAGAAACTCCGGAAACTATCACATATGAAATAGTTAGCCTAACGAATGAACTAAACTTGGACGTCAACAATGAAGATGTTAATGAGTTGATTGAATCTCACTCAGTACCTATGTCAAATGAATACTTAATTGAGCAACAAGAGTTAAATTAAATACACAATGAAAGTGAGGAAGAAGAAGCTGATAAAATCGTCAAGACTTTGACATTAAAAAATATGAATGAAGCCTTCATGCATCTTGACAAATTTGTAACTATCATGGATGAATGTGATCCCAGTGGAGAACGTATATCTCAAGTACGTAGGGCGATTGAGAAACACACACCATGTTATAGAACTCTTTATCAAGAAAATAAAAAAAAGGGTGGTATTCAACTAACTCTTGACAAGTTTATAAAGAAAACACCAGAAACCACTTAAACACGCCTCGTTAACTTAATTATGTATATTGATAAATAAACATTTTTAATATACGAGTATTTTTGATAAATAAATATTTTAAAATACAATTTTTGATGTTTTTTTACATCCCTCTACTTTCGAACATTGAACATTCGCACACATTTTCAGAAACCAATTATGTGCGAAAGTCGAGGGCCGCCTGTACATATAAAATGTTGTCTCCATATTAGTATTACTTTGCGCCCTTGTGGAGAGTTTACTCTAAACGGCGCTATATAAATTGTCATTTTATTATTATTACCAAATATTCTGTCATTTCTCACCCGGTAGTGTATAATATTCTTCCATAAGTTACCTGATATCAAATATGTGTTGATAACTAACGTGATATCCGCCAATAACTGAGCTGAGGTCAGTTATTATCTCTTAACAAATAGATTATTTACGCAAAGAAGATCCCAACCACAATACATAATCACTTGTTCATTTTAAATATTTTCTGAGAATATCTCATCCTTATCTAGTCAGTGGTAGGTGGTAAAACAACTTCCGTGAACTAGTTGGTAAGACGCTTAACTTCCGTCTGGGGGTTTCGAGTTCGATTCCCTATGGTACCCGAAAAAAATGTACCAGTCTGGTAACAGAGTTCATCTGGTAACAATAGTCACACGCGATGACGAACGGAGAGTCCCGTACTTGCTTCAATGGTTCTAAAACAAAAGGTTCAAATAATGTGGGTCGAGACGATGTTATCTCCCGGACAAGCTCTTCATTTTGTCTAGATCACCACTACGGATATGTTGAAGGGTTATTATACGACTGAAAAAAAAAACAGATTTCAAATAAATATAGATGTATACAATTATTTAACATTTCTAAGATTGGAAAAATAAGATCATTTTTGATCAATCATTAACAAACATGTACGAGTATGTGATAATTCGACTTTCTGAAGATTAATTTAGGTTTGTGGTCCCAATTAGACGACACAAACATGTACGAGTATATGATAATTCGACTTTCTGAAGATTAATTTAGGTTTGTGGTCCCAATTAAACGACACAAACATGTACGAGTACATGATAATTCGACTTTCTGAATATTAATTTAGGTTTGTGGTCCCAATTAGACGACACAAACATGTACGAGTATAATATGATAATTCGACTTTCTGAAGATTAATTTAGGTTTGTGGTCCCAATTAGACGACACAAACATGTACGAGTATATGATAATTCGACGTTCTGAAGATTAATTTAGGTTTGTGGTCCCAATTAGACGACACAAACATGTACGAGTATATGATAATTCGACTTTCTGAAGATTAATTTAGGTTTGTGGTCCCAATTAGACGACACAAACATGTACGAGTACATGATAATTCGACTTTCTGAAGATTAATTTAGGTTTGTGGTCCCAATTAGACGACACAAACATGTACGAGTATATGATAATTCGACTTTCTGAAGATTAATTTAGGTTTGTGGTCCCAATTAGACGACACAAACATGTACGAGTATATGATAATTCGGCTTTCTGAAGATTAATTTAGGTTTGTGGTCCTAATTAGACGACAAAACATGTACGAGTTTATGATAATTCGACTTTCTGGAGATTAATTTAAGTTGGGGTCCCAATTAACATATGTTAGACGACACAAAATGTATAAATTTATCGCTTTCCACGAAAATTCTTATTTAGGTGGGTGTTTAATAAACTACTATTTTTCCTGCATACATAATATTACACCATGCACCTTTTGGGGTAGGTATATAGCTTTTTTATCCACAGCTCTCGGCTCGTCCACATTCATACATCTCGTCATACATGATCTCCCTTTACTTATCTTCTTCCTTTCCCACATATATATTTCTTCAAATATTTCCCACTTTTTACTTGGTCTTCATTTTCCTCGCTCTCCATTAATTTCAGACATATATAATTGTAACGTATTTTTTTGCAACTCATTCTCAATATGACCACACGATCCCAAAATTCTTTTCTCTATTTTACTTATAACACCCATCTCAAACAGTAATCCTTATTCGATAATTTCTTACTCTAACTAATATTGTAACACCAGATATTCTATACAAAGCATGCATTCTAAACTAATTTATTATTATTTTTTTAAAAATACTCGAACTGATGTCATGAACCGTACCAAACTTCATGATTGACCCTTTATAAAAAACTTATCTAATGCACATTATACACGAAAAATTCAAAACTCAATTATTACAAAAGACCTTATGTATTGATATCAAACTAAATCGATTCATTCTTTCTTTAGAAATCCTAATCAAATTTTGTATAATAATTAAAAGCTGATTACTAGATATACATTCTTTGTACATGTGATCAAACATCTTAGGCAGTATTGCCCTACGCCTACGATCTGGTAGAAAATGAGTTTGTGATCCTTTGATGACATTATTTATCTTGAATTTACTTATTTAAGTTGCATATTACAGATAAAAAAGCGAGGCACTAAAAATTAATCCGCTTGTTTATTGAAGGTGAATGATACTCGTACCACACCGATGGGGAAAACATCTAGTCGGTAAAATGTGTGGAAAACTCAAAAAATGCTCATGTCAATATGCGTCAGTAAAACAAATCTGTAAGGCACCTACTTGCATAGTTCTGTTGGCCTGCAATGGAACATAATTATCGAGTTGGTATAGTTCAGGCCAGGAGACACGGCTTTGCGCAGGCTATCGGGTTCCAACCCTTTCAGGATAAAGGGGTGTACTCGTAGATTTTGATGGTAAACAAGATTTAAGATGGTAAACATCAGTAATGCGTCTTTTTTTAAATATTCATTCTGTTTCAAAATTGAAAAAAATCTCCATATATACGAGTACGTTAAACTTATATTTATTTAATTGCAGCTTATATATTGTAATTGATGATGACAACTGACATTACTTGTCTTTCGATCCGGAGGTTGCAGGTTCAATTCCCATTGGTACTAATTTTTTAAAAAAGGGTCATCAGTCTGGTTTTTATTTAAGACCTCTTTAACATTTAAGAGATTGACACATGGAAATAATTCCGCCAGATTGGGCTATATACGACGAAAGCGTAATAATATATGTACCTATATAATACAAGTGATGGTAATGACACATTTTTAATTAATGACTTTGGTCTTATACATCGAGTAAAAACACAACCATTAGGTGTTATGACTTCCTGAGGAAGACCAAACGGGGTGTTATAGTTTCCTGATGGCGCGTGGTAAATTGCTCACCGCACCACTTCAAAGAAAAGCCGCGCCTAATTATAAAACATTGATGACGTGTCAACATTAAGCTGTTACGAGGGTTGAATGTTATGGAAACATTTGGATTATTTTTAGCTCTTTTTTCCTATAAAAAATGTCGTTTTGTTTTCATACCTTTTATACCTGTCCGGTTAATGTTAAAACAATTATAGACACATTTTGTAATGGAAGAAAATTCACGGACTAGGGTGATTTTCAAATGCATCACTAGGTAATCTATTTACCCTTAGATACTACTAATATTCTTTTAGATTTAATTGAGATAATGTAAATATGTGGTACAATTTATTATGATTTTTTGTACAGTATCTTTGGATATTAGAAAAACCACCAATGATTAAATATTCCAAAATATTATCTTTACTAAAATGGTTGTTTGTAATAATAGGACCCTTTTGAAGCAAAAACACAATTTGCTTTTATATGTTAGTTAATACATCACGTTAACTTTACCTAAGGCTAAAAAAATTCAAAGCCGAAATAATATGAACATAAATCTTGAAATTGAATGATCGCTATCAAATTATTAAACTCAAATATAAATTATAGCAAACAAGTAAAAAAAAACGTCAATTCAAAGACTTTTTCTAAAACAATAAATTATCAGTGTATAATATCATATATTTTATGTCATTTAAAATATCAAAAAAATAACTCGAGAGGGCTAGAGCGGAAACAAAGAGTGTGACGTATTTCTGGAGCATCAACGATTGTGTTGGATGCAAAATGAATGCAATGTATTATTTGATTGACTTAACAGTTTATTGCCAAATGAATTGTTTCTGCATATTGTTTATAAAATCTATATTAAGGAGAGTCCTAAATTTCCGTGTGAGATGGAAGAGGGAACCCTTGACCACATTTTATTTGAACGTCGTGTACTCGCTGCATATGACCATACTCAGGTATACTCGTACATGTCTCTCGCCCGTTCGCACTTTGTTCTCCACTTATTATAGTCACATATCTGAATTTATGCTATCATAATTCTGACGAAGAAATTGGTTAACTGGTCTATACACAAAATAAATGAATTCGTCTAGTGAAATTTCTAGTATTCTCCATACCACTGTATGGACAGGAACCATGGACGATGTGAAAGAATGAAACAAACATAATGAATGCCTCTAGATGTTGTGTTGTAGGTGGATGCACCCCATGGATTGAAAGGTGCATCGATGTCTCCATCAATAAATAATTAGAAATTACCGAAAAACTTTCGATAACATGCTGGAAAATAATCCTAACAAAAATTTGGAGTAACTGATAATCACGTTAAAGGTAAACGAGCTAAAGGAAGGTGTCCTGTAAAATTAACGGATCAAATAAACCAGTTTCAGTTCGATCTGACCACCACCTACGCTGTTATGGGGGACAAAATAAATCCCCATCGAAGATAAAAATCTTGTTTTTTTATGAGTGGACGTCACGTAGCGACGAAGTAGGAACTGTCTAAAGGGACTCTTTCTTCGGTGGCGACACACCTGAGTGTCAAAATAATAGTAGTGACGACGGATTTAATGTCCGACATCACGGGGTAAGAAAAATGACTCGGAGCGCAGTAAAAAATCTTATAAAGTGGAGCCCTGGAGTTCAAACAGCCCAGTAAGTTGCCAGTAATTTCACAGAATGTTTCAAATGCAACAAAACCATTATTTGACGCCACTGGATCGAAGTAGCCGATCGGTCCGAAGATGAGCCGATGTAAGGCTAAGTGAATTTCCCTTCGGAAATTACTAATTCGATTTTCATCCCAGTACACAGAATGTGTGGTCTGCGGATTGATCACGATGGCCACAAAATTGTAATAGGGTGAATGGACAAGATTGAAGCTAAATATTTCTCTATGGTCATGGAAGCTTTAATGGCAAATTCTTTAGCTTCAAATAAAACAGTAAACAAAATCATCTTTACACGTTGCATTCAACGTGGTCCAGGACCGGGAAGGATGGAGACGGATGATATATCAAGTTCCAGACACAGCGGAGGACCACGATGTTCAGCATTGATCACGCTATGAAGAAGAATAATATGAATTTACTATCCAAAACTCCTTAAATATTGAATACTACAGTAGTTTTCCAAATATTTTTTCACTGTTTCCTTTTCATTAAATTGACATTGTCACAGTCCGTTCTAACATATTAGTCTTAACTAAATTAACTTTGAATAAGAATAGCAGTTTAGTGATGGGGAAAATCGATGATTTCTGGCTACTAAAACCAACATTTTGTTCGTGCAATCTCTGTTCCTTCCGATTTTGGACTATGTGGACGTCTGTTATTTGTATATTACGGAGGAATAGCTAGACAAATCACAGCGTCTTCAAAATAATTGACTTAGATTTATTTTTATCCTGAGAAAGTACGATCACATCACTTCATCCCAGAAGAAGCTGAACTGGAGAAATAAACGCGAAATAATCATAGTGTCATTATTGTATAATATCCTTAACTGTCTGATCGCCCCCTCTTATCTATCCGAGAATATTCAGCGTCTTTCCGAGCATGGACTTGCGCTACTTTCAAACATATTATTAACTAGCTTTTCCAGTTCACCCCTCTTGTTTTTCTACGTCGTCGTTTACTGTCCATGCTGTGAGACTCTGGAACCAGTTACAAACTAATGTTAAACTTGCTCCATCATTGGCATGTATTAAAAAGTGACTGAAAAAACTTTTAATTTCAAGTCAGTAATATAGCGTGTTTCATTTCTGTTTTTTTTCTATCCTCTCCACCATCTCTTCCTTTTTCCTTTGATTGATGGTATCTAACTTTTATTTTTACCATGTATTGTATATTGTGAATGAATTTTGTACAGGTGAATAATTCTTTGAACATTTTTCCGACCATAAAACATCCTTTATTTTCTTTTGTCTGGTTGATTAGTAGAGATTGCCACCGGACAATAAACCCGCCAGATTGTTTTATAATGAAGCGTTAAATAAACAAATTGAGTGTAATTTTTTGACAAGTTCATTTGTATTAGTTGATCACGTACAAAAAATGTCTGATATTAGAACTTTTTGTAATTATGCGAGCCAGTGTCTTCTTTGTCTTAAGATCATGAATATGCAGTTTACTTTTGTTGTTATCGGTCCACGCTCAATAGATCGAGTTTTAATTTATTTTTCATTACTGTCTAATATGTTTCTTATCGCTGTTTATTTTTTGTTGTTCAGAAATATCTTTAAAAAACTCTTTCTTGTTTGATGCCACACTGCGTTGGAATAAGGACAGTGGCGACTCAAACAACACGAGGAAATGAAAATTTCGTACTCAATACATATAATTAAGTTAGGTAGTCGCAGGCGACCCTTGAGATTTTAGAATTTTCGCAAAGTTGCGCGAGTTAACGAAAGCCACTCCTGGACGGCACAGAGTCAGAGTATTCAGGGATATTGAGGGTTATTTTCAAATATTATTATTATACGTTTCACTTTTAATCCTCCGAGGAGTAAAGTATGACGTAATACGAAGTAAACCCTTCGTTGGAGTAGCGGATATGGCTTTCGTTGTTATATACGCCATTTAAATTCAAAATTAGGCAAACATTACAGCATTACTCCCTCATTGAATATTAGGGCGGGCAAATGCGCGAGTCGCGTGCTCAGCCACTACAGAGAAGGAAATAATTACGCAGAGTATTTGCCCAGGGCTTAGCAGGGATGCCCGCCAGTGTCCCATATTATCTTTTGCCTCTACGAGCAAGTATCTATACATTATTGTATTACCCGATTGGCTCTGAGCGTACCACATTTGCGTATTTGTTTTAAATATTTAGTCACTAAAATACAAGTAGAGTAATTTCATGTTTGGGAAAGTGTGTATTTTTATATTTTTCTCAATTGTAAGAGTCTTGTTTGTGCTTCCCTGAATATAACCCTACCGGTTTCAAGGTGAAAACCTTGAAACCGGTAGGGTTATATTATATAAACAGTGTTTGCTTAAACAAATTACAATTTTCTCAAGTGTTCATGACATTTTGTATCAATTATTTTTGTTCCATTTATCGAACGAAATTGACATACAATATAATTCCATTTGATTTAATTCATCGACATTGATACTCGTATACTATGATATTATATTTTTGTAATTAAGAATTTACCAAATGAATTCTTTAATTACTACATATTCAATGTGATTTTTAAAGTTTTATTTTAGTTGTTGATAAAAGTGTGATACTCGTAATAACACATTGTTGGGGAAAGTTGCTATGTAAACACTTAGTTTTTGGGTTGTGGCTTTCTTTGAATTATATTGGGTTTTGGCATTCTTTATCCGTTTTGTATTCTGTGGAATTATTGTACACTTAGTCCGTATTGGATTTTGCGGGCTTTTTTATCCATTCTGGATTCAGTGGAATTTTGGCATTCTTTGTCCGTGTTAGATTCTGTGAGGTAGTTGCATTCTTTATCTGTACTGGATTCTGGGGAATTGTGGTATTCTTTGTCCGTATTGGATTTTGGTAACTTATGACACCCTTTGCGTGCCCTCTATTCTGTGGTTTGTATCACTATCATTGCGATTCTGTGAATTTTCCAGATTAAAAAATGTGGTTTTGTTTCTTCTCAAAATGTATAAAAAAGAAGGAATTTAAAAAAAAACGCTTACATATGTCACCCCAAAAGCTCCCCTTAAATATGGGACAGTTCAACTATAAAGAAAAGTAGACTCGTTAAATCAGCAAGATACCCTTTAGCAAATGTATCAGGGTCACTATAGTTCGGAAATTCTAGGATGAGTCCTGTGACAGCTCACAAATTTGCCCCAATACAACCTTATGGAATATATTTACCTAAATAACTTGCTTTTTATTAGAATTGAGGCTTATATTAAAGTTAATAAAATGATTAAAATTACTGAACATAGTTACATGGTTGTATTGGGGCAAATTTGTGAGCTGTTACAGGACTCATCCTAGAATTTCCGAACTATAGGTGACAAGCAAGCATGCTAAGTATAGATTACGATTCTGTATTATATATACGATTCTGTATTTTTCTACTTGACAAATAATTCAAAATTGATTTTTTTTTGTCAATAGTTAAAAAATAAGTCGAGATAAAACGAACATTCTAATAAAAGCGCAAGAAACAAAAAAAAAAGTATGAATTCGCTATTACTAATTATTGTTGGCAACCCTGTGCAGGACACCGTAGATTAATTGAAAAGGTGGAGAAAAACATGTTTTTTATCATATTTTTACGGTATTCATTTTGTTTTTTTTTTCCACTTTTGTTTTGTTTCATTTTTAATTATTTTCAGTCGATTTGAAAAACACACCAGGGACCCTGGGTAATTGTTGAACATCGGGTGTTCGATGACATTATTAATAAGACATTTTCCCTGTTAAATGATATAAAATACTTGGGTAGAAAGGATATAGCCCATCAAACCATTTTTTGTTTGTCGTAGATTTATCGTTTTTTTTCATTATTTCTGGGATGTGAACTACCAGATATCCCTCCATCTTTTTTTAAGAGGTCTGCCTGATGGCCAGCTCCTATGGGCCGTCAATAGAAACTGCACAGAAACTCCGGGCGTTATCCATTAATGAGGGTATTCATTTCTCTTCCAACGGTTTTATAGGTAAAGTTGTAGTGATTTGTCTTCTTCATCTTATTCAAGAATAGTCGAGGTTCTTTGATTGGAGGTCAAATCTTCTTTCACATTGTGTCTCTATCTGATTTCCCCATGTACGCCTAGCCTAATCTACAGGATGTCATCTAATGTGTTTCAGTAAACGTTCATATGGCATTCAGAGTATATGTGTATATCCAAATCAACTAAATTCTACTTCTCTGTATAATAATAAAAGTTCTAATACCATGCACTAAAATAAAATACCGATTTAGTGTATATACTCGTAAATGTAGTCTCAACATCATACCCAATATTAATTTACGTATGAAACAGACTTTCATTGTAAGGAATCTCATTATTCGACAGAATTTCAACGTGAAGTGATACGGACGTGCAAAAAAGAATCAATCCATACAATATATTTTTTTCTTTCACTTTATTTGAAAAATCGAATAAGCATGTATGAGTATATGCTTATTCAATTTTTATCTCTCTATCTCGTCTGTGTAAAAATATCAATCGAGTTAAATGAGTGTTTAATATTTTTTTCATTACATTGATTGTTTTTATTCCCTTATTATAAACACTACCCTGCCAAACTAGTTGGATTCCGGCTGATTTTTTTCCATACAAGCCCCACGCACATCGGCGTTATGCTTTTTAAGTCATTGTAATTTATTTTTTATCAAACACTGTTTATTCCACTTTTTTGTAACGGTATAACCCTACCGGTTTCAAGGCTTTCACCTCATCTTCAGGGGAGCACAGATAAGACTAAATTCTGTTATTTTTAAGTCATCTCAGAATAGGTTAAATGTGAGTTAATTTATATATTTATTTTATTTAAAATTTGATGCGGTTTTAACCTAACTACATCAAAGAAAATGCATTAGTTAAATCCTTTATGCTTACGAGATTTAACGTTTTTATTAATATGTTAGAATACTGTTGTGGACTATCAATTTACAAAATTTTGATATAATTTAATTTTTTAATTTTGATATAATGTTATAATGTCTACTTCAAGTGGATAGATAGACAACAACTTTTGATATAATGTTATAATGTCTACTTCAAGTGGATAGATAGGCAACAACTTTTGATATAATGTTATAATGTCTACTTCAAGTGGATAGATAGGCAACAACTTTTGATATAATGTTATAATGTCTACTTCAAGTGGATAGATAGGCAACAACTTTTGATATAATGTTATAATGTCTACTTCAAGTGGATAGATAGGCAACAACTTTTGATATAATGTTATAATGTCTACTTCAAGTGGATATATAGGCAACAACTTTTGATATAATGTTATAATGTCTACTTCAAGTGGATAGATAGGCAACAACTTTTGATATAATGTTATAATGTCTACTTCAAGTGGATAGATAGGCAACAACTTTTGATATAATGTTATAATGTCTACTTCAAGTGGATAGATAGGCAACAACTTTTGATATAATGTTATAATGTCTACTTCAAGTGGATAGATAGGCAACAACTTTTGATATAATGTTATAATGTCTACTTCAAGTGGATAGATAGGCAACAACTTTTGATATAATGTTATAATGTCTACTTCAAGTGGATAGATAGGCAACAACTTTTTCAAATTTTTAGTACGAGATTATTACCAGATGAACTTGAACTCTGACTATCGTCGTCGTCATTGCTGGGCCTCGTAAGATCCTCGAGGATCCCCTCGCCACTCCAACGTCAATTCAGTTGGAAAACGAAATGATGTTGTGAATTTTTTTATGTGAGTGATCCGTTGCACATCAGCAAACTCACCGGCCACACCGCTGTACTGGATCTGATGGCACACCAAAGTGAGATGATTGGAGCACATTAACATGTTTTTTATGTTGAAAATGTAGATCTAACTGAAATCATAGGTATACCCTCGTATACCTCCGGAAATCAAACGGAGAAATTTAAGGGCAATAGCAAAGCGCGGGGTTTGAACTGGCGATCTTCCGCATTAAAGTTTAATTCATTATCGGGCGGCCATGCACCTCAACTCCCGGGTTGACAGATTGCAACTTAGCCAAGGAGGTTATAGTCGTCATAGTAAGGTACACTATGAACCAAAATCCATCATATACTGAATATTTCCATTTACTTCACTGGATTATTCATAGTTTGCATACTGTAAACAGTCAAGTTATTTTAATTCGGGCTAAATGAGATTGGTCGTTGGATTTCATACGATTTTATTGGGAGTTTTACGGCATATTCCTCGCCATAAGAAGCGGGGGTCCCCGAGCCTTTCGTGACAAGCGACGCAATTCGGCCGTATGGCGCCCTCCATGGAACTAATTCGGGCCGCAGTCACTGCTAATTAACGTGACCACTCAATTAAAACGTTTGCCCGTTTTCAGTAACGATCACCTGGGAAGTGGTCCCTACTAAAGGCACTTCATTGGCGTAACTCGAAAGAAGTATGAATGAACGGGTAACAATTGTTTCGCATTACATATGAAAAGGCAATTAGTATTAAGTTATATTGGTTATTAGTAATCTAAATTCAATTTGCGTTATTTCATTAAATATGGAATCAATTATATCTTAATGGTGCTGCCGTTTCAATACGATTTTTTTAAACAAAACCATCGTTTTCAATAGTTGATAGAATCATTGCTTTGATAGTAAAATTTTAGCTTGGCAATAGTTAAAAGTTATAACAGTTATTAATGATTTTTCCGTAATCAATAGTATTTTTAAAAAAAATTCACAAAGCCCTTAAATATTACGTTTTCCATTCAAACGCCTTACCAAGGCATGAGAAGAAACTGATTTGAAATAAAAATAATTAGATCTAATTATTTTAACAAGCATTGAAACTACCTCCGTAGCCCAGTTGGTAAGATGTTTGACTTCCACCCGATGGTTTCGGGTTCGATTCCCGATTGTATCCAAAATAAAGGATCTCAATCTGGTAACAGAATTCGTGTGCTAACAATAGTCGCACGCACCGATTACGTGTGTATTGTTACCCCTTCGCGTGCGATAGTGTGGCCAATACGTTCAATGACGAACCGCTAGTTCTGTGCGTACCCAAATGTTTGATTACTGAGGCCGTAGACAATATATTGTCTATGGTCAAGCTTTTTTATATGTCTGATATACTAATTCGGATATGTTGACGGGAAAAAAAAGTATTCTTTTACCCGATAATTTTGGGCATCAATAATTATAACCGTTAAAAAATATATGTTATCTTTTATCTTTTGATTATTGACTGCGGAAATCATAGTCAAAACCACGTTTTCTAATAAACTTGAGAAATATAGTGTCTTCTAGTCATGCAAGTAGCTATATTCTTGGAAGCATAGTTTAACCTGTAATTCTGATAATAAGTCTTGGATTTAGTCAGTTATCAGAAACAATTTTTAATTCCTTAATTCATAACTAGGTACTGAAACTATTAGAAATATAAAATATGACTATAATATATATAAATATAAAACATAATACACAACGTGGCACTAAACCCCGCCAAGTTCCGTTATTCGCAACGAAAATGCAATATAATTAAAGTCGTTTTTATTAATTTGGTGGCGCAAATCATCCTAGTTTGGGTGGATTGCCTATTATAAAAAAACGTTTCTATTTATTGTACGAGTACGTGAAATTTTCAACCTGAAAAATGAGGAATATTATGATGATGTATAAGTATGATATAAGCGTGTCAATTGAAATGTGTTAATGCGGTTTATTAAGTTTTCTTTCCTTGTGCGGTAAACGGCACTGAGACCTGTGTGCAGTAGTACGTAGGTATTTATTTTTACTGTAAATAGCATCATGTTAGTGTTTTGATATTTGATATTTTTATTATAATATCTTGAATTTCTGTATTCACTCGCCCTCTGAAAATCATTATATCCAGTAAAAATTGTTAATGATCGAAATCGAAATAATGAAATCACGATTCTCGTTTATCAGATTTTTGACTTGTTATAAACGTGAATATTAAAAGAACTTGTTAGAAGTGAAAATAATCTAATAAGGCGGAAAAATACTCAGAATATTTTACTGCTTTCAAAAAGTCTTATAAAAATGAGTAACGCCAGTGACATACTCAACGCGTCGCTGCACAAGTCCACCTAAGGGTAGGGAAGCGTCAGCCGGTCTGAGGTGAACCTCTAGTCCCGTATTTCTCGCATGGCTACACGCCACCCTGCTGCCACCATTCCTCCACGGCCACATCCCACTCTGCTGCCACCAGAATTTCCTTAATGAAGACCGCCAGTTCACCAAACCCTCGCTCCATGATGCAAAGCACCCGCACTTGTTTTGTTGCCATGTTTACTTAGGACTAAATTATGATTCATTTTGAGTACCTGATTAAATTAACTGCCGGCGCGGTGGCTAGAATATTATGATCAGTTGATTTATTTATCGTAAGACAGAGAAAGTTACTGAAATACGTGATACTGCAAGAAACTAGGTGAAAGATGCATTTAGTACTATTTTTATAAATACATTTATCGCATAATCTTAAAAAAATATTGTGCACAGTGTTGGGTTTGTGATCAACCTTGATGTAGGGAAGCGAAGCCTGGGGATTTAAATGAAATGATAACATAAGAGCAGAATTAAGAAGACCACTGTCTTCAGATCAGAATTTACTACAATACAATTCTAAAATAATTGAACCATGTGAAAAGAGAGGGCTTAACACATATCCTTATTTTTTCAAATTCATAACGCGCTGTCTATAAATTAAAAACGTCCTCATTTCTCTCATTCCATATGATAAAAGCAGATTCCATATGATAAAAGCAGAATAAATGCGTGGCTTGGGTAAAATATCTGCAATTGCAATGCATTAGCCTAGATTAGGGCATTACTGGATAAAGGATAACTGTTTGTTATACGATTGTTATAACTAAAATTAAGAAGGAAATGATATTGTTTGGTCACATTAATAGAAAGAGTTGCAAAAGTCTTACGGAACAAATATCCATGTCTCAAATGAATGGAGCGAGAGGAAGGAAGGAGGTAGTTAGAGAAATTTTAAATCAGGGAAAGGAAAGAAACATGAACAAAAGTAAAGCATGTATGACATGAGGTGTATGTATGTGTATGTGGACGAGGTGAGTAACTGTGTGCATAGATAGAAAGGCTCGGATATCTGTCTTCTCTACCTGCCCCAAAAGAGGCGTGGTGTGTTGGTTTGTTTGCAGTGTTATATTTTTGTATAGAATTTTAACATACTTGAGATTCTTTGAAAATGGAAGCTGATGTTAAGGACATATCTACCATATCTAAAAGTTGATGTTAAAGACATGTCTATCGAAAATGAAAATGGAAGTTGATCTTAAAGACATATATATCTGCCTTTTATTCGACTACTAGATGGTTTACCTTGATTTACAATATAGTGGGTTATATTGAACCATATCTGTATAAATAAAATTGAAAACGTTAATGATACTCATATTTTTTCATGTTTATGGATGTATGGTATCAGAACCAAAGTTTGGACAAATCTCTCTACAGATCCGAAACTTAGTAACTTTAAGTATCTTTGCTTACAGTATCTTCACAATCTTCAAAAAATCCTTTTGTAGAATTTATAATTCAGATAGGAATATAATGATTATATGATTTTTGTTATCTAGACAGTATTCGTATGATAAGCGAGTTGAAAGGTACATTGAAAGAAGGGTTGCGACAGGGATCATGGTAAATGGAGCACTTAATATAATATACTGTAAATACGTTACATCAAATGTAGCAAATAGTGCAATACATAATACTGTGTTGGTCCTCACATTGACTAATGGAAGTGAATTTTTGAAAAGTTAAAACGTTCCCGCGCAGAAGTATTTTATTTATACAATAGTTAAAAAAATAGAAGGAAAATTGGTTACAAAAATGGATATAAATAAGCGTAGTATATTCAAAGGCTGAAATTTATGTATGAGTAAAAGGTTTTTCGAGGCAATCCCTGTTACACTGTCATACAATGAAATTTTTACAGAAACAATAGTTGCCATACTTTGTAGATTTTGGGGTGCTGAATTCGAAAACAATATAAACTTTTATGGATTAGCTATCGTGTTTAGTTGTTCACAGAAACGTAACTGAAACGACTTATAACGATTTGGCAAATTTTATGCCGTTATTATAAAAATCTAAAACGTATTTGAAGCAGCATAAACTAAGGGAAACACGAAGGGTTGATTTATAGTGATTTGAAAGACAACACGATAATAATAAGTCAACAAGGCGAGTACACCAAATACTGTTGCATTACACATATACGTGGATAGTCGCGCAATAAGTGTCTACTATAACCATAAGGAATATTCTTATCGAAAAGCTCTTATGGCTGGCACAAAAATGTTCTATATGAACCGCTAGTGACTAGACATAAATCTGAGACCTATGAAAGCATTTTAAAAAGCAATGTATGTTCTTGCATTTAAATACAGCATTTTTAGATTGAGTGGAAGGCTTGGTAGACAAAGACCTATGGAAGTAGATTAAGTGTTAGGTTAGATTAAGTGAATAAATATTTTGAATGAAAGAAATTTTCAAGTTCTGAGTAACCGTAGGAGTTGTATGAGAAGGTGTATTTATATAGATGAGACGAAAAAAGTATTTCACGAGAGGAAAAGCTAACGCTTTGTCCTCTCTACCTACTCCAATAGGGAAATGACGTGACAATTCAAAATTTTGATTGCTGTTTTCGTATTGAGCGTCCCAAAATCTACCAAGTAAATACAGAATGCCCCAAAAAAATGTATACTTACTTTTACATCGTGCTGTTTACTTAAACTTATTGCAGGAATTTATGATACGAGTAACACGAATTCGTAAAACGTTTAGAGATGACTTTTATTTACATCAAGATGGTATGCTTCTCCACTACCATCGTTATGTGAGCATCTATCTTGATGACAATTTGCCGAACAGATTGATTGAATACCCCCGCGCTGCCCATCGCCTTTATTTTATGAGAATTCATCAAAGATAAAGTTTATGGCACATAATCGGCATCAGTCAATGAATTGAGAGCAGATATTGAAAGAGAATGCGCACAATTACCAAACCAAATGATTCGTGATATTGGCGATTCCGTGTTATCAGAAGTGTATGGTATGTATTAGAACATCCATAATTTTAAACACTTGCGGAAACCAACAAAAAATATCCACATATCTGCCTTTAATTCGAAAATTTAATCTTGATAAATGTTACCTAAATAAATACTGAATTTCTAATCATTCAATGTGTGTATATATTTATTAGGGACACTCTGAATATAATTTTCGTTATTGTAAAAAACATACATACGTATCATCACGCCGTGTTCCTTGCGGAGAAGGTCGAGAGAACAGACCTCCAAACGTTTCTATTCAAGCACACAACTTTCGCCTCTTCCACATTCATATATCTCGTCACGCACAATCTTCTGTCATTCATAATTTTCACTTTGCCTTTTTTCGAAATCTGCTCCATTTGGTCCAGCCACGTTTTTTCTCGGATTAACCTCTTCCACGCACACCTTGAACTTCTGATTTGTATATTTGCTTAGTCATTCTTTTAACATTAATTCTCTCCACATGTCTTAACCATTTTAAAGCTCCTTTCTACGTCTAACTTAAAACATCAATTTTATCCATGCATTTATTTCTGATGTCGTTATTTCGTCTTCTTTCAAACATTGACGCAAATTTTGCTCAGTGCACGCATCTCCATATTGATCTTCTTCTTATCCTTCTACTAAGTCTAAGTTTCCCTTTCGTACATCAAGTTGGGTACAATACACTATTATGTACTGTTATTTTGCTCAGTGCACGCATCTCCATATTGATCTTCTTCTTATCCTTCTACTAAGTCTAAGTTTCCCTTTCGTACATCAAGTTGGGTACAATACACTATTATGTACTGTTATTTTGCTACTGTAAATATTGCGCGATTGTTGTATATAACATTAAGTGCTCCGTTTACCTTGTTTTCTGTCACTACTTTTCTTTAAATGTCTTTAAACTCGCCTTTCACACGTGAAAAAAACATCATACAGTGAAAAAAACAAAAAGTTAATATTTGTAAGGCAGTGTTACTAAGCAGTATTATTCGTAGTTTGGTCGTTGGCAAAAGAGCACTTCCGTGTACCTCTGTCCTGTATGGGCCTCCCCTCTCTCCCTGCCTGCTATTCCCGGCTTACACTTGAATGTTCATTACCTAATATTAAATTAGGGAATACACACCGCTCAGGAGATATTTCATACGAATTTACTACGGTCTCGCTACACTAATCCTGGATTTACACAACCCGCTTGGAATATTTTATTGATTGTGTTACCGTGGCTTGAATGCTTGTTATGAATACCATTTCTATGTTTCACTTTAATTCATTGAGTGGATCTTTGTTTTTTCTGTTCCTCAAAGGAGCTTTCTTTAAGAATATTTTATCCTGTTTCTTGTCTGAAATGTGATTTAAATTAACTATTTTTATTGTGGGTTAAATTTATTTAAAATTCATAATACATGCCATTTCCCTATTGAGGTAGGCACAGACGACGGAATACCAAATTTCCATATCACAATATACTTCTTTTGCCTTCTATACGTCTACACATCTCATACAGTTTTTTCTATTCCTCTAACTCTTTTTTTCGTTTTTTAAAAAGAAATTTACTTGGTCCAACCATAATTTTCTCAGTCGTCCTCTACTCTGACTCGCACTGATGTTTCGTTTGGTCTGTCCTTCGTGACTCAATACATTTTATTTCCTTAATATCCAAGTTTTCGTTTCTGAGAGAGATAAGTTGGTAAGACGTCTGTCTTCTAACCTACGAGGTTACGGGTTTGATTTCCGTTGGAACCTAATATATTTTAAAAAGGATTGATGTCTAGTTTTTACAAAAATCTCTTTCACAATTTTTCGGTTGGTCGGAAGAGATTGCTACATGGCAATAAATCCGCCAGGTTGTAATGTATATAGTAAAATTGTAATGCAAAGAGACAATAATACAGTGCCAGAACACTATTATTATAATTAATTAATTAGGCATTCCACCCTATAAAGAGGATGATTTGGGCCACTTATAATTTAAAGGGAAGGAGGCAGTGCGTGAATATGTAAGAAACTACTGTAATCCTCAATATTTAAGGAGTTTTGGACAGTAAATTCAACACTAGAATTACGTCAAACCGTTTCATGTTTCTCGAAAGTAGCCAACTTGCCATTTAATTTCAATAATTCATTCAGGTGGTATCTCACTCCAATTAAGGCAACACAAACCATATTATTTTCTCGATATTCTGGTGCGCTCCGTTCTCACGGCGAGAGTTTTAACCTTGAAGATCTTCAGGTTTACAGACTTGCTCTTGAAAGACATTGACTCTCAGCCAGTCGATAGGTAACGGCAGCTGCCAGATATCGAGCAGTATTATTCCAATTTCCAGCTAATTTGGAGTGGTGAAAGGAATATTCGAATAATATTGATTATGGGAAAAAACGCGAACGTCTATTTGCACTGAATTTATTTTACTCTGTAGAATAATGATTTTTTTTCAAATTTCCGCTCATATATTACAATACCATCATAAAATTTGAGTAAAATATGGCTATATAACATTAAGAACAACAATGTTTTCGCACTGTATTTTGATGATTTATCTTTTTACGTCTACAATATGGAGATATTTTGTGGAGTTACTTCAAAAGTCTGTGACTCCAGCTTTTAGCTGTTTGGAGTAAGAATTATCATAATTATGCGTTTACATTTATCTCCAACTGTTAGATTCTGGAGCCAACTACTAGCTAATGTAAGACTGGAACCACCGTTGAACTGTTTCAAAAAACGAATTAAAAACATTACACCTCCATTCAGTAACATAGCGTATTTTTTCTGGTTTTCAATCATTCATCGTTTCGACATTCCTTTCTTTCTCCTTGCCATCATCATCGTCACCTTGTTAAATTTGTATTTGTATATTGTATAATAATTTGAATTAAATCTCATGTAATTATTTGAATATAAATGAGAATTTATTATTTGGATATAACATTTGGATCTACATAAAAAAATGTAAACCCTTCGTATGATTGTCTGGAAGAGATGCCCACCTGGCAACGAACCCGCAGTATTGTACAATAAAGTTCCGATCTCGGTAAAATAATGTTTTAACTTAAGTGATTTTGTTGAAATGCTTACGCAGTATTTAATTTTATTTATCAAATGTAAACACAAAATAAGTTTCATTATTAATTTTATCTTACAAGCTTGGTTATGACAAAAATCTTGTAGGAGTTTTTAAGAACACGTTATAGGGATGAGAAAACATGAGAATTTTCAAATCTGGATATTTCTTGAATATATTTACGTTAATAACAAACTCGTTACAGCAATCCTGCAATGCATGCAACAACTCACAAGCTACAATTTTTAGTAAATGGAAATATACCAATTACGCATATTTTCATCAAGAGTCTTATCAAATTGGCGACCTCCGTGGTTTTGTCTGGTAACAATACTCGCTCACGCTAATAAGTGTGCGAGTGTTGTGTCTTATCCATGTGTTTTAGTTTTTCTAGCACGCACAATTAAGACCTGTGAGTTATGAGCTTAATAAAGTGGTTCTGTACCCGATGACATTGTTGAAAATAAGGACCTTAGACTGGTAAAAGAGTTCGCCTGGTAACAATAATCACGCACGCCAGACTTGCCCCAGCGTAGTTTTCTCATCATAACATGGGGTAGTATTGTCAACAAGCACGAAGAGATCTGCGAGATTCGTGCCCATTCCAGGTTGTTTTGAACCCAAAGGTTCGGTTAATGGGGCCGAAGACAACGTAGTCTCCCAGCCACGCTCTTTAACATATCTATATTTTATAATTCGGATATGTTGAGGGTACTATATGAATGAATGAATTACATGTACGAGTATATTCATTCCGTCAAAAACACACGTTGATATAATATATTGACAATTCGAATATTTTTAACAATATCTTATATATAATTAGTTATTAGAGCCTCACATTAACGTGATATAAAATAAATTTGTATAGTTCACAATTCTGGTTTTACCACAAATATTATTGAAAGTACCGTGAACTCTATAAATGTTACCCAACTTTCGTACCCCGGGCAATTTAGAAAAAAGTATGTAATTAGTTTTTGTGTTGCGCAATAAAACAATAGCTATGCTTGGCGTTATTCGAGGACACACGCATATGTACAATATTTTGAAATTTGGGAGTTTTAATAGTAATAGTCCAGTTATCAATCTACTTTCATTGAACTTAAGTTTTAGTCTTGTATGTTTTAATAGTCCAGTTATCAATCTAGTTTCATTCAACTGAAGTTTTAGTCTTGTATGTTTTAATAGTCCAGTTATCAATCTAGTTTCATTCAACTGAAGTTTTAGTCTTGTATGTTTTAATAGTCCAGTTATCAATCTAGTTTCATTCAACTGAAGTTTTAGTCTTGTATGTTTTAATAGTCCAGTTATCAATCTAGTTTCATTCAACTGAAGTTTTAGTCTTGTATGTTTTAATAGTCCAGTTATCAATCTAATTTCATTCAACTGAAGTTTTAGTCTTGTATGTTTTAATAGTCCAGTTATCAATCTAGTTTCATTTAACTGAAGTTTTAGTGTTGTATGTTTTGATAGTCCAGTTATCAATCTAGTTTCATTCAACTGAAGTTTTAGTCTTGTATGTTTTAATAGTCCAGTTATCAATCTAGTTTCATTCAACTGAAGTTTTAGTCTTGTATTGTTGGATCCACAGAAATTGACCCTCAGTTGCCAAAGGATCGGTGGTCAACGGTGGGCGCTGTTGGCTATCGCCAAGGCTTACACGTCATGCTCGGCGGAAGCACTCTGTCTTAACGGGGCTTACTCTTTTAGATCTGGAGGTCTAGCGTCGCGCCACGATTATCCTTCTCGGTAAGGATCTGCCCGCGAATATAGGTGATGTCCGCCTTTACCTCTTGCCAAGAATGACCCCTCACGCGATTATTAAAGCCTGCCTAGAGGTCCAGTTGTCAGTTTGACAACATCGTTGGTCGTCGTCTTTCGTGGGAAGACAATTACATTTTTCCTTGCATCAGGGCATGCTTCGGCTCCCTGTGGGTGCACCCAAACTATTGGACTACCCAACTTGTCTCTGACCATGGGAGATTTAATGGCAAACTCTCTAGCTTCGATCTTGCCCCTTCGATCTGTTACCATTTTTGCGGTCATCTGGATCGATTTTTAGATCACATTCTGTGGTACTGCAATAATTATTGAGTCTATAATTTCCAAAGGGAACTTCACCAACTTGTCTCTGACCATGGGAGATTTAATGGCAAACTCTCTAGCTTCGATCTTGCCCCTTCGACCTGTTATCATTTTTGCGGTCATCTGGATCAATTTCTAGATCACATTCTGTGGTACTGCGATAATTGAGTCCACAATTTCCAAAGGGAACTTCACCAACTTGTCTCTGACCATGGGAGATTTAATGGCAAACTCTCTAGCTTCGCTCTTGCCCCTTCGACCTGCTATCATTTTTGCGGTCATCTGGATCAATTTCCAGATCACATTTTGTGGTACTGCGATAATTATCGAGTCCACAATTTCCAAAGGGAACTCCACTCAGTCTTATATCGGTTCTTCTTCGGCCCGATTGCCTACACCGATCTAGTGGCGTCAAATTATAGTTTTGCTGCATTCGAAATTTTCTGTGAAAGTGTTGGCATGCTAGACTCTTTGAACTCTATACCTTAAGCCACTTCGTAAGTACCATATACTCGTATTTACTGTGCTACGAGTCATTTTTCTTATATCGTGAAGTCGAATCTCCGTCGTCGCTACTATTCTTTTCACATTCAGGTGTGTTGAGAAGGAGTCCCTTTGGGCACCTCATAAAAAAAATATAGAAGATTTCGATCTTCTAGTGTAGATCCCGCTGGATGGGGATTAATTTTGTTCCCTATCACAACGTGGCTGATGGTGGGATTGAACTGAACTGTTTGATTTGCTAATTTTAAAGGTTAAAAACGTGTGTTTATGTTAATTTTAAAGCCTGTCTTAAGGAACTAAAAAGCATATATTTAGGTTAGCTTTAAAGTGTTTCCCAAGGGTTGGTTTAGTGAAGTCGAAAAAATTGTATTTATCGGGCGTTGTTTTGGTGTTTTTTTTTCAGAAACAATAAATTAATATTTAATAATAAATTATTCTCATCGTTAACATCGATTACTCTCAAATATTAAAAGCCAATATCTGAGTTTGAAACAAAAGCATATTGGCTGAGATCAGATTCAATCTGCATATAAAATTTAATTTATTGAGATTGAGTTCCTCATGCAGAAGGGCCTAGGAGCAGTAACATTCACGAAGAAACTGCTAAAATCCAAGATTATGTCCAGAAGGTTAAAGCTACCACGGTACAATACTATAATCAAACCTGTAATCACATGTGGAGCCTAGTCATGATACATGTCTCTTCTTCTTCTTCCTCTTCTTTTAAGCCTGTTGGCCTGTTATGGTCCTGCATCATCGTTTCCCTTTTGTGACGTCGACTGCCAGCTGTCTTTCCATCTTTTGGGAGGTCGTCCTGGAGGTCTGCTTGCTTGGGGGATACTGTCCCTGGCCATTCTTACGGCTCTTGGTTCCGTCATTCTGGATACATGTTCGTTCCAGAACCTTCTTCTCTGTCGTCCCCATCTGACAATATCTTCAACTTCGCACATTTCTGTGTTTCGTATTATATCACGAAGGGTTTTGCCAACGATACTTCTGAGTACCTTCATTTCGCTGGTTCAAAGGAGATTTTTGGTTCTGACAGTGTCGGCTCTGGACTCTATGCTGTATGTCATTATGGGGCGGACACAGGTCTTGTATATCCTCACCTAGCTTTGGATGTTCATATACTTGCATGCCTCTTGACGAACAATATTTAGTGCTTTAATTTAATAACTTGGAATTGGGAGTGATATACTCGTAAGTCTCCTAACCAGGAGTTGCTGTAGATACTTCGTAACTAAGAAGCAATAGAAAGATCCGTTGCTTGTCTGTACAACCTTGGATTAGCTTGGATCACTCAAAAAATGATCAAAAACGTGTGCCAGTCGAAGCTTATAGTAACTTTGTCGGTAAGGTCAAGACTGTTGAATAATGCACCGATGCACTCACGGAGCGTTAATTTCAAGTTATCACATACGAGTACTTATGTCAAATTTCTGATACCATCAGTACTACATAAAATTGCTTTAAGATATACATATATGTTATATGGAGTTCATGTTATTATCCTTGATTTTTCCAAGAGGATTAAAGAACTTGGCAAGAACTGCTGACGATATAATGTATCGGATATTTTTCTTTCATAAAAAACTATGTTTAAAAGCATCACATCATTTTATTTGAATGTCAGGACAAATATTGTGTAAGGATTTCTTTGGATGCTGAATTTGCGCTGGCAACCGTCTGAGTGCCAAGATTGTTGAGAAATCTCGTCAATTTCTGCGCTTTCATCTTTTCCCTTTTCAAACTGTAATAAAATTGGCTATTCAAAAATGAGCTTATCCGTTGTATGGATTTCTCAGTCTGCGAATATATCCCTTATACTAGGCAGGGGTGGCACTTCATGGATGAAATATTGCCTCGATTTATTTTTTTGCAAAAAATATAAAACATACTTTTCTGAAAGTTGTTTTAATAAACTAATGAGTAAATTGGTAAAGGCAGAGAGAATAGATATTCACTTAATTTTATCCTGGCATACGCCTATCGCTTCTGCTACATCCATGCAACTTGTCATACATTGTTTGATTTCGAACTACTCGTGCTTTCTTCGCTACTTATATATATTTTTAATAAATATTTCATTATGTATTCTCTCAACTCTGTCACATCTTCTAAATGCTTCTTTCTTCAACTTTAGCAATGCATATGACTTCAATATGTATTCTTACTTTATGTCAATATTTGTTTTCCTGTATGCCAAAAACCTAGATAACCTCCATGGTCTTGTTTGTATGACGCTTATCTCTCAACTCGAGGGTTGTGAATTCGATTCGCGTTGAAACCCATTTTTTTAATAAAGGAATCCAGTCTTGTTTTTCCTTAAGGGATCTTTAATATCTTGCCGGTTGGTTGGAAGAGAATGCTACATGGTAGTTAGCCAACCAGGCTGTACTGTATACTACGAAAGTGTAATACAACACAACAGGGAAAAAATCCGTATTTTGATTCCCCACCAATTAATTATACGTAATACTCGCGTTTCTACAGCATTTAACTTGCTTTTAACCCTCCTTGGCGATCCACAAACTTTGTAGACTGTCGTTAAAGATGTATTATAGCTTACCAATCTCCTTTCAATATCATACGTGTTCTATCAAATGTGAAAAATCGCTTTTGTTGTGAAGTTTTGGCAAGTGTATTATCGTATATTATGGTTTACATAACAGTATGTAACATAGATGCAATCCATCGAATCATACGTCGTCATCGCTCCGTTAAAAATAAGGAACGCCTAATACACACATCCAGATCGGCCAATAGCATGGAACTTCACGCTCTCCAAAGATAAATAAACAAAAAACGATAGTTTAGACCTTTTAAAAACATAACCATGTACTCGTTTTATTAGGTATAAACTATCACTTTTTTTATTCACAATGACATTGCGAACGAGTGGAGCGATTATCCAATTCACCTTTTCATTAATTTGTTTTAAAATATTGATTAGTGAAATATGATGAAAAATTAACAGTTGTGTGCTAACAATATTCTTTCAGGCTAGACGTGTGCAAGCGTTGTTGCCTATTCTCGTGCAGTAGTCTAACACAAGCGATGACGAACTGTGAATTATTTGTCTATATCTGTAGTTCTTAATCTGAATGCTCAATTACTGGATATGTCGATGGATACCGTACGAATGAATGAATGAGAACTTTAAATTATATTTCTATGGATAGAAAAAAACGTGAAACGACATTTTTAGCCTGCTAACGAGCCGTCCCTGATGAGTGAGAAGGTTCTATCGCGGAGTTACGCCTCCCGGCGATGTTGGATTGCGGGGAGTGGTAGTGGCATGGTAAGAGGGCAGGAGGGAGGGATTGACGCCAGCGCCCCTAGCGGCCGCCGCGTGAAGCGGTCAATTGAATAACGAACTCCAGCAGCTTTTTGTGTAGCGGGGGCGCGCGGCGATCTCGCTGTGATAAGAGCGGGTAATTTGGGCTGAGCATTTGTTTACGTAAAATATATTTTTCTTCTACCGGCCACTACAGTTTATTTTTAAATCTTTAGGGATGCTGAAGATTTTGCTCATGGGAAATAAATAATTTTAAGAATAGTCGCATCAAATTCAATGCAACCTTATTACTCGTAAACTCCGATAAAATAAATCACTTGTTGTGTATTTATTTATACAAAAAATATATACAAAAGCAACTATGAAAATTTATTTAAGTTATGCCAAATTTTACCATCTGATAAAAATGTAATAATAATAAAAGGGTAACTTATTTAGCGCCGTTCAGGGAGCAGAATCTCCCCAGGCGCACTCTGATTCGGAGTTCGAACCCAGTAATATTGACAGATTGAAAATATTACAAAATAAATACAATTCGTTGAAGGATTCGATGTTAAGAGGATTGGTCACGTTGGTCAACATCGTGTCGACGTGACCAACAAAAATCCCATGTTTGCACTTACCTTTCCCGCCAGATCGAAAGACAAAAAAATAAAATTTGAAAACGCTAAAACAATGTATCAAGACATCACGGATAATAACGGAATCCATCAAAATCTAAAAAAATACCAAAATGTTTAAATAATCGAAACGACACCAAAACTGATAATAAATCATAAAAGTAATTTGATATACACTGTTAATAATAGTGGGTCTGAGAGAGTTTGATCTCTAAACGGTGCTATTCAATTGTAATTTGACTATTGTTGGTAAAATAAATAAATTAACATTAGCGATATTTACTAGTTGAGTTGATACAAACTGAGGAAATTTGTTTAAAAAAATGACAAAGGTACCTATGATATTTCCAAGTGTAATTTTAGTATGAAATACTGTCGCATTAACTAACGAATCTTCATCATAAAGGCGCTGATACAATGTGTGGTAATTTCCCCACTCCAAACACGCAGCATGATCTCGTGATAAGGGACATCAGTTTCCTCCGATACCATCACACCTTGTCTCCATTCTGCCAGAACAAAAGAACCCCACTTCCCTGAGATGCTTCCTTCTCTTCCCCGTGCCGTAGCACATAAATTCTCTCATCCGGGAGCGTGTGAATTCTCCACCCTCTCTATATTTAACTATCTCCGCAGCTCTACATTTTCATGTATTATTCCATGTCATTATTTTCGTTATTCTGACACTTCTATTTATCATCTCTGTAAATTAACTACTTTATACAATGCACGCAGACAATACAGAACTGGAAAAGATTTTTTCATGCCTTTTGTTTAATGATCGGGTTTAAAATGATAATTTTCGCTAGTTACGTGTGGCATAAATACTCAAATTTTGTTTTTAAAATCGGTATTTATTATATTCATATTTCTTCTTCATCAGCAAGTATGGTCCTCGACTATGACTGGAACTTGGTAGACTCCATGTGTCCATCCTTCCCGGTCATGGGCCATGTTGAATGCAGCGTTTAAAAAGGATACTGTTAACTCCTTTATTTGCTCCGTCCATCTTATATAGTGTCCCAATAACAACAACTGGAATTCAAAATTTCGCGCCATTTCGAAACTGTTAAACTTACAGCAGCTATGCTTTACAATTGTCATTTAGACAGATTAATTATGCAGCGATACACGATTGCAAAACGCGTACAAATTATACAATTTTATTATGAAAGTAAGCAGAATAATATAAATGCGCTTCGAATAATTCGTGCTGTTTTTCCTCCAGGTAAAGTGCCAAAATTTGATACGTTGAAAAATAAAAAATAAATCGAATAAACGGGTTCGGTTGTGAATAAATAAGCACTAAGCGTCCCCGTTCACCTCGTTCAATCGAACATATTGCTGCGGTGAGTGAATGTGTCGAACAACAACTATCAACGTCAATTCATCATCGTTCTCAGTAATCGGACATTTTCAGAAGCTCATTACGGAAAATTTTAACAAAATATTTGCATGCTTATAAAGTTCATCTCTCTTAAGAACCTCAGCCGTTGATTATTTTTAACATCGGACGTTCGTCGATTCGTGTTTAGAAAACAAACATACTGATGATAGTTTTTTTCAACAAAATCATCTTCGTCGATGAAATATATTTTCACTTAAATGCATAAATATTTCACTTAAATAAGCAAAACTGTCGCATTTGGGGAAATTGAATTCCTAGATCAATATAAAAATTACCGATAAATTCACAAAAAGTAGCCTTTTGGTGTGGATTTTAGAGTGTGGCGGTGTGATTGGGCCGTATTTTTTTAAGAAGACAGTCAATGGAAATCACCATGGAAACATGATTCAAAACTTTTTATGGCTTAAATTGCATGGAATTGGTTTGGAAGACATCTGGTTTCAGCAGAATGGGGCCACCTGTCACACAAGCAATGAAACAATGGTTTGTTGCAAGAAGATTTCCTGGACACATAATTTCGAGTAGAAGAAACGTTAAATGCCCACCTAGATCGTGTGATTTAACACCACTTGACTTTTTCCTTGAAGGTTTTTGTTAAATCACAAGTGTATGTCAACAATTCAAGAGCTAAAAACAATATTCGTCTAGTGATCGTTGAAATTGAACTACAATTATGTGAACATGTCATCGAAAATTTCGTTAAAATAATCGATTTCGGTCCGGTGAACAAAGGCTGATGTTTTATTCCATACATATTTTCCAAGTGTCTACTTTATGTTGAAGTCAATAAATAACTATTGTAAAATTACTGTCTTTATTAATATCGTAACTTTTCTGGTTGTAAATATTTATATTTTCTGGTTCCTATTGGGACACCATTTAGACACCTTTCTCTTGCTCGCTTTCCCTCAATTGTCCTTGTGATTATTAGCTTCTCCAGATTTTTCTTTTTCGTTCTGGCAACATGCCCAAAGTATGTCACGATTCTTTCCCTACATATTTTAATTTCAAAATATATATACGGAATATTTTGTATTCGTCGTTAAATATGCCGTTCTAATTTGTCGGTTTTCCATATACTCATATCTTATCCACGTTTAATGAATGTTGCGTTTATAATTTTTTAGGAAAACTTTTCCACTTATAGATCGATTTAAAAAAAATCATTTTAATCAGCTGAAGCTTTGAATCGCGAATATTGTTTTTTTTAAATTCAATCATTTAAATTGACTCTTATAATTGTAATTTTGACTCTTACAGTGATGCCACAAATCGTCCTAGTGTGGGGCAGATTACCTATATAAAAAAGAAACATCAACCATGGGTAAAAATCCCCAGATTTTCAAGTTCAGCAAGATTTTCAAGCTAGGCATTGGTATATTTTTATTCTCAATATTGAGATTTTAATTCATTTTAATCTCTTATTTTTCTTAATATACGAAATAATTAATATCGTTTGTTATTCTTTTGAATATTATACCCGATGAGTCATTGGAAAACATATAATAACAACATATCACAAGAATTCATATATTAAAATGCTACAAATAAAAAAAAACCAGCTACCCCACTTTTAAATGATACAGGCTCAAGTCTCAATCGGAGATTTCCTCTGTCATGCAGAATGCTTCATTGTTTTATAAATCATGAAAAGTTAAACAATGTTAAATAATAAATATATTTTCAATAACATGTATTTCGTCTACGTTTCCCATAAATATTTAAATATTTTAACTATCAAGTTTATGTCCGTTCTAATTTGTTATTTTTGGTAATTAATACTTTTCTTTACTAAAATTGATCATAATTCTTTATTTTACATAGTATTTTTTATAAATATAACCGCCAAAATATAATAACACACTCGTAAGTCTATAAATAAATATAGCATAGGATATCTCGTCCATCCACCATTGTATCATGTCGGTTACATCACACTACGCAATAAACCTGAAAAAATTGTTTACGTTCGGTATCGTAATGGCGGAGAGTGGCGCGCGGCGCGGAGGCTTCCATGGCGCGGACGTAATGCCGAAAACGAAAGTCGTTAAGATTCCGTTAATCCGTTGCGTTGGACTCGGCGCGGCCGTTCACTCTTGGAGGCTGATCGCTACGTCTAGTGACGCGCCACTGTGACGTATTGCATCTTTCAATATATCGACATATTATATTATGAGCATCGCCTCGGTGATTTGATTACTTCACTACTTGTTGTATGAAATGGAACATTATTTTTAATTACTTCAAAACTATATAATCTTGTGATTATAAATAAGAAATTATCCCTTTTATTTTAATTTTGTTTTAGTGCGAAAGTACAATCTTGTTGATTCATAAGCTAATGCTAATGTTTTACAATACAAGATTGATTATACATATTTATATTGTATTATTGATGTTGTGTAACAATTTCCCAATGCTTATGTATACGTATGTATTAAAGATTATGGACACTTATTTTTTGTTTAGTTTCCTCTTGATTTTTGAGATAATAAAAAAACACTAAACACGTTCACTTTGAAATTTAGGTTTTTTGGAAATTTTGTATTTTTTTAAATACTATCGCAGACGAAACAAATATTATTCATTTCTAAATTTTGGAAAATCCAACGCATTAGGAGCAATGAAGTAAATCATTTTTCCATCATGACATTGAGGTTTCTATTTTTACATATACAAACTATTAAGAAGAAAAATAACGAACCCCTTGTTGATTGACAACTTTTGTTTTACGAGTATGTAACAGATCAAAGTTTGTTTTTGGTGCCGTATCTACAAACTAAGCTATGAAGAGCGTTAACATTCTTATATAGAATGACTTTGTTGAACGAATTTTCTAATATTCTAATATTCCATATCTCGGTGGATAAATTCAGGATCGAGTTCCTTATTAAATTTTGTAGGTATACATAGCTACTTTCCAGCGAAGCATAAGTAATCATTGTTCCTATCGATATTAATTTTAAACCTTATATTTTGAATCTTATTTGACTTTATTAGGTTAAACCTGTATAAAAATTTAAAATCCATTGACTATTATATTGTGTATCGGATGAATATTATATGGATAGAAACTGAAACACATTTATTATTTTCTCTTTTGTTAGAAGGTGCTTATGTCTTGTTTGAAAATTCTTATAATGAAATTATATTAATAATTGTTTTGTATTTAAGTACATTCAATAATATTTGTATAAATTTTCGTCAATTTCATTTTTGGCCGTTGTTAATGCGAACTTCTATTCGTTCCGGTTCGTTGTATCGATTGGCCGCGATCAGTTCCCATGTCTACACGGTTCCGAACTGGGAAGCGAGAAGTACTCCCAGCGGCCATTAGCTGCCCAGCCTCCGAGCACAATGCTGGGAATAGCACTCAAATACATTGTATAACCTCAGCTTAAGCATAGAACAATGCCCTGATAAAAGACAGTCTATAAATTACGACTTTATGTACAACTATTTTAGACATATCACCCCAGGGGCAGGTCTTGGCTTTCATTGGAGATTTGGTTACAAATAAAGCTATTCTTAGCCGAAATTCAGGAACATTTTTATTAATAGTAAATTGATTACGGTAGTAAAAATATTGTTTTTGGTAAATATCAATTGATACGATAAAATTATATAATTGTTGAGGTTCTTACTTTTCTTAAATCTCACGTTCATTGGGTTTTGACCTCAACTTGAATTTCGACCTAGAGATAAGAACTCTGCACATATGTAGTAGTTCTTTCTAAGCATAATTTAGACCTAGAGATAAGAACTCGACACATATGTAGAAGTTCTCTCTAAGTATATTTTATTTTTCGCTGTGTTGTACTAATGAGTTATTTAATAACGTTGTAATTACACGATCCCGAAAAATACATTTTTGAACACAATTGTATTATCCCACGATTTTGAAATCGGTATGATTGGCTATAACTTAATAGTTAGAAGAGCTCCCCGCACATGTTTGAACACATACAAATCACTAACGAGAAAAATAGGGAATTCTTTGTCGATGTACAAACTTTTGTCGAATGTACCTGATAATAATTTATGTCATCGTGAATTAAGATAATTTTCGGTGCCGTATTCACGATCTGAGATATTAGAGCGTCATCACTTATAAACGGAATGGTCTTGTTGAACGAATTTTTCGATATTCGATGGATAAATTGAGGATTGATCCCCAAAATAAATTTTGTAGGCAAAACTAAGCTGTTTCACAGAGAAGTAATCATTGTTTCTATTGCTATTATCTCTAGACTTTTGTCGAGTTCTTGTATTCGTGTAATTAGGTTAAATGTGTATCAAATATATTTTTTTTTTTCTAACTTAAGGGAGAGAAAAATATATTTCATCATTTGAAATATATTATATGTGAACTGTATATTTTATTGCTTTGTTTTGAAACTTTGAGCTGGCTTTTGCTAAAAGAAGGACTATAAAACGTTATTTTCATACAAAATAGATTTCAGCAAATTGAACATCGATTCAGCTTAAGTAAAAATACTATCGAGGTAGCTAAAATAAAATAATGTTTGAATTGATGACACTAAACCAACAACAGAAAATATGAAAAACGAAAAAAGTAGAGGAAACATAATTGAATAATCTGAATAAATAATCATAAAAGGGACCGTTTTTTTGGGAAATCTTTTCTCATGTTGAAACGTTGTAAGGAAAAACCTATTTCATGGCGTTTTATCTTTCATATTATCATTCCCTTAAATGGGATGAGGTAAACGCATTGCATTCGCGGTTTCGTTTCTCCTTATCAAAGGATTCTCTCTGGATCATATTATTTTCAACCTGTATCTATGATCTTTCTCGTTATTCCATCTTCCGCTTTTTTTTTGTTAACTTTTCCAATTTCCATTCAAGCACTAGCTTTGATTTTGTCAAAAACATCTCAAGTCAAAGCATTTATAATGAATATTATATATTATAGATACCAATATTAAGAGAAGTATATCCAACGACACTAAAATTTGGGTAGTATGGACATATCTACATATTTCATCAGACGAGGTGAATCTACGTTACCTCATTCACAGTAATGGTGTTCCACAATGCTACTCGTAAAACTCAGTGTTAATTTGGTTGTGAATGATACTCGTAACAGCTCTCCATCGTTCTTTCTCCTTTACCAGGCTCATTATTGTCCGGTATTCTTCTTCAAACCCATCTTTTCCTCGGTCCATTCCTTGGCCTTCGTATTACCAGTAATCATTGTGTCATCAACTTGAGTGTTATGGTATCCTCCATTCTTTTCAATCGCCTAGCTCAACGAAGTCTTCGAGGCATATATAGTTTCGTGCTTCAGTTCTACAACAGTTAACATTCCTAAATAGCTTATCTTTCAGTTAAACACCATGTTTCACAGAGGTACGTAACTACAAGCCTGGAAATTATTTTGTATATTAGCATCTATGATTGTTTGGTAATTTTGTATCATTAAAGGTTTATAGGAAAGTTCATGTAAGGATAATAATGTTTCAGCTTAGTGTATTAGTGTGTGGGAAAAATATATAATATAAAATTTGTGATTAAGGAATGAGAACACTTCGTCACAAGTTTTATCTAGTGAAATTGTTCTCTATATCCATAAAACTGAGGGTATTTTTAAATACTTGTGTTCTACTCCATTTATTAATTAAAACTTCATTTATTAATTTATTTTTAAAGTTCTATGCCCATTACAGGTTTCTCTAATTCGTACAATGAACAAATATAACAAGTACAAAAAAAAACAAACAAAAAAAAAACACGTGTAAAACAATTTAATATTTTAAGACATATTTCATAATTTTTATGTGTACTTAATTATATATCTACATAATAACGTGTACTTTATTGCCGATTTCAAATCCGGGTTCAATATCTCTTGAATCGTTTTATCCAGATTTTTGTAAATGATTGATGTGTGTGTAAATCCATTTGATTCAATAGAACGCGGCAATTGACGGGTAAAAAGTGACGCATATCCCTTTGATTGCGGGTCTGCAACCGGTATTTGGAGACATATCAATACCAGAATTGGTCGCGACCGTTCTGTGATAGCTATAGTACACATTGGACACGGTTGATATTTGCACGACATTTATCGTAACTTACAATTTACACGATTCTGATCTGGTTTGTATTTACAAACCGTGAAAGTCGCTTGTTATTTTTACTAGCGTTAAATGAGAGTGATAATTCTATTATATCGTTTCGTGACGCTTTATTTTCTTCGCGCTCTAATTATTTGAAAGGGAATATAGTAAATTGAAACTCTGGTTATTTTTTTAATACGATTTTTAGGAATTTTGAAATCGGATAAAGAGGATAAATAACTCTACATCAGTGTTTCTAACCTTTTAGAGCTGTCACTCAGATTAGGGCATTAATTTTAGTTTTGTGACCTACGTGAAGATTAATAAAATAATTAATTTATATAATAATAAAAAAAAAAGATTAATAAATAAATAAGCTGTCCGGAAAGTAATGTCTAAATATTCGTGGATAGTGGTTTTTGATATTTTCGGTATCTTAGCAATCTCTCGTGTTTCTGCTGGTTATTCTCGATCAAAGCCTTGATTTGTAAGTCATTAGTGGTAATCGGCTTTCCAGAGCGGACAGTATCTTCGAGTGTCATTTCACCTTTGCGAATTTATTGGTTACTGCATCGTCACCATACACTTTGCGAATATATTTTGGCTTGTGTCGTATTTTTATTTGTGGTAGTAAAAAAATCACCAAGCACATTAAAATATTTTTAGAACCCTTGACAAAGTAAATAGATTAAGAGTCTGCTCTCTAAACGACGCTTTATTATATTATTATGAGGAGTTATTATTTTTTTTAACCCTTTCCGGTCCTATGTCGAATGTCATTCGACATCGATTTTATTCCAGTGAGTCCTATGTCGAATGTCATTCGACATTTTTTTTTTTTTAATTTTTTTTAACCGTGCGAGTTTATTGTCATGTAGAAATCTCTTCCAAAAATTTTCTTATGAACATAAATATAGTTTTATTAAAAACAACCTTGTGAACATAAATATAGTTTTATTAAAAACAACCTGGATGTATTGTTTTACCCTGTAATTCTGTAAATCTCTTGTGGACCTGATGTAACATTTTTTTTTTGTGGACCGGAAAGGGTTAAATGTTCTTAAAGACGTGTAAAGATTCCCAACTTTAGAGATTTATTTCAGGTTTACATTTTGATATTTTGCTGGGATTTTACATTGGTTGAAAATGTGAATGATCCGCTTTATTAATAGTTGTTTAGTAACACTGCTTATATTTAAAAAAAAAACGGTGCTGTGAGTAATATAATGCTGATTTTTTGTTGAATTTATATACTTAATCAACAATTAAATAAAATATTGATACTTTCAACAGTTTAACTATATTTGTACTGAACAATCTAACGAAGAACATTGCATATCTACATAATAGAGAAAATATTTTATAGGGGGTGAAATATTGCGTTTACCTTGGATCCCAAGTAAAAACACAAACGAAACCAGAAATTAAATGAAATAAATGATTATAACACCTAATAAATGCTAGTTGGTCTACAAACTCAGCTCAAGTCTCGACTGCACCAACATTACGATTTACGTTTAAAAGGGAATTGAAAAAATCCAATACTAAGAATATACGAGGTATATCCAGAAAGTAAGTGTACTGAATTTTTGTAGGTTACAATTTTTTTTATTTAAAAAAAAAATTACGTGGTTACCGTAGTACAAATGTAAGCTATTTTTCGACATAGTCGCCATTCCTCTCAATGCAGGTGGTGAAGCGGGGTATCAACTTTTTGATGCCTTCCTCGAAGTAGTTTCCCGCCAACCCCTCCGTCCACTTCTCCACCTCCTACTTTACCTCCTCGTCGGTTGAAAACCTTTTTCCACCCATGTGCAGCTTCAGGGAGGTAAAGAGATAGCAATCTGAAGGTGCTAGGTCAGGGGAATGCGCGGGGTGGTTCAGGACATCCCATTTAAACGAGGCGAGCAGTTCCTTCGTGGCGTTGGCCGTGTGTGGTCTGGCATTGTTGTGCAGCAGGCAGACTCCCTTTGTCAGCATGCCTCTCCTCTTGTTCTGAATCGCCCTCCGCAATTTTTTTAGGGTCTCACAGTATCTTGCAGAGTTGATGGTCTCCCCTTGAGGCATATATTCAATTAAAATTATGCCTTGACAGTCCCAAAACACGGATGCCATGATTTTCTTGGCTGAAATTGTGGTTTTGAACTTTTTGGCGGAGGGTGAAGAGGTGTGATGTGACCGTATTTAAACTCGCGACACCACTTTTACACACTCGTACGATTCATAGCTTTATCACCATATGCAGTTTTCACCTCATTATAAACCCCAACCGGAGGTTTTCCCTTCCAAACGAGATAACGGATGACGCCGCGTATTTCGCACTTGGCGGGAGATTGGATTGACATTTTTCACGAAACGTGTTGTCGCGTCGACACTTCTCAACGTACTGACCTCGAACCGGTCTCGTTGCGGAGGGGAAGGGTCAGGCTACACGGAAGTGTAGCCAACATGTCGAAAATAAAATCCATCCGGTCGTGAGAGCCTCAGTACACTTACTTTCTGGATACGCATAGTATAAGACATTGACTACATCCGTGTTCATCTATGGTACTCGTAAACTGACAAGGGCCAACTAAACACTTATTTAAAATAAACATTCTGCGTAGCATTTATGGACTAGAGTAAGAAGCTGAATCGTGGTGCTTGTGATAAAACTAGAAGCTGTATGTCCTCTTCCGGGGCTGACTGATCTATTTGTTAATCTAGGAAGATTCTGCTGGTCGGACCACGTGGTAAGAATGGATACAGGCTTACCATCCAGCAGTATTTTGGACATTAGATTAGGAGGGAAATAATTTGATGGATGGATTGTGCTACCGAGGATGGAAGCATATCATAAATAGTTGAAGAACCTTGGCACAGAATAGAAGGGAGAGGAAATGTTTTTGTAGAAGGCTAAGACCCACCCGAAGTTATATGTGTTTATGGTAGTCAATGATAACGATGAAACAGTTTGACTGCTCAAAATATAATATAATGGTTGAAATGTTTATATCTGTTTTCTATCATCTCCGCCTTTTGAAGGTTATTAAAAAGTGTTTATGATTGGTTTAAATAAATTTTCTCTCGGACACGTACAGCAGACATATTTCTTCTGAAGATTTAAGATGAATATGCGTATAAACATTGGTTTACAATACAAGGAAACTTATAGCAGATGTTTATTTATTTCGCTGCCAGGCGTCAAGATGGCGCATGAATGTGCAAAATAATTTAAAATATTTTGTATTAATCTTAAAAAAAAACTTCTTATCCATGAATCCAAGGAATATGTGATTTGCTATTTTTATATTTAATTTGAATGAAACTCAAAATCTGAATAATTTGAACTGATTTATTACGAGTATATGTAATTGATTTCTATCTTGCCATTTAGTGATCAACGTTACTTTACCGACGATTTCTTCAATGAGTGATATACACATATTCCTGGACAAGTTCTAGCGGCTTTCCATCTAGAATTATTGATTTTGGGGTAGCCAAGTTGTTCACCATATATTTGGTTTTTGATATATTCTAAAATATTACGTATATACTCGTATACATGTGTAATTGCGGTTGTGCTATAAAATATTCATGAAAATAAATTCGATGATCAAACAAGAAAAATATTATATATGTATATCACTTAGGGAACATATATTGAAAGTATGTTCTGTTTCAACGAGCTGCTTACAGATGGCGACAAATATAGAATTAATAATTGGTAATATAATATCGTAACACATACAATTGAGTTTAGGATTACTACATGGTCGGTCTCTTCAATCTTCAGAAATATTATCATTGAAAATTAAACAACCGGTATTGTTCTATATTAAGTTTGGATAATGTGACTGAAGACATGATAGCTTAATTGGTAAAGTCGTTATCTAGAAAGATAAGGTTATTGATTCAAGTACAATCCGTATAGTAACTTTTTAATTTTTTTCTTGAACAATTCTTATTCCGTTTATTATTCTCACATTTTCCGTGTATGTACGGTATGATACAATTTGAATAAAATAAAATGGACAGTAAAATAACACACACGAAAACCCTTCACGCCGATTCGATAAATTATACTTTTGATTTTAAATTTGGTTGATTATATGATGATAGTATTGTCGAACCGTCGATATTTGATAACGGCTGATTGTACGAGTACCACGACATTCTATTTGATGAGAATTTCAGTTAATTTAACACAATTTACAATTTAATGCTTTTTAAGCTGTCAATCCTTATAAATATTCTAAACTAAGTATTGATTATTTTGTTGTTATTGTACATCCGTGTGAAGATAAAAAAATTAATAATTCTAATATACGTTTAATATGCACTTTATTCGAGTTAAAAATATGTTACCTAAATTATTTTGTAGCTGCCGGTTACAAGGTCAACGGCGCACTGTTTTCGTCGATAAATCAATCGCATAATGTTTAAAAATGATTGCTTACACTGGTGTCCTTATGCCTACCTTAACCGTTTTACTACTGGTCATTTGTTTCAATACTATAAAAGTCTATATATAGACTCTCAGCACTCTAACTGTTAATGTATGGAAGCGAAGCGTGAGCATAGAAGTGATAAGATCAGATCAAATGCGGTAGATATGTGTGCTTTGCGTAGAATATCTGGTATTACAATGTTTTATAGAATAAGAAATGTTAAGATGAAGGATAACTGTTTTGTTAGAGGTAGATGTTAGCATATAAGTAGATTAAAGAAATGAATTTTGAGATGGTTTGATCACATTGTGAGAAGAAGAGAAGAGTCGCGAAAGACTTATTAAATAAATATGGAATGAATTGAGAGCGAGAACAGAGTGGAAGGAGATGGTTGGAGAATTTTAAACTGATGGAAAGGTAAAAAGTATGAGAAACAGGAGAAAATGTATGATGAGATGTATGGATGTGAATAAGACGAGAGCTGTAGCATATATATAATGTCGTGAAAGTCTGTTGTCTTTGTCTATCCCAAAATGGACATGGTGTGATGATATGCATATCAATTCTTCTTCAAAATGCAATATATTTTCATGTCATATCTTGATACCATCAACATAGACTATTGAAACGACTTCAACTGTAAGAGCGACCGACAACAGTATGTTAATAATGGAAGATGCATCTAGAGGGAATGATTTTGAATGAATAGTATGAATTAAATTGTGAGTTCTGCAATTTTTTTCTTATATAAATAAATCGTATGGCTTTTCTCGAAATGTGTGTTCTGTTAGTTGTTAGTAACTATTTATATAGACTTCTTAAACAATAAGTTAAGCTTTTTTTAATTAAGTAAGAGTATAATATATAAGAATATGTAAAAATCACGTATTTTACATGGCATTCGATTGATGTGTTCAAATTTTCCTGGAATTAACTATCCGCGCAAATGAAGAGGTTAACATACGAGTAATCTATAAATATTATAAACGTTATTTTTTAAGTTTAAATTTATCGGTATGCATTAATTTAGAAATCACCAAAATATCAAAGCATTGGAGAGTGTGGTTGAATTAAATGAATTAAATATAGAAAGTATTTGTTAGGAGTCAAAATAAATGAAGGGGCTGTAGGACAAAATACTCGTATATGTGAGTTTAAGGGGCGAAATATGTATGTTGTGATAGAAAAGTTAGGCCCTATGCTGGTAGAAATGTTTACCCAGACAGGGCAATTGTGGTATGTAAGAATCCTTTTTAGTTGGGTCAGCGACTCAGGAGTTGAAATCCTTTTGATGGTCTCTTAATAATATGATTATATTCCGCTTGATCAATCAAAGCCACGAAGGAATCCGTTTACTTCCATTACTCCATTATGCAACTCGATATACACCGCATAACAGTAGATCTGGTCCAAACAATAGAGAGGTCATGCAATATTTAGCCACCTAGATAAAAAGTTCGGTGGAAACCACTTATCTTGTATGAATAACTTTGATATGGTGTTCATTTCTGTGAGGATCTTCCCAGTCCAGATGGATTCATTGATATATGCCGAGAGAAGAGCGAGGTCGGTTGGCACAATAGAGTTCTGACGTATGATGGTTGCTAGTAGTTGACTGATTACTTCCTTTGGAACATGTTCTGATTTGAGCTGAGATATCCAATCGTTATCTTTTAATCTGTTTTTTTTTTGTAAGTTTGTACTCGATTTCAAAATTGATGAATTGCCTAAAGAAGTATTTATTTAATGTTATGATTAATAGCTGTATCTTACACCAATCATCCTACACGAGGAATATTCAAATTCGTGTATTCAAAAGTGGTTTTCAAACGGTTTAGTTTAGTTGTATAGTCTTATGGACGGAAGAACAATGCATCAGCGCAAAATTATCAAAATAATATTTAATACAAAAACTGGTTAGTACGATTGAAGAGATTATTCCACGAGTTTTTGCAAATTTATGTTTAGAACACTCGATTGGGGACGTTTTGTGGTTTTTAAACTTTATTTTTTATCTTATGAGGTTTAACCCAAATATATAAAATTAAATGCATAATGCAAAAAAAAAAAAAAAGGATAAAGATCTAAAAATAATAACAATGGGAACAACGATTACTCATGCTTCCCTGTCAAGTGACTCAGTTATGCCTCAATTTATTCATCGATATATGGTAGATGTCAATATCGGAAATTCGTTCAACAAAGTAATCCCGCGTGTGAGTTGTAACTCCCTTAATAGTTCAGTTCTTGAATATGGTACTGAAAACAATTTTAATTCACGATGGCCTAAACAATAAATTGTCACGTACATAAAACTAAAGTTTGTTAATTGATAAAGGGGTCACTATTTTTCTTGTTAGTAATTAATAAGTACAAACGTGTGTGTAGATCTCTTTTAACATTTCAGAAATAATAATTAAGCAAACCTATTAAAATGTAGAGTAAAGTTGTGGGTAAAATCCATATTTTCTGCAATAAAAGTGTCGCAGAAATCTCTTGTGGATTCGCTCCACTATTATATTTTTTGTAGGAAAAACATATTTGGTAGATCACCTTAGCGGGTCTTTTGTTTTTAATTTATGCGATTGGTTAAATGACAAAATCGGTAATAGGCGAGTATTTGATAGGTAACAGTTAAAATTGCACTGATTTTGAAAATTGGTGGCTATAATGTGAACCCCCGATCGGAAGACAAACGTCTAACCAGCCCACGGTGGTCGCTTAACTTCCTTATGATTAAGAATCGATATTTTATTAATTGAGTGTGATAGTTTATTCTGTACATGATTTCGTGATTCAACAATCATGTTGTTGTCATGTGTTGAATTTCTGATGGCAAATTGTTCTATTAAACTTTCGCTGGGTGAATCCGAGAACCTCGTCTTTTTGAATATTTGTAAATGGAAAAAGGTTTGGAAATAAAACCAGTTTTGAGTTCTACAGGGATCAAACTCGGAAACTCAGATTAATTAGCGAGCGAGGAAATATTCTGCCAAATAAAAAAAATATAATCAATTAATAGCAAAATCATTAATTACTTCAAAAGCTTCAATTTCACGCGCATACTTACTTTTAATCATAATACATTAATTAAACTTGGTAACACTTAAATCAATTTCAGTGCTTTAAAGATAGCAGGGCTTTTAAAAAAATAAGCATAATTGTATCATTTTTGTCAAAGGTTTATTCCAACAAAATATTCCGATTTGTATTATATTACAATTTTGTTGTATATAGTAAAATCTGGTGGGTATGTTGCCATGGGAATTTTGTCAACCAACCACATAGATGACAAAGAGGTTTTGTTTTAATATTTATTTGTTTTAAAGCTACCGGCCTTTTTTGAAAACAAAATGGGTATCAACGGGAATTGAGCCCGCAACACACAGGCTGGAAGATAAATGCCTTATTATCTAGGTCATGGAGGTCGTCGTAGCTGAACACGGAATTATTTCTTGATTTTTGATGCTCAAAATATGACATCGATATTGAATGCTCAAAGCGAAAAACTAATTCAATGACTAATCGTATTTTTTTTTAACTAAAACAGTTGAACACAAAAATGATTTGATTCAAAGAAAATCCATTGACTGATTAGATACTCAGGAGTTCAAAAGTTTTCAGGATATTGAAAGAGGAAATTAAATCAGACATACATTTTTAATTAACAATAAAATAGTTCAAACGCATTGGTGATGAATTTTAACAAATAAAACCGGTTACTATAATTCGAAATGTATCATATCAGTGCAAAGGTAATACTATAAAATGAAAATATTCCTGATAATAAGTTATTTAAATTCCTACGCTTTCTGTTTTAGGGAAGAAGGGTTTCAGGTATTTGTGATGAATGAAGGAAGCATTGTACTCGTATGGACCCTTTATGCCTGTTCAGTGAATATATCAAATCGATTATCAGTTGATCTTGTAGTCTGACCTGAGATCTATCAGATTGTGCGCCAATTTCAATATATATCATCATTTGTACCTATTCAATGGGGCTTGTTGTTGAATTAGGCATAGCTAAAATTTGGGTCTTTCACCTTCTTTCACCTATTGTAGTTGGACGAACTGTGATGTAGTTAGTTGGTTGAAGTTACTTCTCTCCTCCGCTAGAAAAAAGCTACATATCTCACTGATTTAGAGCAAAGGAACATATTCTCATTAAGTAATAATAATACTAAAATATAAATTCCACTAATACGATGCTACTATCGCGACTCGAGTTTCAAACTCATTGACAGACTCGAGTTTCAAACTCATTGACTGTTTGTATTGTATTACACTTTCGTTGTATTAAGTACAATCTAGCAGTCTTGTTAAATAAAATAAAATCTCTTTAAAATAACCAGAAAGTTGTCCTAGATGTCTCAAGTAAAAACCACACTAGAATAATAAAAAAAATCTAGGTTCCAAGAATTGAACCCACAACCCCCGGGCTGGAAGTCAGGTATTTTATTAACTAGACCACGGAGGCCGTAAAAAACAAGCAGGAAATTTGAGTCGCGATAATGCCATCACATCAATGTAATTCACAAAGTAAATTTTGTCATAATTGTATTATTACAGAGTTCCACAAAATAAAGCTAGAAACATTAAAAAAAAAAAGAAACCTTAGTTAGATTTTTATACAGGTAATTCGCAATAAAATATTACACAACGAGCGCTTTGTATATGACTGTATTAAAGGAGCTCATACACGTATGCACCACTTAAAATAAATCAGATGAAATAAAGCTAGATAAAAACATTTTAAATTGGTACGTCAAGTCTTCTGCGGTGTGACCTCAAAGCTGATGAACGTAACCCACACTAAAACTGCTGTCGTTGAATACATTCTACTCCAATCCTCTTTATTATTTTCGCTGTCCGCAGAGCCTGTGGCAAAGGCAGGCCCGTAGCACCCTTCACCTGATCGTTCCAGTGTATAGGTGATCTGCCTCTGTTTCTGCGACCAACCACATTTCCAGTGACCAATACGTATTTACGAGTATATGCCCTCATTGCGCGAAATGTGACCGAAGAATTGAAGATTGTGTTAAGTATGTCAATCAATAATGAATAATAATTTATTTATATTTATCAACCAGACTAGTTTCAATGACATTATTTTTGAATAGATATTTCAATTAATACGACTTGATAATGACTATTGATGATAGGTTCGTTTAGGATTTGGGCTTATTTTGAAAACCTTAAGGCAGTTATGAACAGCCGCTGCTTTTACCTATTGACGGAATTTGAGATAATATAAAGTCAAGTAACATTCGAAATTGTGAATTGAAGTTTTTTCGTAGTAAAACGGAAGACTTACAGCCTATATTTACTCATGAGATTTTTTTATTTGTTAGTCATTCAGTAAATATATGATTTGGTAGCGTAAGCTTACTAAAATTTGCAGTTATTGTATTTTATCACACTTTCACTGTATAAAGTACGACCTGACAGGTTTATTACCTTGTGTCGATATCTTCCAAAAATCAAAAAATGCTCAACACTTTTGAAAAATTCGCGATTCAAACTGGAATTGAACTCACGATTCCCGGGTTGAAAGAAATGTGGAAGTCATCATATTATGTCTCTTTTAAATAGTTTAATTTTAAATCATGCTGAAATTTGATTGAAAGTTCTATATGATTGAATTTGAATTTAAACACTGTACGAATCTAAAAGTTCATCAGAAAGTCACAAATTTTTGTACTAGCTGCCTTGTGAGAATTCGCAAATCGATGACATCTTCAAGCATGCTTTAAAAATGTTACTATTTTAGAATTTTTGATAAAATATGTTATTTTAAAAGCAATAATATGTTTAAATATTAAAATATGAAAGGTGAAAATGAGCTATGTTTTGCGGTGAACTTAATAGCTGTCTTTAATAGTAGCCTGTCACCATAAATCAATTGAAAGGTTTTCATTAATAATATCAATATTTTCTGTGTCATATAAAAGCAAATTTAGTGATCAATTTGGGAACTTTTATAAACGCCATAAAGATAAAATGTTATCGACTGATGAATCCCATCATGGCGGTGAAAAGGTTTATTTGGTTGCTGAGTCGTTAAGTTATGAAATTGTGAAAATATCATGTTTTTAGTTTGTAGTTTATTAAAATTCATTCTCTATGTCATCGAAATTATTTTTTTTTCGTTCAGTGGAAATTTTTAAAACACAATTCAATTTGATGGAACTTTTACCTAAATTGATTATTTTTTTTATTTACTTTTTACCAACCAGTTAGTTACTAAATGTTAGACTCGTTCCGTTATTGGAATGTTTAAAAACGATTGAAAAACTCGGATAATTTGTAAATAACTCTTCCTTTTTTTTAGTTTTGTCTAGTTGTTTGGATAGTTTTACAAGGAAAAATGAATAACAGTTTTTTGACAATGAAGTGTTAAATAAATTCATTACAATAAAATAGTAGACCCCCTTTAGACTATTTTTATCAGCACCACTGATGCGTTTCGCTCTATGAGGATTTACAAAATGGTATGATTAAACCGTAACATCGCTATTTGGCCATTGTAAGCAAAAAAGTAGAAATTGTTTATATTAAAAAGCTAATTAATATAATTTTAAATAACTTTTTGGCTTAACTTAACTTCCTAAAACTTAAAACTAATGTCTGATTAACAATACATTGGTTTAAAATATAAATATCCTGCCTTGTTGCAGAGCAGTTAAATTGAATCACATGAAATACGAAGTAGTATTGATTTTTTGCTTACAAGGACAATATTATGATATATGACATTTCTTGTTAACGCTATTGACATAAACGGTAACACCATTAGCCTAGATCATACACACTAGTACTTTCGACAGATATCTAAATATGGTGTCTGTAAGGTTTTCGAAACGTACATATACTAACAAGGCACATGTATACAGAACGCACTCAGAATGCTAATTAAAAATAACTTCAACGTTCAAAAATTTTTCGTGTATATTTGTTTAGTTTAAACGAACGATCTCTTAAAATAAATAGTAGGTGAATTGCCAAAATGTTATATTTGTAATCAACAATATCAGTCAAAACCTTCTTGAACTATTTTGTCAATTATAGGGGGTTTTCTTTTATTGCTTATTTACCCGAACATCGTGAGAATGAGAAAAAAAATGAAATAAAAAAACTAGAGAAAAAGAAATTGAACAAACGAGAAAGAAAATGTTAAGCAATAAAAAGTAAGACACAGCAAATTAGATCGAGAGGACTTGCTTGAAGGTGGAGATAAATCAGCTGTGTGTAGGTGTAGGCATGGAGGGGGAGGTGGAGGGCATTGGAGAACGGAGAATGGAGAGCCCCGCGTGAGGATCTGGAGGGCTCAGCCTCTTGATGATAAGTCGGTATTCGTAAGGCTAGGAGGATACACGAAGCTACTTGGAGGATATATGAATTCAGAGGTGTAACATACATAGCGTGGAAACTAGGATGTTAGAACAATAAACTTGAAAAGTTTATGCAGAAAGAGATATTACAAAAATAATACATAATTAGTTAATTTTTGAGATGCTTTGAACACATAGACATAATAAGTAATGTAAGACTTAAACCAAACTTTTTTCTCTGAAAACAATTAAGGTGTCTGAGTCTCGTGGTTAACGCGCTTGATTCTACTCAGAAGGATATTACTTCAAATCCCTTGAGTCAAACAAATATTTAACGATCAAGTTAAATACATACTCGTATATAATGGAACTAGATAGTGTTATGACAGAAAACAAGGTCAAGAGTGATAATACGAGTACAATATAAAATATTATTCACTACCAGATGATGTATAAGATGTGGGCAAAGGAAAATGAGTGTGCATGGATTAAAAATAAATAATGAATATATGTCTTTTGATGTATATAATATGGAAAATTTAAAGCGTAAGTTACTAAGTAAGAAATATAACATTTTACTAAAACCTATAACTTTAAAATATTAAATGATTTAATTAGAACACTGACGTTGACAATTTACCCATCCTTGTAATTTTTAATGAACTGTCACAAAGTTTTGACGGCGCTCGTCAAAGGTCCGGCTCTCTTTATTGGTACCCTCAAATCATTATATAGTCTGGGCTTTTGATAGTAAATTATATAATGGTTATTTTTCTTCTTAGATTCTCATACTAATTATGAAATCGACCTCTTGTAATAGAAGTATGGATATATAATATTTTATGAGGATGTTTTAAAATGAATTTCAAAAAGGCAAGAAATAAACTCTTTCCTCACGTATTCTCACAGCATCGAATTTACAGGGCTGGAATCGAGTTATATAATCGAATTTAAAAAAATAAGGTATCTTTTCAAATTTGTTAAAAAAATCTTCTTTATATTATTAAATATACTTGAATTATAATTGAAATATAAGTCCCTTTGTTAAAATGAACTCCAGGAAACAATATTAGTGAAAATATTAAAAAAAAACAACCGTATTCTTCAGGCATTATCTATAACCGTACATCATGTAGCCATATCAAGTGTCTTTGCTTATAATAGTATGAAGTATGTATAAATTTAATGTAGAATATTTACTCGTATATTACTTAACAATAACATTTACATTATCTAAATTAAATTATACAAGTATTTGTGAGAATACTCGTGAGAAATTAGCGAAAACGAAGATGTAGTCAGATGAGGTAGAAAAAATAAGACATTGGATGCGCACGTAGAAGGGACTGATACTTGAAGAATTGACAGCCTCGGTATAGTGGTTCAAGTTGGTAGAAACACACGGGACCTTTTAAAATTAAGATGTTAATAGGATTTTTTAACGGCAATTGCACACTAATCAATCGTGGAATACTCGTACACTCTGTAATAACCAATGAATTTATTATAACAGTGTGCTACAATCGTGCGAATACAACAATTTGTCATTTCTATGTCTGCTTTGGTCGATATATTTAATGTAGGTGTTGAGTTCAGGAGGGCTCTTCTTCGGCATATCCTCAATTTTATCTTTACTGTTTTTTTTTGTAATTAAAATAATTTAGAATGTTTGTTGCCCTTGAGATGTATTCTGTTTTTTCCTACTCAGGTATAGTGTTTTACAATACTAAATATTGGTGTTTTCATACGCTGTATGGGGTTTGAATTGTGTTGATTTTTCGAAGATGTTAAAAGTTTGAATTTTGTTTAGTATATTACTACTATACAAAAGCTAAACAATCAACATCTATAATAGATAAATTACATTTAATAGTCGTTTACTTTTTCAATAAATAAATACCCCATATTGTCCTGCATAAAATACCTATGGCAATCGTCTTCGTGGTGGACTATCAAAACATGGAAAGACAACAGGAAGTCAACGTTGTAGAAGATAGACAACATTCCCAATTAACAGTTCCCGTATCAAGGATATATTATTTTTTTTGTGGTGGATATTTCCGGTGGAGTTTCACTTTTTAAGCGGATTTACTTGAATTTGTTGTAAAATTTGTCCTAATTAGTTTCAAACACTCTTTGTTACTCTACCAATTTGTTACGAATTATATCTTAGTCTATTTTTATTTTTTTAATACTGGGAAAATCGCTTTATTTATTGTGACGCCACTGCACGAATTGTTGAATAAAAAGAGTTTGGGAAAAGTGTGTTTATTTCGTATACCTTTAATACAGGGTTATCAAAATGTGAAGTGATTTAAAAGCCTATCTCTGTTATTTTCTAGCTGAGGTAAAAATACAATGAAATAACGGAGATACAAATTAATCATGTACCCCGTATGTTCGTATTTAATCTTTTTTCCGTTGGATATTCTTAGTCTATTTTTATTTCAATTAATGTGTTTGAACGTTTTCGAATTGAGAATAACTGGAGAAGGCACTTTTCTCACAGTGTTGAAAATACTACTGTTTTTGGATAAATCACAACACATAAGTTTAGCGTATGCGAGTATTTATTTTTTAATGTTTTGATTCCCTTGGGAATTTTACCTGAAACTTCTAGGAGGAAGACACACGTCTTACCACTAACCCACAGAGATCACCAAAGAATAAATAGTAACAATAATAAAATAACAATTTGTAAGGCACCGTTTAGAGAACATATTCTTCTCAAGGGCGAGACAATAATCTAATTTGCGGCTTAAGAAGGCCCTCGAAGACATTTTTTTTTAGAGTTCTTAATAAAATTTAATATTGTATGGTATATGAATACTTCACTATAACAGTTCCCTACATCTATAGAATGTGTTACTATTACATATCGGTAGATCTACAAAGGTTTATTTGTAGTTCGTCTTCTATTGATATTTTTTTTTAACAAATATGTTTTATTAGATATTTGAAAATGCGGGGAAGTACCTATTAATGACCGCAATCACTACCTTCCTATCTTTACACACAACTTATATACATTTTGTAATATTTGTAATATATTTTGTAATATTTTTAAGCTGTCAATAAAAGTGGCTTCGGGCTCCTTAAGCACCTTTGGGTCTTCCCTCTATAAGGCGCTATATATAAATTATCCTTTCATTATTATTAAATAATAGTAATAATCATTATCGCCACGTACCAGTAACCCTGTACTCCAGTATTTCTTTAAATTTCTCAGTGTAAGTAGTAATAAAAAGTATTTACAACATGGAGATGTTAATAAAAAGTTAGTTTCCGGCATTGATAGGTTTTCAATGACCCTGTAAACACTATTTCAGTGATTCGGCAGCCCGATAAGATCCGTTGTTAGATTTGTCGGATTTATTTGTCGGTGCGCTCCACGAGAGAAAATGTGCTCCCGGATGACGGATACTATTTTAATCCTTTTGTGGCCATCTCCGGCGATATGTAATATTTTGACTACCATCTTACAGTGTTATGATTGATATTGGGAAAATATGGGTTGACGTTATTATAAATAACGTTTAAATTACACATGGTGTCTCATATCTTGGTAAAGAGAATTTATTTTTTATTTTGTAGGTATCTTGCTTGGTAAAATTGATAATAACTGGCCGGGGACACCACCCGCAAAATATGAAATTTGTATCTATTAGGCACAATCTGAAAACGTACACAATGTTCCATGTCCCAAGTAATGTATACATTTCTGTTGAACACGATCTTATATTTGTTTATTTCATCCACAGTCTCATCCACAGTGCTTCAAAAAATTATCTTTCCTTTTTTACGCAATGAGTCAATAACGGCCTCCGTGGCCTAGTTGATAAGATGTCTGTCTTCTACCCCGCGGATTACGAGTTTGGTTCCCTTTGAAACCAAGATTTTTTTAAAGTGATTCCAATCTTATTTTCACTTGAAAGGTTTTTAAAATAGGTTTCTAGTTGGTTGGAAGAGATTGCCACATGGTAATACACCCACCAGATATTACTGTATGCAACGAAAGTGTAATAATACAATATAAATCATGACATTAAAGCTGTAAAAAATATACATTTGATTGAATAGAGCATTTGTATCTCCATATACAACGGTCTGGTGGATGGTAGATTTGTTATTTTTTATCCTGATTTAAATTTTACGCATAAACCTAATTGCATCTAAATTTAATAAGTGGCACTTATGAGCGCAATTTATAAATAAGAAAAAAACACTTAATTTTATAAAAAACGTTAATTAGATATTTTTTGAGATAAAACAACACCGTGGTCTAGTTGCTAAGACGACTGTCTTTCAACTGGGAGGGGTCGGGGGGTTCAATTTGGTGCATATATTTTTTTAAATGGATCACGTCATATTTTTGTTAGGTTGGAAGATATTGTTACACTGCAATAAACCCGCCAGGTTGTACTGTATACAATTGATGTATAATGCAATACAGTGTAATGAAATTTGTTATTATATTGTAATTAAAATGAATAAATTATATCTAGTTACCTATAATAAATTTAGTTTTCTCAGAAAAAGTCAATTGATAGATTTTTACTTTTTCCAAGTTTTCTGAATAGATTTGCTTCAAGGGTTGCAGTTTACTCTTAACATTATTCCCCAAGTCCCTCCAGGTCTTTCAATCAAACTCCTTTCAACCCTAATCTGGGATAAGGGCAATTTATGTTTTTTCTCCCTGAGAAATCCCACTTTTTGGGTACAATAGTCTGGAACTATCCCGTAATCACGAGGGTTGAGTATGCTTTAGCTAATACCCCTGTTATACATTCATTCTGTCGTTTTTTTTCACTTTACCTGAAGGAAATATTTTTTTGGTTAAAAGTTTCACGAATTTCAACTTTGTTTTGTTTATTCGTAAATATCAATTTAATCGATTTGTTGTAACTGTAATGAAAACTTTATTGTAATTTATTAAAAGTATCATATTTTACTGTATGGAAACCCAAACAGGCGTTAATTTTCTGAATATTATATTGTTTCCATTAATACTATTTTCCCATTGCTAATTTTAAAAACCACGGCATCATATTTTTGGCGAGGTGAGTTGACTCTGTAAATGGTGCTTTATTAATTATATTCTCTTATTATAACTTTATGTCCTAATGTCAGTGTTAGTGGATAGTGGGAAATTAAAAAATGTTGTATTCCACTTTCGTTGTTTACAATACAACCTGGAGGGTTCGTTGTAATGTGAGCATTTAAACCATCCAACCAGAAGGTGAAAACTGTTAAAAAAGTTGGATGCCAATGGGAATCGAACACGCAACTCCCGGGCTGGGTGACAGGTATATTACGAACTAATCCAGCGAATGAAGGTATCACTAGATTGAAACGATGATATGTTTTTGAAACCCTAAGTTCTTATATTAATTATCATTCAATAAGTAAAGAACTGTTATTTTTTTGTTGCAGGTATGCTCAATTTCTTTCAACAATAGACGTTTGATTTCAAGTATATCAGGTATTTATATATATGAACAAATATCTATTTAAAATCCAACTTCACATATTTTTTTATAACTTATTCAAAATCTATTTCCTTTCACTACAAACACTTTACAAAACATATGATTTTTGGTCAATATCTGAAACTTAAAAATTACATTATCATGTTGATGAAGTTTAAAAGTTTATATATCTCCGTCAATTGTGTTAATTTGTCTTCAGTCCCATTCATTGAGGCTTCAGGTTTAAAACCACCGAAGAAGGCCCAGTCATCGCACGCGTTGGAAATACTACCGAAATCGAAGAGGTAATAATACTCGCTCATTATTATTTTGTCTTTTGTAATACGAGTATATGAAGCACTCACTGCTTGTTTTTATTAAATTTATTATTGTCACTGATATGAGGTGCATTATACTGTACTTACAAACAAAGATTTAAAAATAAATAAAGAGTATTTGCACTAAACGAACTAATTTACCAGACTGGGACCTTTTTTTAGTGTAAATGCCCTAAAATTGCACAAATTATCTTCATATAAACACTAATGTTCAACAAACAGTTCTCAAATACTTTTATGATTTTTTTTTTAAATTTTACAAGTTTTTTTACTGTCAGAATTTCATCATCACTGATATAAATACTAGCCCAAAATTAATAAAACCGATACGATTTCCAGTTCATAATGTTATATGAACATATATTACTATACAGTTTTCTAATCTTTACTTAGCACGATTGAGGACAACAAACGATTTGACAATCTCCCCCCTATGTTTTTCTTATCTCATCCACTCGAGCCTTGTTCCTGTTTCATCACTGTCGGAGGCTTTGTTTGTCTCGTCTACGGAGTATCCTTTTATTGGTGTAATCAGCATAATGCTCCTCATTCGCCAGCCCCCGAAAGAAGAAGCCAACTTGTAATGTGTTCTCGCATCACTCCACCGTGCCATGCTCTTTATTGTTGGACTTGTGTGCTTCATTATTATTTCAGGCCGCGTCTCGTGCCTATTGCGGTTGTGCTGAAAGGGTGGACATTTACTTCTGTGTTTCTAAACTACATTTTGTTTGTAGTTTGAATCAAGGTCCAGGTTCAATCACGAAATATTTAATAATTGTAAAAAAGTGTTTAAAACATTATTAAAACGAATTATAAGTGGTAGGATAGAACAAATGGGATGAAGGATTTTGTTAATTTTTTTTCACTTTACTATCTATACCATTAATCGTTAATATATGGTTTAAAATGAAGGTTTTGATAATTTATTAATTCGTACTGCTTAACTTATCCGAATTGGTGATTCTGGCATATTGAAATTGTGGCCAGGAGACAACTTCTTCCTCGGACCCATTATTTGAATCTTCGGGCTTACTAGAGTAAGCACGGAACTTATTGTTCGTAATCTCACATTTTAGAAATTCATCCACACGTCAAGAGGCAACAATATTCGCACATGCCTAGCACGAGTGAGTATTGTTAGCAAATAAATTATTTTAAGATCAAGGACCCTTTGTTTAAAAAAAATACATTCGGAAATCGAACCTGAAACCCGTGGTTGGAAGTAAAGTGTCTTTCTAGGCCACGGAGGTAGTTATTATGAAAATAAACCACAAATATTCCTACTGTGCCCTTTGTTAAAAAAATATTTCTCGGTCTTATTGAAAGTTTAATAATGATAAAAAAATAACTTTTTAAGTACATTTTTTAGACCAAATTCTTCTCAAGGCCGAGTTATATGAATATAATATAACTTTGCTTTCTATGGAAATTGAGCTAAATTAATAAAGTAAATAAATAATTTTATTGAGTATATTGCATTAAATGGTACTCGTAAATAGGGGAAATAGAGCAAAATAATAGGAAGTAAGCGGTTTTTTTGTTTTAATGATTATAAAAATATACTGGATAATTATTGAAATGTAAACACAGATTTAATTATTTCTCTAATAAATTCATAATTTTTTTCTTTCTTTTTCCTTTTTGCAGAATTTAATTTTGCCACGTTTTTCTAGGTATTCGCAAACTTCTTATACCTTCTATATTATCCCTTTAAATTATTTTTGCAAATCTTGCATCATTCATTCTTTGTACATGACCAAACCATCTCAATGCTCGCTTCTTCATCTTAATCACTGAATCTTCTTTCAATCCGTATTCTTTCCTAATGTCTTCATTCTTTATTCTGTCATATAAATTATTTTTCCACACATTGTACGCAACGTTCTCACTTCTGCCACACTTTTCTTCCTTTCTTCGTGACATTTTTGCCACGTTCTTGTTTCATTGTACATTCTAATGATGAGACCAAGATTTCATAAACCATCTTTGCTTCTTTTGAAACGCTCCAGTCAGTAAACACATAGTATAACCCACAATTTATTATATTGCCAACTGATATTCTTCAATGTTTGATATAAAGCGTAGTCTAACTGGCGTATGATAATAATGATATAAAGCGTAGTCTAACTGGCGTATGATAATAATGATATAAAGCGTAGTCTAACTGGCGTATGATAATAATGATATAAAGCGTAGTCTAACTGGCGTATGATAATAATGAATGAAATTGACGTACGATAAACATACGATAGTAATTTATAGACGTCAGACACGTAAAATGTTACAAATTCATACATCAAATCTATAATGAACTTGTACGAAACAGATTTTTTTTCACTTAGAAGTCGTAGGCGAATTTATTCAAATTTTTGTCCTTTACCTGTCAGCATTTAATTTTTTATTCTCATAGTGATTACGTCACGCCCGACTGTTGTTTGTTTTGCTGCACAACATCGAGACAAGACAATACAAAACATTGCTGGTGACCCCGGCGTGAGGGACGCGGCACACGGCACGCGGTGAGAATCGCAAACAAATACTTTCCGTGTTATCTTGGCTATCAGAGTCATTTCTATGCATAATAAAACTGGTTTTCGTGCTGAATTTGCGTCCGCAAGGTCGTAAAATTCCAGTATTTTTAGCATAAAATTAACCTCATTTAATTTGATTGTTTATTTCCAATACTTTGTACGAGTACTTCTTAATGTGCATCGAGCCTTTGTCAGAGTTATTCTTATAATAAGGTCATAGTGTCTGGTTCCTGTGTTACATAACCGTAGAACCGATTTGCGGTCTCACCGGTAATGTGAAGAGTTTGTTTGTGTGGCGAGGCACAGTGCCTTTGTACCATACTCGTACTCGCATCGATAGGCAACGTGAAAAGCGCCCGTTTTACCTGTGATATATTGCACAGTATTCCTATTGAATATTTCATTCTCCGGTGAATTTTAACTAAAGAAATAAATAATTTTCTCCATAATTCGAGTGGATTTTTCCACATTAAAAATATTGAATATATAATAACCTAATAATGTATTCATAATATATACAAATTTTGTGTACAATAATACTTTATTTTATATATTTAGATATATAACATATAGAAAAAGACCATGAAATACCAAAAATAAGAAAACAAAAAAAGTATACAGAAAATTTAAATAAAAAAAAAAAATATAAATGTATTAAATTAAATATAACAAGACCATCGATGGTTAGATAAGAAAAGGGAGGTTGGAAAGTAGGATGATGCAAAATCAGAAAAACACGCAATGTTACTTACTGAACATGAATGGCAAATAAAAAATCGGTAATATTTTGAATACGTTGCAGTGACAATATCCTCTAAAAATATTGTCAACCTATTCCGTTAAAACTTTCTCTATATTCCCATTTTTCGATAGGTTTTGTTAGTTATTGTATTTGATAACAAATTGGGCCACATTTAAATTTGATTTTCACACGTTTCTAGACTGTAGTCAATTCAAATCTAAATTTATCTGAGTTGATTTCTCAAAAACGTTCTTTATGAAGCAATATAAAAATATTTTGTTTTATTAACATAACATATATCTTAAGATAGAGCTATAACGATTGTCTCCACAATATAAATAATGTAAGTATATTTTTATACGTTGATTGATACTATGCATTTTGGAAAGGTTAATTGTGTCGAGATGCAAAAAAAATACAACAGGCGTTTAATTTATTGTTTCGCGATTTTCTTTTAATGTTTAACGTTAAATGAATTGTAATATTTTTTGCATACATATAAATATGGTACAATAACGTTGGCGTATTTGACACATATTATTTTCTATTCATCATTTAACGCCAACGCAGTTGAGAAATTGTACAAAATAGTTGTACAAATAGTGCTCACGTGCCAGGATAGTAGAACAAATCGCTAAGTCTTCCGGTTTGTAAGTGAGTTTTACTCGAGTTCTGCCCCACCGCCCATTCTCCCTCCTTTACAGCCACTTTCCTCGCAATGCGGCCGTATCTGCCGTCTACCTCCACGTTAAGATGTTCTTCTGGTACGGTGTTGGGAGATGGAGCAAAAGAAATTCGAGCCCTGACGTTAATGGTACATAAATTGTACTACGCTCAAATGGACACAAAGGGCCGGCCGAACCCTTTGTAGAATGTATATTTTATAATGCATAACTATGAATCAAAAAAGCTCACAAAGTAATGGCGGCGCGGCGGCATGTTTGTGACCGTGATGATTAATTCTTAAAGGGGCGCGGGGCGGCCAAGGTGGGCACAGGCACGCACCATCATAATTTGTAAGCTCACCTATGATTATTGTTCCTTATTACCCATATTGTTAGGGTGAAAAGGTCGACTTTTTACCACTAGTTCGTTCAACCACTATGTTCCTTTTTTTTTCATTTTAAATAACATAATGCTTTGCATACAAAGAGTTCTAGTCCTTACTATTTTTTTCTTTTTCTTCATTTCCTTTTTGTTTTTGAACAAAATGAAAAAATTAAATTGCATAATTATAATTTCTTCTTCCGCTGTACCTATACATCTCCATGTATTTTCATATGTTACTTATTAGTGTATGTATGTATGTATGTTTAGCACGTATGCATAACATATATCTGGGAATCTACATGTTTGCTGTATCTATTAATGTATGTGAGCATGAATATATTCTGTCTTTTGATTTGTAGATAATCTGTTAAAAAAATATATTTTAAAAGAACTTTTATCCTCCTTGTTATTTGAATAAATATAAGTTATGTTTTTCGCTGATTTTTTACATAATGTGAAAGTATGGGTTGAAAATCATCTGTGTTGCCCCCAGTTGGATTGTTGCACTGAACACTGGGGTGATGCCTGATCGGGATAGGGTCATACAAGATGAGTCCAGACCTTTTCATCTCATCTGATTAAAATTATTTGTTTTGAATAATTTAAAATTTATATAAATGTATATTTTTTCTTGTATTGTTTCGTTTTTGCTATTAATAAATAAAATTATGATTATTTAGTGCAAGAATGCAAAATTATTATTGTTTTCAAAATATTCAATATACTCGTAATTGTAAAAAAAAATTAGGCACAATTGATATATGCTTATTTTTCAAATTTCGCGAAAATCCGATCTGTTTATTGGCAAAGGAGTTTCATCCACGCAACCCTATTCTTATTCTCCCCTTTGAAATCTTTAAACCTTTAATCCTAGTTGATCTCGGGATTTGCATTCTACAGTTTTGTTAGTCGCCAAGAAATCCACAGCGTTGACACTTAACATTCTCCTCAATGTCTTCTTCGTTTAATCTCTGCATTTTCCCAGAGGATTTATGTTACTTTGTCTCATATTCGTATTTTACCATGAATATTTTATGTATTATTGATTGATTTTTTACTTTTTTATCTGCCAAAGGAACGCAAACAAAATCTTGAAAATAAATTATTTCTTCCATTTCAAAACAATATTTATTATTCTTCAAATGTTCCATCCGTAAATCTACATAGTTTTATAATATTTAAAATTATAAATTAAATTTGTTTGTTTTATATATTTTTCCTTTTTTCAAATAGGTATGGACACGACTCACAAAATAACCAAAAAAAAAGAAATAAGGAAATCAAAACCAAATATTTAATTATTATTTTTTCTGTTATATTAATTTATTGCCTTTAAGTATTCAATGATTTTCGAATGTTTTATTTTCTCGCAACGTTTCTGTGACGTTTTATTGAATTAGCGGTTATATACCATATAAATTTCTTTACTTAAATCCTTGGTACATTTACCTAAATTCAAATTATATATATTTACCTAAATCCTTGGTGCATTCACCTAAATCCATATTACAATAATTTACCTAAATCCTTGGTACATTTATCTAAATCCATATTTACCCTTAATCTATGTTACATTTATTTACCTAAATCCTTATTACATTTATTTCCTTAAATCCTTGGTACATTTATAGTTTAATGAGAATTCGCTTAGTGAATAATATAAAAAATAAGACAATACACGTAAGTAATAGTTTTTATATCATTGACTAAAAGATATTAAAATAAAAATGTATTCAGAGTGCATACATCATTTTGGCATTGTATAACATTACTCGTAGCAAATGGAGCTAACATACAATACATGTATAAATGTGATCTATAATTGAGAAATACTCGTATGTAGTATTATTATATTATACATTGGTTTCATCACCTCAATTGTATATTGTCTTCAAATGTAGTAGTAATTAAATATTATGATTAAACGTTATTTTCATAGTTATACATATTATTTCAATATTTGTATACATCATTTCTATAGCTGTATATATTATTTCTATAGTTGTTTGTATTGGAACTACACGTTTGATCTAATTATTAGTTGTATTAAATGCGCTTGGAGACTTTATTTGGTTTTATTACATTTTGCTGTTGTGTTTTTAAAGCAATAAAACACCCTTTATAGCCAAGATCTTTTCCTCCCTTTTGATGTTAAAAACGTTTGTATTTTCTTTGAGTTCTGGTTTAGGTAATTAACGTCTTTTGTATATTTTATCACAATTCATTTAATGATTTAAAAATGTTTTTATTATACGAAACGCCTTTGTTGATCAAAACATTGTGAGGAATAATATAGAATCAAAGCTGTATAGTAAGAAAAACTTGAAAAAATATTTAATAAGTTAAAGAAAAAACCTTTTAAGTTATTTGAAATGTATTGAAAAGTGACTTGTTAAATAAATAATACGTTTTTTTAAATTAAATTTGAAATTGTTAAATAAATAATATAGAGCTGTGGGCTAAAAGTCAAATTGTAGAAATTTACTTGAGAAGCTGCTGCTTTTGAAGTAAATTTTCACACAAAGTGACTTTTGCCCCATTCTGTATATTCTCGTTTATATTATTATGTAGTGGTCAGTGTTAATTAACAATTGTATCTATAGGAAAATAAAAGTTCAAGACGTAGATCGCAGTGAAACGTAAGCCAAATAAATATTATTTAACCACGACTCTTAAAAGTTCTCTATTTCAATAAGTTCAGCATAAAGTTTCGAGAAAGAAAAATGATAAAATAATTATGCTCTTTCTACTAATAATAAAATGTAGAGTATACATTGAATTATCTACTTAACGCGAACGTAGAGATATTGTTAAGGTTTTATATTTATGGTGCGGTAAAATTTTGAAGACAAATTTATTTGGGGGTCAGAAAGTATGTAGGTTTATGTTATAAATGACCTCTATCTTTTACTTTGATGTCAAGTAGTCGAAGGGCATATGGGTAAGCTTGTATTATCTTTCAAAACATCGCCACACAAGGCGGCACTCTACGAGTACTCACATCCCATCTCCCAGCAGTGTGTTGGCCATGTCCAACACTTGTCTGCCGAGCGAGGCGGAGGAGTGCCGTACAGCGTGTGGGCGTGTTGTGACACGCTGAGCTTTAGCTCGCCTCCCCAGACTGTGCGGTACTGTACGGCATTAGGTCTGCTGTCTGGCCACATCCTCTTCTCTTTCTGCTCTCATGTTACTGTGTCATCTGGGCATCTGGGCATTAGGGTTTAGGAGGTATTACAACATGTCTGACTTGGTCTACAATATATTAAGTAAGTTCTATTAAGTTGGTGGGCTTATATCCCTCGAATTGTACTATATCTAACAAACTAAAATATCGAGTAAGATATGATTAAAATAACAATAAGATCTTTACTTGTTTAATAAATATCGCCCACTCGATGAAATTCACTCACTTTATTGCCAAACAAAGGGAGATTTAACATCTGTTGTCTTTTCGGTCAGATTCGTAGTATTAGATAACTTGTTGACCAAATACGAACACCAAAGAAATCAGTAAATTAGAACTCAAAGTAGAACGAGGACATTTATGGAAATTTCGACTTCTTTCTCGTTTTTCGTCTTTTCTCAGATTCGAGAAGAATTATTACAATGTGCCTTTAGCATTCATTGTGTTTTCCTCGATCCTTCAATATTAACAAGACTAGTCGTATCTGACGTGCTTGCTATAAAATATTGAATAATTTATCTCCGTATGAAGAGACATAAGATGTTAATATTTTTCTGGAAGTTGTAAGGTAAGTTTAATAATCAAACTGTGTATCTCTCGCATCTTTCCTAATTGGAACAGTTCCCTGGTTCCTCTCAAATTATCTGATCTAACAATGAGAACAACGGTGCACGGATTTCTATAATATATCTCTGGTAAAATACGACTTTGTTAAATCTGGAACATTTACATTTGAGAACTAAATTAAGTCGTCTGAACTCACTTAACCAATGCAAATATTGTGACTTGGCAAAATGACTCAGAGTAAATACTTCTACTAAGAGTTGAACTTAAAATGTGTGGGGCATATTTTATGAAAACCCTTTTCGTTTTTTAATTGAGACAATTTTCGACAACATGTACTGTACCAAGTGAGGTTGATTCGCAAAAAAAACGTTTAATTTGCATTTCTTTTTCGTTTCGTGTAGTGCTTCATAAATCTAACAACATAAATTTAAAACCGAATATCCTCGGATTCTGTCGAATTCCAACTTGAGTTTAAGCTCTGAAGTATATTATTTGGCGAATCGAACTGGTTTCCATAATATTAGAAAATACTCCTATATGACGATTTCAAGGTAAACGGCATATAAAAATATTGCTAATCGAGTGAAATGAACCAAACCGTTATATTTCTACCTTTAGTGTTTTGGATTTGGGATAGGTCTTGAATTTTTATCTTGAATATATATGACCAAAATCAAAATAGATTTTCTCGTTCCTCCCAGACACCAGGTGGAAAAGACCATTGGTATTCGAAAGCATGTAGTCATGTGCGCTTTCGATACGTCGACTTAGTTCAATCAGTGCCTGCGCATAAATAGTACGATCAAGCGTCTTGATAATATTTAAGAATGACGTATTAAAGAAGTAATATGGAAAAAAATAGATATATTCAAAAGTATTAACGTTTAAAGTGTTCTTTGTATGAACTAAAGTAATGGTTTTATATACTATATAATATAAAAGCAAATTTATTGCATCTTAAAAACTTGAAACGGAATTTTCTTACAAATCAAATCTTTTATATTCCGTCGCAGACATATAGCTTGGATATAAATAACGTTTAAGATTAGTTTGAGATCTCCTGTTTCTTATGTCTAAACTATTATTAGTATATTTCGGTTATTATAAATCAAACAATATAAATTGATAAGAAATATTTAACACTGTATTACGTTTGTCTTTTTATGAATAAGCAATAAATTTATTAAACCTGAAAATAGATTAAAATACTAAGTTGTTGAATACATTTTTAACACGAAGACTATAGTAAAATCGTATTTTATGTTTTTTCTTAGTAATACAGATATATATTTAAAGACAAGAGTCAATAAGACTAAGACGACGAATGTAACCAGAAAAAAACTCCATGGTTATATAAAAGAACAAAAAGAAAAATCGGTTCAACTCGATTCGATTTTGCCGCAGAAGCACGAACATTGCGCCTCAATCTCAATTCTGCCACTTTTGTAAATAAAATATCTGCAGCGAGAATTGAAAATATCTTTAGAAATCGGAGAAATACTCTAGATAATGACATAACCGTTGCATTCGCCACTAAGACTGCCTGTTCTCCTTTGTTCCTTTCATATCTCTCCATTCTGCCGATAGATTTCATTCTTCTCAGCTCTCTTGAGCTATGTTGGCTCAGCTGAAAAAGGCGTCTCCGAGAAAGAAATTCATTTTGCCTTTGAGTCCACAAATGCTGACTTGGGATATTTCTCTGATTTAATCCTTGAATTATTAAGACTTTTGTCGTTCGAGAATTAAACTGACAACGCATATTTAATCAGCGGTGGAATAAATAAGCTTCATACGGTCAGTTGTGTGTCTCATTGAATTTGAAAAATTACGGAATTTCGAAAGATTTTTGAAATTTTATGGAAAGGCCGAGTGCAAAAATAAATTTATCTTAAGTAACTCAATAGTGATTTTAAAGATATTACGTTTTTATTTTAAAGAATGAAAATATCTACATTTCGTAAAGTTTTTAAAAATATTATATCATAAAATATTTTGTTTTATGATTACTAAACAAAAAATAAACAGATAAAGAAACAATAAGATTGTTTAATTATATCAAACAATATTAAGCTTTTCTACCGCGGGTTCCGTAATATTGATGTAATTATAGGATTCAACTAAAAAAAATCGTTTTTTCTTCTTCTTATTTTGTCAACGGAGATCTAAAATTATATTTGTTTGTGTAAAATTTCTTCCTTGCATTTGTATATATTTATATCTTAGATGAAATAAAATGAATTTAATTGGGAGGAAACATTGAATATATAAATAACGCTTTGTATTATCAACTAAATAAATACAAGTTAAGTGACTGGAGTTGGTGAGGACTATTCGGAATGTGGGTGTAGGTCGCGTGGGATGTAGGGAAGGTGTATTTTTATTGGTTCTTTTAAAATCCTTTCTTTCTTTTCAAACTCACGTAGGTTTGAAACGTTGCATTTTGATAACAAAATCACTTAAAATTTAAATAAATCGTTGAAACCGTTTAGAATTTTTATTTGAAGAATTTTTCATTTTTAAATCTAATTGCTTTTAATATTGAAAACGATAAAATTGATTGAAGAAAATGAAACGCAGTTGGAAAGCAATCTAGTAGGAAAATACGATACAACTTTATTTACGTAACAAATTTAAAACTCTAAAGTAATAAGTACATTAATTTATAAATTCATAAAACATGCATAAGACCAATCATGACTTATATCATATAGTTCAAAGGAGAACTAACAAATACAAAAAGTATGCCTAGAACAAATTGAAATGAAATTGTTTCGAGACAGAGTTAGAAACTTCCGCATTCGACAAATATGTGAATTTGAATATATTATGAGATAGTAGAAACAGTCGACACTGGTGAAGTGATGTTGAAAGGGGTCTACCCTTAATGCAAGAGTTCCCTACGTGTAAGCATGTAATACGAGATGGGAATCGTCCCCCAGGAAGACCTTCATAAAGATGGAAGGAAGCTGGGAGTCAGTATATAAAGAGAGTAATTTCTAATGATCAGAAAGAAGAAGGTTTTTAAATAATATAAAATGTAGTTGACCGGTGTTTTCGTTTATTCACTAAAACACTTGATATATTAGTGTAGACCTTAGTAATTGATATGAAATTCAAACTGGACTACGTGTTTAACTAGTCAGTGAAAATGCATTCAAGACCTTTCTGTTCTTGATGATTTCTCCATATAGGAGTATATATAGTCGTATACTTGTATATATAATAATATCGTGTTGGCGCCATTCTAAGATTTTAGAAATATTAATGATCTTAAAAAGGTTTACGGTGCTTGTTTTCTGTTTTGAATTAACATCATGAAGCGATGGCGTAAGCGTGTTTCTATCATCAGTTGGGGTCTTTCCGGAGGAGCAGCTGGGAACAATGCGTTATAGCAGGTTGAAAGGAACTGTGGAGGTTTTGATTATATTGAGCGATATACCTACCCCGCACTTTGTACCTATTTCTTTTTCTCGAACCATGTCCTGAAATAATTATTAAAATGCTCCTTGTTATCAATAACCCATTTAACATTCAGCAATATTTTTCTCCTTATTATTTTTTGTGTCCTTACCATTCCCGTCAATTGTTCTAAATTAATTATGTTCATATATTTCAATGAAAAAAAAATACAGAAACGCAACTAATACAGTATGTTAAATGTTCACTTGGAGAATCATGAAAATGATTGTTATCTGATTATGTAACCAATGTAATGGAATGATGAGAAGATGATCAACTTATGTTAAAAGGTATTTGGCCCAGTAAGGGCAGTTGTGATTCGCTAAATGTGATGAGTTTTTGTCGCACTGGGAAGGGTATGTGGCATGTCGATGTATGATAAAATAAGAAATGTAATTATTAACCATAAATATGAGTTAAAAATTGATGTTTTAACTCGGGTCAAAAAGAGCACTTTGAGGTGGTTTGATCATTTTTTGAACGGATGGACGATGAAAGACTGACTATAGAAATGTATAATGCAAGCATAAATATGATTCGTGGTAGAGGAAGACTGAGAAAAGTACGGTAAATTTAAGTTAAGTTTTAAAACAAGGATACCATAGGTAAGGAGTAAGATAACAGTAACATAAGTAACTGTATGGAAAGGTGTATGCATATGGAGGAAAAATATATGTTTGGCGTTCTGTCTTTTCTACCAACGCCAGCGGGGAAATGACAAGATAATATGTATGTTTTTTGTTTATGTCTTGAATAAAATTAAAATATTTTTGGGGTGTCGGATTGTATCTTTTCTTAAAACGTGTAGTTTTATGGATCACTTGATTGAGTACGTTAATCTTTAAAACGTAAAAATATGTTTCACATGCCTAATGTATTTTTACCTGTCGCTGGCATATTTTTATGGTAAATCTAGTGAATTAATTCTGTTCCCATTTCCACACATTTGTTAAGTTCTTCCAAGTTTTGACGGCACGTGGGCGCAAGGAATGTGGGCGATTAATGTAATTGCTCGGAATAAACACTACGAGTATAAGCGATGAATTTTATGCTGAAATATTTTTAAATATGGCGTTTTAATTATGATTACTTAATGAAAATGTCTATTACTTAATTAATTTCTTTGTAGAATTATGTTCAAGGTAATCGAGCAATTGTGAAATATTGTACTCAGCATTATTTAATGAATGATTTATTGGTTTCGATTTGTACCGAATTGGCTTAATATTTTAAATCGTAATTTAGGTACAACATCTGATATTGTGATTTATTTATTAATTATAAGATCACACCCCATCTCTGGTTTGGTGGTTATTCTTAATGAAGATGATTTTGAGTTAAGGTGGGTTCATCTTCAACATTTCCTCAGTCAATCTTGACAGGGAGACTGGTTATTCCATTTTGTATTATTTTTATTTTGTAATATATAATATTTTATGATCTTGGATTGTTGATTGAATTAAATTAATTGAATTTGATTTCTTTTTTGGTTTTTCGTTTGTATTAATATTCTATCTTAATGCATCATATTTTTAAAGATATACCTATTCTGAATTATAAATTTTTGTCAAATGTTGATACGTTATCTTGTGTTTTTTAATAACTATGATACATACAGGACAGTTAAGTGTCGTTTATTTAGTCAATAAATAAATAAATACAATATTTTACATATATACCATCACGTCCAGTTCCTTTTGGAGTAGGTAGAGTCTCGTCTAAATCTTGTCATGTATGCTCTCCTGTTTCTCATACTTTCCTTCCCTCAATTTCTTTCACACGTATGATGAATGTGTATTTGGATCGATAAGTTTGGAGATCGGTTCTCTCTGCATAGACCGCAAGGCACATGACTGATATGTATGTTTGCTTCCTAAATTATATCTTTTAGGCTAGAACTCTTACCAATTATAACGTTTAATTTAAATCTAATTAATTCGGAACGTTACAAGTAAAATTCCGTCTGTGTTCTTTTATTAACAGATGGAAGAGATTCCTTTTAAAGACGATTAAAATACACGACCTTCTTCATAATCGAAACTGACCGTTGTAACTTAAAACTTTTTATTGTCTTGTTTTTATATAGAAATTCCCTTCCTGGGAGGCGGATCGGTTGCATCACGCTAAGGGCCATGGCGCCTTGTTCCTTATGGAGAATCTCTTCTTATTCCTCTTTTTCTACATTTTTTCATTCAATCCCACGTGCATTACTTACAGTCGAGACTCGGATTCCAGCAAGACATTTTTCTAGTAGTTTGGTACTCTGTTTTGGGTTTCACTTCTAATCCCTCTCGCTAACGGTACGGTTGAATAAATGCTCCGCCCTTCCTACTCGGTCAGTCCATAAAAGTAAATCGTTGTTAAAGTGCGTCCCTTATTAGGGCTTGCGGTCGTGACGGCATGCTCGGCCGGTAAGGATTAATGTCGCGTAATTATAAGGCGGGCGGTGTATCTTATTCCCATTTTGTTTGTTCAACCCTTTCAGATTATTCATTGGGAACGGAGCCGCAATAATGGATGAGAAACTATTCTTTATGAACCAAAATGCAATAAATCTAATATCCTTGGAACTTATTCTTTATTTTTTTATTAGTTTAAATCCTTTTACTTCCTCGGGATGATCTTTAGGACTTTATGGCCCGCCTTAGATAGCTTGTCTAAATATATATTTTTTAAAGGTCTCGGCACTAATTTAGCTGAGCTCCATATTAGAATACTTAATATTAAATGGATTTTTTTATTCGCGACACGTTTCTTCTTCTTATCTCGAGGTTATCTTTAGACTGAATGATCCCATTTTGTTACGAGAGTAATACTTAGGTGCCCTACTAAGATGTCCAGATGGTGTCCTGTTTCATTGGGAATGTGTGTGTGTTCTATTGACCCAAAGAAAAAAATATGAAAGATAAAATATTTTGTGTGCTTTGATTATTTATTACAGTTTTATTTTTGTTTATGGCTTTATGTATCTCTAATTTTTCTTAATTTCTTGTTTTGTATACCTTTTGTAACGTAATTTTACCTCTACTTGATTCGAAATATAATATGATATAATAGGTTTTTAATTACTTTTAGTTTCTTCGTGAATATTATTGAGACACCAAAATAATTTTCTCAAACTCAATGTCGTTCCGTTCCCCACCTTCTTTAGTTTTCCTCAGGGATATTCTATCGCGATCATGTCAATAGCTTGTTATTCTACTATATCATTTGTCTTTCCAACTGTGTTTGTATACTTTTTTTAACTACTGTAGATACTGTAGATTGTAAAAACATTGCATTTTTTAAGATTTAAAATACGATAGATTTAAAAGATAAATTTACATTATTCAATAAGTATAATGTGCAAGAAGATCTCAACCCATACAACATTGTTTTTGGTTTATTTAAAATATCACAAAATATAAATCAATCATGTATGTGCAAAAGTATAAACCAGTTGAATGTTTTTTCATAGTAATTATTTATTAAAAAAATATTAACATAATTTAACAATGAAATATATAGGTAAAATGTGGACTGGGTTCGTTTTGCATATAAACTCCACATAGACGTATGCATGTTAAAAGAACCCAACCGACAGAATACCTCGTCTGATGTTATTGAGTTACCACTTCGCCGTTTTGTATGGGTTTGTATAAACTAGATTTACTCATGAAATAAATACCCATTTAACTGACTTAATATTTTTTCGCATACGACTTTTTCGATATTTAAGAAAAACAAAAACAAATGGTTGGGTCCTTTTTGGGAATATAGTTTTTTTTTAATCAATGGTTCAAGTATCAAACATTAAATGAGAAGTGATTACTTTTTGAGGACTTAAGAATGCGATTATTCCACAACTGACAAATAAAAAAATTCTCAACATGGGAAAAAATATAAATTGACATCTCCATACTATAAAACATGTCTGAAATATTTTTTGAAGTAAAAAGTATTGTATTGGACGGTTGCCATTAAGGCAGGTGTATAAATATTTTTTACCCATTTCCAAAATACAGAAGATAATTATTACATCGTGATTGTTTATGGCCCTCAAAACAATGGGCATTGTGGTTTGTCAGGTAAGCTGGTCATCCCATCCGTCACAAGCATTTTTGTCCCAGGGACACAAAAAGAAGGGCCCGAGGTCCGGAGTGGACCCTTGTCAGAGGCTTTTTACTTCACTCTCTCTCTCTCAGCTTTCGGTTATTACTGGCCCATTGTCAACCAGTCATGGTATGAATTAACACAAGCGCGAGGAACCTGTGGGATTCGAGCGACAAGTGGTTCGAAAAATTAATTTGAAATTTCTACTATTCGTTTACATATGTAAAAATTATGAGCCATATTGAAAAATGCTCCCTATATTTTACATAATATACGATTTATGATTATATATTAACACTACACCTAAAACTGCATGTGTTTTCTTGTAGTCCGTCTTTTCTTCGTAAGTTTTCTTACCAAATATGTGTTTCTAAATGCTCGTACATGCAAATGCGGAGAAATGCCTAATCTAATGGCCGCAGTATCAACCTTACAATATTTGTTTGTTTTGTAATATTTTTTATCTGTCAATAGTAGTGCGTTCGAACCCGAGTTAGCGTCCTTAAGAAGAGTTTCTCTAAATAAGCGCTATTCAGCAACGTTATCTAAAAAAGAACTTTGGGTTTATCTGTCAAGACCGTATGATTACTGAAGTACAACATTCACACGATAAACCGATACAATCCGCAAGGTGGTTGACAATCATATTCGATCACGAAGGATTATCTAAAAATGTCGACTATACCATCTGATGGGTAATTGCTGTTCAGAAATTTAATATTTTTTCATTATCCTTCTTAATAGTAAGAATACAGTGACGTCATAAAACGTTTCTTTCCAGATCCGTTCACAGCGTTACTTTCATCGAAGCCACTGTCAAACTAATTCCGAAATGATCTATGTCCATTTTAATCGTTTAATTTTTTCGAAAATCAGTTTTGACTTATTTTTTGTTCTTGTTTTCACTTGTTCAAAAGTCACAATGGGAAGAGTACGAGGGAATACTGATTTTTTGTTGGCCAAAATTTGATGCAAGCCAAGTGCTTTGTCGCTAGTCAACTATTGCGTAGGTTATTTATATAAAATTTGATGCAAGCCAAGTGCTTTAACGCTAGTCAACTATTGCGTAGGTTATTTATATAAAATTTGATGCAAGCCAAGTGAATGACACTGTGGATATAGTCTCGGCACCGCCTAGCAGTATGAGAAGAGTCCTGGCTGATATTAAGTGCTTTAACGCTAGTCAACTATTGTGTAGGTTATTTATATTTTTTCCAAAATTTATAGTAAAAAACTGCTAGTTGTAACAAACTAAGAAAAAAAATATTGTCTATCTTTTAAAATTATTATATTTATTTGTGCGTTTTGCCATAGTTGATTATTATGTTGATATCAAAGAAAAGTTAACGATATTAAAAAAGGTTTATTGTGCCTGATTTCTGTTATGAATTAACACCATGAAGTGATGGTGTAAGCTTGCTTCTATCATCACAAGGGCCTTTCCGGAGGAGCAGCTAGGAACAATGCGTTATAGCAGGTTGACAAGGACTGTGGATGTTTTGATTACTTTGAGCAATATACCTACCCCGCATTTTGTACCTCATTATTTTAGGGAAGTATTGTCTGAGATAATAAGTTAAAATGTTGCGCCGTGATCAAATTAAATGAAAGAATATGATTAACATATTGGAAATTGAAAATAGCACCTACCTTTTATTCATGATATTTAGTTAAAATATTTCGAACTAAAGTAACCCGTTTTTTACAACATTAATATCCTGTACCATGTTGCTATTCATATTAATTAAAAATATTTTTTTGGTCGTTAAATAACTCTGGTGTCACTTTGTGAAATTGCATAATTAATATAAAATTAAAACATGGTTACTTTGTTTTATTTTACTTTATTATAGTGAAAAAAAAAACAAAGTAACCGTGTTCTAATTTTATATTATATTAGGTCCTTACATATGAAATTGGCGTTTTGTTTGGGAGGAACATAAAGTTGATTTTTTTTTAATATAATATATTTATTTAATCAAAGTATGTACCATTGCTATCTATGCACTTTTGCCATCTCATAGGTAGTTCATCGATCCCTTTACTAAAAAAACCATTCGGACGGGAATCAATAAAATCTTTGAAGTCGGTTTGGACTGCCCCATCGGAGTTGAATTTTTTCCCTTGCAAGAAGTTATCCAAATTTCGAAAAAAATAGTAATCTGTTGGGGCAAGGTCCGGAGAGTACGGTGGATGTCTTAGACATTCCAATTGAAGCTCTTCTAATTTGTAGCCGTCTGTTGTGCAGTGTGTGGTCTAGCGTTATCATGAAGCAGCAGTGGCCTAGAGCGATTAACCAGCCTCGGTTGTTTAGCAGCTAGCTTTTCCATCATGGTTTGCAGTTGCTGACAATAGACATCTGCCGTAATCTACTGGCTAGATTTAAGAAAGCTGTAGTGAACGACACCAGCACTAGTCCACCAAACGCTCACAAGTAACTTTTTTGGAGTCAATTTTCGTTTGGGGCATGGTTTGGCTGGTTCGGCAGGGTTCAGCCATTGCGATGAGCGCTTCCGATTATCATACAGAATCCACTTTTCATCACAGGTAATGATTCGATCCAAAATCCCTTCATTATTGTGCCGGTTGAGTAATGCAACGCAGCAGTCAACGCGCGTTTGTTGATTTGCTTCACTCAATTCGTGAGGTACCCACCTTTCAAGCTTTTTCACCTTCCCAATTTGCTTCAAGTGGATTAAAACAGTTTTATCACTAACACCGCAGCCTGCAGCTAACTCGGACGTGGTTTGCGATGGATCCGCTTCCACAATAGCCTTCAATTCTTCATTATCAACTTTGGTCTCCGGCCGTCCACGGGACTTGTTCTGCAGGTCGAAATTTCCAGAACGAAAACGTTGGAACCAAAAACGCACTGTGTTTTCTTTTGCGGCACCGTCGCCATACACATCATTAATCCTTCGAGCCGTTTCTGCAGCACTGGTGCCACGGTGGAACTCGTACTCGTAAATAACGCGATATTTCAAGTTTTCCATTTTGTAAACTGAGTGACGCAAAGAAAAAAAAACAATTGAGGAAAAAACAAATGAATTATAATTTTCGAAACACAAATACTTGAGTAAATAGCTGTATAAATTTGAATTTGGAATTCTTAACCAAAGAGAAGATATTTGAGATCAAAGTTGCCAGTACGGCAAAACGCCAATTTCATATGTAAGGACCTAATATTATATACTTCTAATTTTCTGAATTCGTTTGAGCTCAGAATCTACGTATTATTTAAATATATGCTCTGTGTTTTATTAATATTCTTTATATTAACTGTTTCGTTAGAAAAAATAACTTATAGTTAGTCACAAAATGTTTCATTGAATCATACAAGCATTGAATTTATTGTATGTATATTTCTTAAAATAAGTAAAAGAATGTTCAAATTAGGAATTATGTAATAATTCCTTACTCCACTGCAACATGATAACCTCAATCGCCTAGTCAGTAAGACCCCAGTCTTCGAGTTATAGGGCCATGGGTTCGATTTTTAAAAAAAAGATCCTAGTTTAAATTTTACTTAAAACTTCTATAAAAGCTTTCTGATCGGTTGAAAGAGATTGCTACGTGGCACTCAACAAGCTAGAATATATAATACACAACGAGAGAAATAAAATAAGTGATTTAATAAAGTAATAAGGATCCCGTTGCAATGTTTCATTTCCATTATGAAAATAAATGAATAAAAAATACAGAGTGAGTATTCGTTCCCTTTACAATTCATCGAAACATTCTAAAGATATAGCGAGAAGTTTCTTCTCTTCACGAGTGTAATTTGCATTTTCCGAGTGAGCAAATAGTACATTTCTGTCTGAGGATAATTTAAGTGCTTTTGACCTGATTCAGCAACAGATCAAGTGGCATCTTCCTCGTTGATCCAGCAAGAGCTCACTTGCTCCGCGTTGGCACCGCCACCTTGGGTGAGGATGTCATATTGGATATCAATATTTGCTCACTTGCACTTTTCAAGAGGTTCCGAGGGCTGATTCCTGATCCACTTAACATTTAATCGTCGCTTCTCTCGTTCTTGGCTTCGTGACAATCTTCAACAGCCCGAGTCTGCGGTGCAGTAGCTAAAAGGTGGATGCAAAGTATTATATTATATAATAATATTGCATTTGCATGGGAACGTGTTGTGTATCTTCGAGAATTCTTTTAGTCATTTTATTTCCTTTTTTCTCAAATTATTTAAATTACCCATAACATTTAATATTTTTAGTTCCTGCAACGTAGAAAAGGTAAAAAAAGCATTAAAAAATACTTAATTGAGTTCGTTCTGCTTTTTAAGTCCTTCTCTTAAATAGAGATCTTGGAAAACTGAAAAACATACAATGATTGCTGTGGAGATGTAATATATGTACTCGTATATATAGATATGTATTGCAATAATTACAGAAACCATTTATTTCTAGTTTTTTAAATTTAAATATTTTTTTGTTCCATACGAATACAAGATGATATATGTAACTGAAACCCCCTAATTTTGAATTATACCTAAAGCATCATTTTGCAATTTTGAGATGAATGACGTTTACAGGGTAAGCTGTACGGTCTTACTGACTTTTTTAATACTGGATTATTTAATAAATACCACACTGACTTGAAAACCCTAACACCCCCTAATAATTTTGTACACCTCAATGTCCCTTAAAATTAAAATCACCCCCTAGTGGGGCGATATTGCCGCCGTTGGTATAAGTTGATTAATAGTATTTATGCTAGTTAATATAAGTTTATCTACACGTGTTGATTTGGAAAATATTTTCAACCTATTAAATACAGAAGTTAATTTATGCGATACTGAGTCTTTGATACGGTCTTTCGTAACATTATCTATTTTATTTAGTCATAAAATGTTTTTTTTTTGTTTAACTAGGGAAAACATCGTGATAGTGATTACTGAGCATTTATAGAAAAATATATAAAACTTACACATGTAGTGTTTTCTGGAATTATAAGCTTTAAAAAATTATATATTCTTAACATAAATTGCCCATTTATGTACGAGCAGTTGATAATCGAAGATGCTTCGGCCTTATTTTATTTGTTATTATGGTAACTCTTAAATGTATATTAGTCAATAATTCGTACATTTTAAAGAGCGTGAAGAGAGACACATTAATCAAATATTTGTGTTTAAAATCATTGCAGTAGAGAGGGGATTTCATCATCGTACAAGTTTGGAATATTACCACTTAAGACGTAACAACTGGGCCATAAAATTCACCCGCAAGTGTTGTTATTAGAATAACTCTTATCCAATTAGCGCCCAACTTTTTTTTGGATATCATATGGAATCAATCTCGAAACTCCCGGGTGGAAGCGTTTTATCAATGTCGTCCTCTACTTTCTGAGAATCTATTGTCTTTTATTTTCATAGTTCGTTCCTCAATTTATTTAAAACCGACCAAAACATATTTCTTAGTAAGAACTCTTTTGCTCTACCAAGTGGTGTGGCTGATGACCGTCAAGCCTCAAATAGGGTTTTATTGCCTAGTTATTGAGTGTTTGAAAAATGTTTTACAACCTATGTCAATAGATTGGCTATCACGCCGTTGCTTATGAGGGGTCGCTGGAATATGAGATGAATTTACATTTACCTAACTTCCGCTTTTACTAGTCTAAGAATTTTGATCTAAAGGTATTACAGGTCGTAGAATTTTCAAATGACTGACGGCTAGACGTAAAACTAAAAAAAGAGGATTGTTGCAGCAAGTAGCACATGTAGAGCTCTGGATGCATCAGTATTAAGAAAAGCAGACTCAGTAGAAACGTCAAAATCACAATCTTTAAATTTGTATAAAGACCATCTCTAATCTTTTGTTATAAAACTTGGATCATCACAATCTTTAAATTTGTATAAAGACCATCTCTAATCTATTATAAAACTTGGATTATCACAATCTTTAAATTTGTATAAAGACCATCTCTAATATATTGTTATAAAACTTGGATTATCACAAAAAAATATGCCAAGAATTCAGACAATGAGGTAACGTAAAGAAGTGGTAGGACAATTCCCAATAGACTTACGATCAAACCGCTGGGGGTTTTCTCAAGAAATCTCTTTTCTCAAGACATATTCTTAAGCAGCCACCACAAATACAAACGACACGTTTTTTTTTGGCTAAACTAGTTGGAAAAAGCTGGAGTAGTAGTTCTGCTTGTACAGTACGCTGCTGGAATGGACTTAGGTCCTAGAAGAAAAACTCGTGGCAATCTCTCCTCCAGGCTACAAGCTTTCCATCCTTAAAGAACAAGGAGAAGAAAAGAGAGCCAGAATAATAGATTTGATCAATGTATTAAAGATTAACAGCTAGTTTAATTAAAACATTTAACATCTTAAGAATAACAGAAATTGACGTATTCCGTATTAGAAAACCACAACTTTATCGAAATAATGAAATTTTTCACCATTAAAGAATCTATAATACAAAATTAAGTCAACCATTAGTATGTTCTGGACGAGGCTCTTTCGCAATTTGTGTAACTGCGCAGAATTTTCCACGTGGCCACGTGTTTATTCAGAAGGCCTGTTACCGCTGACCTCTTGCTAAGGTACCAGGTGTGGGCCCTCGATTAGTATGCGCGCTGCTCCATTATAAAGCCCGGTTCTCACTTAATACGTGGGGTCAAAGCCGCAGACGAGTTCGCCGTATATTCAGAGATTATCAAGGACATATTTTCGGTATTTGGAATATATTTATTAGATGAAGGAAAACCTCTCCTTTTATTTTGGGTATACTATGTTCGATGGGATGTACTTTAAATTACAGTATTTAAAGCTATTAAGGAAATCAGTTACTTCTATGTTTTATGCATGATCAGTCTAGGTTAAGAATAATTTTTGTTGTTGTTTTAAATGCTCTTAAATAAAAAATCTTCTTGGTCAATCCCTCACGACTGAGGGTCGTGAACTCTTCAGCCCATCTTCCCAACTCTGTCCATAACGATCCATCACCTCTCTCTACTTTGGATCTCTAGGAGTGATAATAATATAAAGACAATGCATAAAGCGCCATTAGAGATCCTTCTGATATAACACACTCAAAGATTTATATCACTACCACTGAAACATGTATTGTAATACATTTGAGTTTTAGAGGTGTAACTTTCCCAACTGCATTAAAACGTTCGCATATTGTCTCAATACACAAGGGAGACTCAATGGATGACTTAAAAAAATATACACCCATATCTCTACTAAGCATTCTCTCAAAAAATATTGAGAAGATAGGGAAGGACCGACTGATGAAATTTTTTAATATGCACAACATTATCTCTCTTAATCAGTTTGGGTTCCAAAGGAATGTGGGAACTGAAACTGCTTTGCTTAGTCTAGTAAACAGCGTTACCACCACTTTGGATAATAAGAAAGCATGTTTGGTAGTTTTTTTGGACTTTGCAAAGGCTTTTGATACAGTGTCTCACCGAATATTACTTACCAGATTGATGGAGGTGGGCATATGTGGGCGCTCTTCTAGTTGGTTCTCTTCATACTTGTCTGATAGAACTCAGAGAGTCAAATTGGGTGATAGTGTATTTGGTGAGCCTCTTTTTGTGAGATTCGGAGTACCTCAAGGTAGTGTTCTGGGACCTATATTGTTCCTGATATATGTCAATCAGTTGTGTAATCTTTCTATCAGGGGTAAGATTATTACTTTTGCGGACGACACGGTTCTTCTATTCGAGGGCCGAACATGGGATGATGTATTCTCAAAGGCTAACGAAGAATTACGTGTAGTTAAAGAATGGATGGACTCAAATTTATTGACTCTAAATTCCCAAAAAACTAAATACATCACATTAAGCATGTCTAAAAGAACTCAAGCACCTACAAATAAATACATAACACTGCACACTTGTTCACCCATGGCTGACTGTAGTTGTGTTTCTTTGGAAAGGGTTGATAGTATAAAGTACCTCGGAGTTTATGTTTATCAGTCCCTTCGTTGGGTCCATATTAACAAAAATCAGAAAACTAGGATACATATTCCGTATGATTCGAAATGTGCTCAGTGAAAATATTCTTAAAAGTATATCCTTCGCCTTATGTCAGTCAGCACTTTCTTACGGTATATCAGTTTGGGGGAGATGCACTTTAACCCAAAAACACATATTGCAGGTTTTCCAAAAATTGATTGTGAAAATAATGAAAAAACTTCCTGCCCGGTATCCCACGGCGGAGCTTTTCAGAGAGTATCAGGTTCTGAACATAGCCAATTTGCATCTCAAATCCATTCTCTGGCACTACCATCGAGAGACACATGACACGCCTGGCAACTAATGAAATGTTCACCATCCCTAGAGTTAAAACCTCCTTTGCCCAAAGGTAATATGCTTATTTGGCTCACATGACATGCAATGGCGTGCCAAACTCAATAAAGGTAAAGGTAGGAAAACCATTTAGACAGTCGATCGGAGCGTGGTTGTCATTGCGACAGGGTTTTGAGTACTTGGGCTTTCAGGATGAATGACGTGTGGAAAAAAATTGTGTGGGCTCGTGAGTGTGGGTTCTTGTTGTTTTAAATTTTGTTTTTGTGTTTCTGTATGTTTTTTATTTTTATTCTTATGATTGTGTGCGGTATATTGTGGGATGAATATTTTTGGTCTTTCTGGAGTGATGATGTGTGAGGAGTTTAACTTCGCATGATGTTTCCAGTTGTAATTGAGTGTCACTGTTTGTCAGGTTGATGAGAACGTGCAACGGGGTTTTGTTTTTGTGTAATCAAAAATCGGAAAGAAGTTTCGATTTATTTTTTCATGCTAAATATCCTCAGTGAGATACAGGCAAAAGCCTAGTTTACTGGGGATACGACAAACGAAAGGCAACAAACCCAGATCCATTAAATCTCGGCTTGGTGCAGTGCGAGCTGTCCGCCTTTGGACGGCCACGTATTGTTTTGTTAACTTATATAGTTTTGTACTCTTGTTTCATTGGATTTAAAAAAAAAATTGTATGTATATTTTTTTTATATATTTTGTGTTTTTGTCATGTATGAAGCAATCACTATTTGTTTTATTATTGTTATTGGTATAAGGTACCGTTTATTTATAAATAAATATGCCTATCGATAGACAGTGTCTCCAAGTGTGAATAGAGCTTTATAGTAGTAGTCCCACATACTTCCATTTCCTCTTGCTGCTACATATGTAGGTTTAATTCGTTTATACGGGTCTGCCGCGCCGGTCTCCTTGAGTTTTCTTTTCATAATGACATTATTATTTCTTCTTTGTATAATATTAATAATACGTGTGCAGCAAAATTGTATGTTGTTCCACTTCCAGAATACGTCTTTATATATTATTAGATTTCAATTCATTTCAGCTCACTAGTGAATTTCAGACCCTCTTTCGGGCATAGAACATTGTATGAATCTGGAGCTATTGAGTAATCATAATAATGTTTAAAGATCGATTCAATTGAAATATTATTCAATAAAACAAACGTTAACTAAATATAAATTCATTAAATATTACGTAATAATAATATGACTGTTGCAATACCAAAACCAACACATTAAAATTGTGAAAAAAACATTATCATCAACTAAAAACAATACAGAATTAGATTGTAAATACTCGTACAATGAACTATTGAAAACAGCTTAGGAATAGCAAAATAGCCAAAAATCTAATAAATCACAATTGTTAAGACAGAATAATTTTATCTAAAATGTAAAGGGAATTAATTGTTCGTAAACATTCCTAGATGCCTTTTATATCTAATTGAAAAAAAATAATGTGCGATTGAGATGACATTGTATTTCGAAATAGACAACCTCCATGTCCTGGTTGAAAGATGTATGATTTTCAGCCTGTGGGTTGTGGGTTCGATCCCTGTTGACTCCAGATTTTAAAAAAACGGGTTTCAGTCCGGTTTTCACTTAAGACTTGTTCAATAATTTTAAGACATCGCCAGGTTGTACTGAATATAAAAATAAAGTGTAGTTTTATACAATATACCGTAATTTAAATTATCTGTGAAATGTCATTGATTACTTTTGATTAAACAAAAATACACATAATTCTTTTGGATTTGCGCTACACGTGTTTTTACTTCCTATTCCCAGACTCTCTTCACGCGAAATTATGTTTAGAGCTGTGGGAAATAAGGTAGAAACAGGTGTAGCGGATATTAATGTTATGGAATAACAAAGTAGTGTATTGTTATATATTCTAATATTGATTTTCACAAAGTTAAAGCCGAAACCTTTGATTAATTATATAACCATTTATTGAAACTTTTACGCTCAAGAGTACTCGGTAAATACTTTTATACGTTATGTAGCTACTAAACGTCAGCATTACAATAAGTTACAATGATGGATCAATATTATCATCGCTATTTTGGTCTAGCTGCATTATGTAAGATGCTCTGAAAGTTTGTGATCTAATTAGTGGAAAATTCTCAACTCGTCATGTTGCAACCAATGATGCCATCTCATCTAATAGGGGAGCGTCTTCTAATAATAAAGTCTTTGTCGAGTTTGTAACAAAATTAAGTCAATACCAGTGATCTAATAGCCAATACATATACCAATCAAGCTGGTGATCTGGGTTTGATTTCCGATAGATCTGTTCGTAAATGTTAATATGCGCAATAATTAATAAAATATGCGTAATAATTAGAAAATTTGTTTGACTGTTTGTATTGTTTACGACAAAAGTGTAATACATAAAATGCAGTATAGTAGGAAGCGGGAAGCGAATACTGTCATACTTCGACCATGTCATTAGAGGATGTAAAGACATTTTTGAGAGGTTGGTAATGACAGAAAATGTATAGGGGCAGCGAGCAAGATGACAGACTAAGCAAGATGGATAGACCAAATGCCCCTGAGCAGTGATCATGGCTCAGGGCCAAGAGGAGTGAAGGTGAATCTTCCACTCAGTTCCACATCATCAGGGAACCACAACGCTCAGCTATGAACGAGACAACGTAGAAAAATAGAGAAGAGAAAATATTACATAGTAAAATTTTCATGTATAAAAACTTAGTATAAATTAATTTCTTCTCTTCAATTTCATGGATCGTCATTGTTCGACTATTTCCTGATTTTGTCATAGTATTAAGAATTCAAACCGGTCATAGTGTTTTCTAACGAAATTGATAGCCAGTTCATAAAATACTGACTAATAATATCTAAATTTTAAACGTGTTATTGTTTTTTTAAGGTTAAACCGAGAAACGTTATGAATTTTGGATTCCGGTTTTAACCTTGAATCATCAACTAGTTACAAAAGCTTAAGTGAATGAGTGACTAAGTTTAACCTTTAGAATGGTCAAATATATTTTGAACATTTTTATCTTTCGTATACATACTGTATTTTATTTAAGTGTGTCGAGTAAATATATAAGTCCTCCTTGTATTTAGGCAGTATATAGTTATACATGTTTTAATTATTATTAAAATAATATAAAGATGTATAATATTTTGTTATACTTCCATTGTATGATGGTATTGCCCTTGCACCTATGCCACTGCCTCTTGATGGTAGAAAAATATTATCATGTGGCAATCTCTTTCAACCAACCAGAAAAATGTTAACGAGAGCTTAACTAGACTGAAACCTTTAAAAAATGGGAAGCAATAGAGATTAAATCCGCGATTCTCGGCTTGGGATATTGTTTTCTACCAACTAGGCCACAAAGACCATCCTCGTTTCTTTAATATTATTATTTCTTTTTAATTCTTATTTAATTTTTTTTTATGTGTGAGGTTAAATTTTATTTATCTTTGAATATTGTTATTTTACCTTTCATTTAATGTGCTATTTATTTAATTTAAAACATGGTATTATATAAGTATTATTTTTTGTGGATTTCGAAAATTTCTATTAAGTCATGAATTCCAATCAAACACATAAGCGGGGAAGGAGAAATAACAGTAAAACAATATATATTTGGACGCATTAATGAAAAAAATATAAAAACTAAATTTTACCTGTTTTGAATTAATTTTGAAAACACAACTTTGCGTGGGCTAATAAATATACATTTTGATTTAATCAATATTTTTGCAAACAATGAACGAACTAAAAAATCATACTTTTAAAGTTGGATCCTTTCTGCAAGCATTCGTTACCTTTTGAGTAAAGTTTTTAATGAATTTTTAAAAGGCTCATGTTCTTTATTCCTGCTTTCTCAGGTCTGGGATTATTTCAACAAATTAATTAATTAAATAAATCATTCGAATACAGTGAAAGGGTTAACGAGGCGTATCGCGACATTCCTTAACATTTTGGTTTAAATAATTAGCGATTAATAAGCTAAATCGTTTCTAAGAAATGTTTTTTTTTGCATATCATCGAGAATTTATTGAATCAAATAAGAAATACCAAGAGTTTTAATCCCTATAATTGAAATATCTATGTATAGACATATAAGTGTATTGTAAAATAACATAATTAACAAACAATTTGCTTTTTTCCGTGATTTGAAAGCAAATTTATACTTGTTGTATTGCTCTTCCAATGTATACAGTAGAACTTTGTGTACTTAATACCATATGGCAATCTCTAACTGGCCAGAAAGATATAAAAGATGTAAAAAAACTGTAAGTTTAAACCAGACTGAAATCCTTGCTTTTTAAATCTGCGTTCCAATGGGGATCGAACCCTTAACTTCTGGGTCAGAAGTCATAAGTTGAGGGTTCGATCTTAGATTATCTTATCAATTAGACCACGGAGGTTGTCATCTTCAAATCGATACTTTTTTCATATTTATCATAAAACAATGCTTAATGAACTCGAAGCTATTCATTCATTCATATGATACCCCTCAATATACCCAAAATTATGATTCGGACATATTAAAGAGCGTGACCGGGAAACATTATCTCAGTCCTAAAAGTTGAACCTCCGGGCTGAGAACTATGTGAGTAGGCAAATTACTTTCAGTTCGTTATTGCACGTGTGGAAAATAGAACAGCACGTGAAGGGGCAACAACAGTCGTACACGCCTGGCGCATGTGAGTATTGTTACCAAGCGAACTCTTTTCTTATTCCTTTTTTTGGGAAATCCCCGGGTGCAACCAACATCTTATCAACTAAGTTATGGAGGTCTTCAGTTCAAACCTATGAATGCGAACATGGAAAGGCAGCTACAAAGTACCACTGTTAATAAATCTGCAAAATGAATGAAATTTTGATGAAGAAAAAGTAAGAAGTAAGAAAGGCGAAAAAAATATATCGTGATAGGAAAGTTCGGTGCTCTTTCTTTCTGCCAGCCCCAACAGGAAAATGGCGTGATGATATCATATGCATGAGGACATTTAGAAGAAAAAATCATTCCATTTAGGTTAGCATTTTCTACGGTGGAGTAAAAATATAATAACCGAGTCCGGCGATGCCGTGTGCAATAACAGTTCTCGCCCCGTCCTTGCGCCACTTGGAAGCGGTCGGCCTCGCGTGTCAGCTATGCTCTCACCCCAGCACTAGTTCTTCTACCCTGTTACCTCGGTATACCTGCCCTGCTTCTTCCATTGCTGGATGCAATGCTATGCTAACTTCATGTTGAGAACGAATAAAACAGTTTCCTGTTTCGTAAACTGAAAAGCCTTTTAATAGTCCTTCGCATTTAGAAGACTACATTGTCTTCACATTGCGTGACTTGGGGGGAATTTTATCGTGCAGTTGGTTAGGTGACATTGAGTCCTTAAAATATGGCAGCGTAATTAATTTTGTTGTATTGTGCAGTTATATATTTTGAATATACAATTTTAGTAAATATCAACCAGTTCTTATTTAGTAGGAAAATATCTCGAGATTAACATGTATTAATTATTAAGCTAGAGTGTATTCCTAGTCGTTATTTTAATAGTTCATACCAGCAATTCACCTTGCGTGCCAGTTTTGCAATTCACCCCACTCTTGTATCCTGGAACTCCTGCCTGACTTGCTTTTTTCTCTACTTAATGCAATGATAACTTCATGTTTGAAACGATTAAAACTGCTTCCTGCGTCGTCTAGCATGTATAATTAGTAGTTTTCTGTACTGCATTGTTGATTAGTAAAAGGACTTGCTTGTACTTCTAGGTTTATACATACATACCATCACGTCATTTCCATGTCGGGGTACATCCATACACCTTCTAATACAGCTCTAACGATTTTTTTAACTTTTTACGTTTCCTTTTTTCAAAATATTATTCATTTGATCCAACCATACTTTCCTTGGTCTTCCTCTACTTCGATTTCCACTTATATTTGCACTACATATTTGTTTAGTTAGTATTTCTTTATTCATTCGTTCTTCATACCCAAACCCTCTCAGAGTGCTCTTTTTCATATACTAGGTGGGTGATACTTAACCTTTGCTTTGCAAATCTGCAGTAAAATCTGGTGTAGTTCTGCCATTATGTAAATGTATAGTCAATGTATGGACCTAAGTAGCTTAGGTCATAAGATGCTTATTTTGGGAATAAAACGCGTTACATTACTGAATTGAAATTAAAAGTTTTTCGGTTAGTTGAAAGATATTGTCACATAACAATACGCCCACCAGGTTGTACTGTATACAACGAATACATATATTTATTCGACTGTGTTGCATCATATTCAAAAGTGCGAAGTCAATATAATAAGATAGTTTTGATTTTCATAACCAACTCAGTACTGGAAGTAAAGTGTAAAAATAACAATTCAGCAGTGAAAGAGACAGCGTATGCTTATATACGAGTACATAGGTTCAATGGCAAATGTGTGATTTTTTTTATTAGGTAGATTATTCTTACAAAATTATTCCTTTAAAAAAAAAGTTTCACTTACAATTTCGTCGAAGCTTTTTAGTTGTATTCGTGTTTGATGCGTGTCAGTATTCCGGTTTCATGTGAAATGTGGATCAGGCTAGGCCGCTGATTGGAGTAGTGCACGAGACGGAACAGTGAGCCACTGCGGCCAGGGGGTCAAGGCCTGAAGTGCATGCAAAATAATTGATAAACTGCCTCGTTCCACTGTTTTGTTGTGTCCTTGTTCGATATTCCGTTGTGTCGGAAATGAAAGAGAATTAAATTTGTTTTCTTGGTGCGGCCATTATTATTTAGCCACAAATGCAACACAAGGCCATCGGTTAGAATCAAAAGGAAAACGATTTAATTACGAGATTATTAATGCCAGTTAGTTTTTAGCAATGCCAATTTTTGTAGTCTTCTGGTACGAGTATTTTATCTCCTTTTATTTTTGCTTACGTTTTTGTTACTTGTATGCGTATAAATAAATAATAGATGGCTTAGTTGGTAAGATTCCCGCTAGAACCCAGTTAAAAAAAAAGAATCGGTGTGTGTGTGTGTATGGTTGTATGTATATATGTATGTATGTATGTACATATGTATGTATGCATGCATATATGTATATATAGTACCCGGCGGTAAGTACATAATACACATCGGGCTTAAGAAAGAGACTGTCGGCCATAATCGGCTAACTTCCGCTTTGTAGAGCGTCATCTCTGTCATTCATACACGTCTTCCGTCGCGATTTGTCAGTCGTTGTCAAGCGTTCTAGGGACAGAGATGACGCTCTACAACGCCGAAGTTAGCCGATTATGGCTGACAGTCTCTTTCTTAAGCCCGATGTGTATTACTTACCACCATGTACTGTATGTATGTGTGTGTATGTGTGTGTGTGTGTGTATGTGGGTGTATGTGTATGTGTGTGTATGTGTGTGTGTGTATGTGTGTGTATGTATGTGTGTGTATGTGTGTGTGTATATGTGTATGTATATGTTTATGCCGATGCCGATGTCGATGTCCATATACACGCCCAGTAACATGTACATGTATGTGTTTATGTATATGTATACACATATGTATATCTACATGTTGGCAGTTTACAACCCAGCTATAGTACAGCTCAAGAATCCAGAAGAAGAAGGACATGTCGATAGAAAGGATTATTTCAAAGCTATTAGCGCTACTATATGTTACTTAGTAATTATGGGTCAATGTGTAGGTCAAAATTGTAGCTTTAATTTTAAAATAAACGAGCAGTCTGGGTTGACTTATTTGATAATGTTATGTGAACTTAACTTTATTTTCATCATGAGCCACATTTTGAGTATAACTGAGACCCGCGCGGGTTTACTCGCAACGCTCGTAGTTTAGAGGAATATTGCAGGCCTATCTATACTGGGAATCGTATCATTTTATTTTTTATTTTTATGAAAATGCTAAATAGGTTAGGATAATATTACGACAGTTTCAAATTGTTTTTAATTTTTTTTAGTAGTGTAGTCTTACTGTTCAAATAAACTACTCGATTATCGTCAATTATGTAAAGAAAAAAAATGTTCTGAGTATATGTTCTATGTTATTTAATAACACGGTCCTCTGTAGCATAGTTGGCTAAACTTGACTTCCACCTGGGGTTTCGGATTTGATTCCTAATGGTTACCTGTATTATTTTCATTTATAAGGTCTTGAACCGAGCATGTAATCTGGATGTTTGGACAAGTTAGCATGTATTGCGAGTCCTGTATATCCCCACAATTACATAAATGTTACTTTCATTCGAGAAACCCCGTCACTGTACTACCTTGATCAAAAAGTTTTAGGACTTTATTCATAAAATCGAAAATACAAGTTTATTCATCAAAATCGATATGGTCCCCTTCAAAGTACTCCCCATCGACTGCAACGTACTTACGCCAACGTTTGATCCAATCCTCGAAACACCGCTGGTACTCAATTTTCGGTATGTCCATCAGAGCCGTCTTCGATTTTTTCATGACATTGTCTTGGTTGCTGTAACGCGTTCCGCGAAGCGGTTTTTTAAGTCGGTTGAACAGGAAAAAGTCGCAGGGAGCCAGATCAGGTGAATTCAAAGGCTGCTGGATAGTAGTCGTGTTGTTTTTGGTCAAAAACTCATGGAAATAATGTGTTTCGCGATTTCAATGCGGTCCTTTTTTTGCATAAAATTGAGGTATTTCGGCACCAGTTTTGCAGCGACACGTCTGAGGCCCAAATCACTAACCAAAATGTCTTGAGCGGATCCATAAGCGATGTTCAAGTCCTCTGCCAGCTCTCTGATGGTCAATATGCGGTTTTCGGTCAACATTTCTTTGATTTTATCGATGTTTTCATTGGTTTTCCACTGCCATTGCGTTCGTCATCCTCAACCGACTCGCGACCACTTCTGAAGCGTTCGTGCCACCAAAAAACACTTCTCCTACATTTCCAAGGTCTGCGGACCGTTAAATCCGTTTTTCACACAAAATTTAATGCAAACTCGTTGATGCACAGTTGATGCCATTTTCAAACTTGTAAAAAATCGAAAACATGCACAACGGTAGATGTACTCAGTACAGCGTAACTTTTACAAATGTCAAGCGATGACGCTGAAATTTGGAGGGAAGTGTCAATGATAGATGTGGTAACCTAACAAAAAAAAAAAGAATTCCAATCGGGTGACTGACCGCGCCACACGGTGGCCGGTCCTAAAACTTTTTGATCAAGGTAGTATGTTCAACTTGCATCTAGTCAATCCTACTCACAGTTTAATCAGGCAGTTGTCTCTAGGTATCATCTTTTCCGAGATACGTCTTAATTGATCACATGTTTTTTCACTTCAGAAACGCGCTTTATTCGAAGGAGTCATCAGTTTATCGCTCTCGTTATGAAATTGTTCCTAGATTTCGATATTGCTGGAATTGAACCCTTGTTGCTAAATACTCTCAATCAGAATAAACAGTAGTTGAGGGTTTTTCTACTCCGTTCGATCAACTTCATATATTTAATTCATTCTACTGTTAATTTAAAACTGCATTTGATCAAAACAAATATAATATTGCGAAAACTGTTAATATTTTCCTTCCATTTATACATCAATACAAACACCTCTTTTTTCGTATTATGTAACGATTTAAATTTATATACGAGTAATTGATTCAAACATAATTTAAAAAAGATTTAAGCAACGGAAGAGATCAATTGTGAAGGCCGATACGGCTGCTGCTTTGGCAATTTTTTTTTGTAAACTGAGTCTAAATGTTAATGTCATAAAACATAATTTACTTGACCATGATGCATATTGACTAATGTTGTAAAATTAATTTAAGGAAACTGATTGAAATGATATTTTATTGTAGAATCTTGAAAAGGGTTATGCGTTTATCATAATCAATCTACAATAGATTAATCAGTCTGAAAACCGTTTCAAAAATAATCTGGGTTTCAACGGGGATTGAACCCTCGACCCATGGGCTGGCGGACAGGCGTCATTGAGGATTTAGTCCTTCCTTACAAACTAAAACCATTTTCATGTAGATTAGAATTTATCTACATACATCTTACACTTCTGACTTGTGTACTCGTTCGATCAATCTTTTGTCATTCATTCTTTCTGCACGCCCAAATCATCCTAAAGCTCCTTTCTTTATCTTATTTAGAATATCCAAGCATATTTTTTTGTATCTTCATTCCGCCTTGTTTCATACATTGACACTTAACATTTTCTCTTAGTACACGCATCTTCACTTTATAAATCTTACTTTTATCCATCTTCTTCCAAATCCAAGTTGCACTTTAATACTTCAAGGTTGGTACCAACACTATTATATACTGTTATTTTGCTACCAGGAATGCTCAATCTTTAAATAACCATAAAATTGGTAATATAATACGTTTTCCAACACATTTATATACATTTTAAATAAAAGTGTAATAACAATGTGACAACATTTCATTCATCATCATTGAATGAACAATTTCGTATTTACATAAGTAACACATGTTTAAAACATCACTCATGTTACATGGTGATGTCATTTAATTTTTAATGCAACCATGAACATATTTTTATCCTAATTTTTATAATTATGACAAGAATCTCCATATGGGCACGTGGAAAATACGGAATTAAAGAATAATAAAATATACGATGTGCATGGGTGCCGATCTGAACAAAAAATAAATAAAGAACACTCATATATTAAGCTAATGATTTAAAGTTTTATTAATTTGCTTTTATGTCCATTATTTTCAGAAAATAAATAAAATTAATACAAGCTGTATATTTCTATCAATAATGCTTACATTTTAATTAATTATTTTTGTGACTTTCTTTACAATGAACCGCAAAAGTTATGTGTTGTTTCTTTATTTTTTGGGCTAGGACGAACATTAATTTAAGTTATTAAAATAATTGTCTTTAATTTTTTGTATGCATATTAAGTTTAAAAGAAAGTAATCACATATTAACTATCACGACATTTCCCCGTTAGGCTAGGTAGAGATGACATAGCATTACATTTTCCTATCACGACATACTTTCCTAAGCTTCTCCACATTCATAGAATTCATTCAGTTTGTTATACTCTTTGCCTTTCATTCTTTCAAAATTACATTTACTTCAACTAACCATATTTTCATGGTCTTTCTTTACCACGACGCCCATCCGTGTTTGCATTGTAAATTTGTTGAATCAGCTTTTCATCACCCGTCCATTCAACGTATCTAAAACACCTTAAAATTATTTAACATTCCACTCAGTTCATCTTATTAATTTACATTTTTTATTGTCATACGTTCAGAGTAAACAAGAATTAACCAAATAATAATCTACAATATAACACATGATTTACGATAGTGCAACACAAAATACAAACCCTTTTGATCATAAAACATAATTACTATAAAGTCATATTTAATTCATTATGATCCTAAACCATAAACATGACAAAAATGAAATGTAAAATACAGCAGCGGTGTTTAACAACCACAAGCCATTTATTACATTATAATACATTTACCGTAATACGTACAATATATCACAAGTGCAATATATCATACGTGAAAAATTATTTGCACGCTTAAAATGTGCACGCGAGTGAGTGCGGGAGATGTGCGTGCTTAATTCGGGCGTGATTAAGTGTTGTGCTTTTCCTAAATACATATTTAACGAAACACACTAAATATTGTTAATAACAAGTCCGAGATTCATGTGTGCGCGATAATATGATGTGAGAGGTGCAAGAATGAGTGAAGTTAATGTACGGAGGAAAATTTTTGGTGTATCAAAGTTTGAAAGAAGGCGGAATGAAGACATCTGAAATGAATGCACGGATAAAAAATATATATTTTAAGTGAGATGAGGAAAGCAGCTTTAATATGGTTTGGACACCTGGAGAGAATAAATTATGAAATAATAAGTAAGCGAGTATATAAGTCTGAAGTGCAAGGTGTGCATGGAGAGGTAGATCGAGGAAAACGAGGAGGAGGCTGGTCCAAACGGACCAGATTTTGAAAGAAGATAAAGTGACAAGTATGAATAATAGAAGATTGTGCATGACGAGATGTATCAATTTGGAGGAAGAATTTCGAGAAAAAGTTGTGTGCTTGGAAAAAAAGTTTGGAGATCTGTTCTCTCTGTTTATCACGTAAGAGACAGCGTGATGATATATGTGTACTACTTACTTTTTACATTTGAAATACTTAAAATTAGAAAAGTTTCCAAAACAAAAAATGGTTAAACTCTTTAGATAGTGGGGTTACTTAATGCTTAACGTAGTCCACTCCCTTTAGATAGTGGGGATACTGCTTAACTTGGTCCACTCCCTTTTATTTGTACTTGTAGTTAGTGACGATTTACGTAGTCACATTCAATTATATTTGACGTGTGAAACTTGAAAAATCTTCGGTTTCAGTAAAACAGAATACTAATTGACAACCTCCGTGGTCTTTCTAGCAAAACGCCTGTCTTCTAAGCCTGAGGCTACAGGTTCGATGATTCTCATTGGAACCCAATTTTACAAAAAAAAAAAAAAAAGGCTTGCTGTCTGGTTTACACTTATAGTCTCATTAATATCTTTCTGGCTGGTAGAAAATATTGTTTCTTCGCAATAAATCTACAAGGTTGTACGGTATACAACGGACAGTGTAATTACATATATTCTGATTTAATACTGACCAGAAAATATGATAATATCCATACAAATTATATGTTATTATCCTTACAATAAAAGCTTTCAATAACTTGAACTTAATAACTCCAATAAAAATATGTCACAAGAGAAAGAATCTCGTAAGAATACAACATACGGTTAAGGAGTAAACCTGTCGAATTTTAAAATCGTTATACTTGTAACATCTCTATCATATTTTCTGAAGCGCCGTGTAAAATATAAGATGAATTAAATGAAATAACCTTTTTTAAATTGTATTATAAACATCCATTGTATTATATCCTTTAAAAACAGATCGCGAGACATGCATCTTAATAACTAGACGAGTAACTAACATCATGGACATTAGTCATTATTTATTGTTTCTCCACGAAGGTAATCGTGGAAAAACAATAAACAATGACTTAATAAAAAAAAGAATGATTAGTTTTCTCTCAGAGTATGCAAAAAGAGTAGATTTTTTCCGTTTATTTGAAAAGCTAAATGTGATTTTTTTTAAAATTTTATTTAAAAAAATATATCTATGTCCTTTTTATATGTTAAAATGTGTATTGTTTAGTTTATTTCAGCCTTAATAAATACGATTTCAAACTATAAAATATAAATCAGGAAATATAGAATTTTCCAAAATATCTCAACGCAGATAAAAATGTGGGGTCGGTCCTTTTTGCATAAACGTATCCATATATCACATGTACTTATAAAAGTCTTTTTAATACTTATAATAGATTTCGTCAAGGTCAATTTAACAAATCCTTAAATAAGCCCTGCCCTGGTGATCGTAGATGTTGGGAGAATCTAAAATAGAATTAGTTACAATACTTTTTGAATAAATGTATGAATATATTTTAACATTATCTTTAAAAACACAGAATTAGTATTTGATGAACAACTTTTTCGCATTATACGTGTTATTATTATCGTTGTCAACGTATTTTTTATGATGATTCTTCAACTATTTATTTCACGGCGTTTCTTGTATCGAAGCAAGAGAAAAAGTGTTGTTCCTTCGAACCACGGTGGTTTGGTTTCATGTTTTTTCAGGTAATGGAGGTGATTTATTTTTCTGCATTTTATTCAAAAGTAATTGATCCAAATGGTACATCGAAATTCGTGTGAATTGACAACGCGGACATATTGAAGGGCTTAGACAGTATTGATAATTTTGATTTAAGCGCGTTTCATGAAGCTTTCCAGGCAATAATTGGAGGACGCACGTAATTTGCATTGACACACGTCTATCGCGTGAGTGTAATTACAATACGAATGTATAAACTAGAATGGAATCCTTTTTTATATTTTGGGTACCATTCGAAATCAAACCAGAAACACATGAGTGAGAGAAAAGCGTCTTATTAACTAGGCCATTGATGTTACCAAATTTATACTTTAAATTTCGTACATAGTTGATCCAATCGTTTGCTTAATTTATTTTTCTGGATTTTTAAGATAGGCGTATTAAGTGAAATTCCCTCATTTAAAAATATTTGTTTCTTCATAAGACAAGAGTCATTTATTAAAATCAAAGTCAGTCAACCCCCTAATAGCATTTATTATTGGATAGTTACTCCGTAATATACGCACTGAAGAAAGAACCTTAACGAACAATCATTGGCAATATGCTGCATGTTCTGTTCTATGTTAATAAATTTGTTGTGTAAGTTACAAAGCAAATATTTTTTTCAAAAACAATCTTTTATGCGGGATCGCCTTCAATATAACTTCGCGCCAGACTCCATGCTTCTCGGTTTGCGACACTCCCCATCTGACGGCGCTGATGGTGTACTACGAGTACTCGTATTGCCCTGTTGTGTCGAGAAAGGTGGTGTTGCCCTGTTTTGTTGGGAAAGAATACGGAGCTACGCTTCGCCACGATTTATAACCTGGATGAATTGAAAAACTTTCGACGATCGGTAAACTTACGCCTTTTCTTCGGGGAATTGTGTTTTTAATTAGTTTTTCTACCAAAACGAAAGTAAGGAGCCATGTGAATTAACGTGCCAGCGGTTCTCTATCGAACGAAAAATTTATATTGAGTAAAGTATTAGTATATTTTATATTTATTATACATTATTTACACTTTCGTTGTATAAAGTACATCCTGGTGAGTTTGTTTCCATGTGCCTATCTTCTCCATTCAAACAGAAAAGTGTTAAAAGAGCTCCAAGTGAAAACTCTGTTTAAAACATACCAAAAGGACTTGAACCCGCAAACACCGAGTTGGAAGACAGGCGTTCAAACAATCAGACTACGGATGTTGTAATTGGTATTAATATTCGATATTTTCAAATACAATGGAAGAAAATTAAAATAAATTGTTTATAAGTGCAATACGATTGAAATACTCAAAAATATAATGGCCTTGTATGTTAAATTGGAAAATTGTACAATCATTGATAATATATGTTACAAGTATTTTGCTGATTACTTCATTAACTTGAGATAGTCAATTTTTTGTAAAAATTGTGCAATAAGTATATTTATCTACTGTATTTTTTGTTGGGTATATGTTGTTGATAATATCATATGTATTGTTTTATTTGATTCATCTTTATAAACAATAAACTTTGATGTTATTTTTATAACAGAATTGTAAAAAAAGTTAAAGAGTGATGAAATATGGTGCTTATGATACTTTCACTAAATTTACTATTAAAGGAATCATATTTTTTTTGTTTCAATTAAACTCAATAAAGAAACACATATGGTTGCTTTTGTAATTAATGTATTCTTAAGTTCAGAAGTTTCTAACGCTGTATTGCAGAAAATTATAATATCGTGTCAATAAATTTAATTACTGATTTATCTGTTTCTAAAATTTATATTTATATTAAATATGATATGTTAAGCAAAATGAAATTTTGCTGCATGTATGTATTAATTTTTTTGTGAATTCTACTTAGTTTTTTTTTTGTCTAGAATGAATGGATGAATAATTGTATAAGGATTGACCCCATACACCATTTTTCTTAATTCATCTGAAATACGAGGGTCATCCAGAAACTAAGGTTACAAGGGCTCCTGAGGCCGGGGGAACTTTTTTGTTTCAAAGTTGGTGCATCTGGCGTGTAGGGGGATCCTAACGGTCAGTTTGTTTGGTCCCGCGTGTTTGTCGGCCATTTTGTTCAGTTACAGTAAATTCTTCCGATGGAGAGGTCGTCGCGGGCCCCCGCCACCTGTCGTCCGTGCGAGACTCGCGCGGTCATCCGTTTTTTGACTTTGCAGAACAATATCGCCGCGAATATTCATCGGAAGCTCGTGGAAGTTTATGGTAGTGATGTGATGAGTCGACAATATGTCACGAAGTGGGTTAGGTTGTTCAGAGAAGGCCGTACTGATAATCACGACGAGGCAAGGCCAAGCTCATTAGGTTATACTATCTATGTACAACGAAAGTTTAGTACAATAGAAGACTTTCGTGAATATTTGGTGATTTCGAAATCTTATTTCACCAAATGTTGTTAATTTATTCCATATATTGTAGATAAAAATATATAAACTTTAAATTGAGACCAATTAGTGTTTCAAAACAAGGATATTTGTAAGGTGTCTAAATTATTTTCCGTAAGATATAAATCATGTTAAAGGGATGCAGTGCTAGTTTGCAGCAGAAGGGGTGCGCTGAGGCATCAATATTCCCAAGTTCCCAAACTGAATTTCCGTCGTCGGGTGAAAAAGCGCCAAAGCTTTCATTAGCGCCATTTATCGGCGTACAAAGTTTTTGGCGGGAAATCCCAGCCGTTGTAGGATTACAACTTGCACGGGGCTTTCGTTTAGTTTTCACATAAATTCACGGCGGTATTAACATTTTAAATACTTGTTACTCGTGGCAGGATGCCGTTTAACCTGCTAGAAAAGCGGATTTCTGACGAATTTGTGCAAAAAATTGAAGAATAAGTGCGAAATGACCGCCGTGTGACGCTTGACGACCTTCACGAAGAATTTCCTGACATATTTCGAAGTCTCCTTGGTAATATTGTGTCGGAAAAACTTGGTTACAAGAAGTTGTGTGCGAGATGGGTGCCCAGAATGCTCACACCGGAGCACCGTCAAAACCGCGTGACCGCCGCGGGTAAATTTTTGGATCGTTTTGCACAGGAGGGAGAAGCTTTACTGAACTCTATCGTGACGGGGGATAAGACGTGGGTGTGTCACTACACCCCAACAATTTTCCAACGATAAAGAGGTCGAAGAAGGTGTGAAGAAGTGGCTGAAAGAGCTGGCGGCGGAGGTCTATAACACTGGGGCATACAAAAGCTGGTGCTCCGACTACAGAAATGTCTCAATCTCTACGGCGATACGTTAAAAAATAGTTTAATATATTTGTGAAGTATTTTGTGAATTTCAATTAAATACAAGCATTTTTCGATCCTACATAAATGTTGTAACCTTACTTTCTGGGTGACCCTCGTATAATAAAATATTTCTTAGTTCAACTGAAATGAAATAAAATATCAATTATGTATGTTCAAAAATATCAAGCTATATAAATGAGTATATCATGGTTCGATTTCGTTTAAAAAATGTTTCATATAATCCCATGGAAAGCTGGTGTCTATGATTATCTCAGAACAGGTAAATGTGGGTAGTGTCCTTTTTGCATAATTACTTAAAAATATTTGTCGATTTTCACTATTTCTAATTATTTCAATGTTAAACTAAAAATATTTTTTTTCCACTGAATTATAATCATTGGAGGAACATAACTTAAAGCATAAGACTAATAATATAAGAGGATCGATTAAAAGATTATGTGAACAAAATGTAAGTGTTGTGCGAATAAAAATGAAGAGCCCATATATACGTTTTATGGTAGATCTAAAGTAATATTTAAAAAAGGTTGCATAATTGCTAAATATAGCTTTACATCCAAGATAATCTATACCAGATTTTATAAAATGTGAGCCATTGACCGTATTCCATAATGGTTATTGAAATTTAGGATGTTCGGTTTCGGAGTATAATGTTAATTCATTACGTGAATTTCCTGGATTTTAGCACAAAACGTTCTTACACATCGTCTGAGGAATTACACTGTCAAAAATGTGTGATTCTCAAACTTCAGCGCAGTTTTTGTATCGCTATGCCAACAATTAAGCTCAAATGTTGGAGATACTATATATTAAATAGCTACAATTCATGTTGTATAATTGAGCATCCCATGAGTATCCGTAATATGAATAGAAATTTAACCAGAAAAAATCCTCATTTTCATTCCGTTAAGAAACATTGCAACTTGCTCTTGGTATTTCCAGATCATCACTCTTATTCCCTTAGTCCTTTAATGTCCATGCCTTCGGACGCTGGAATCAGCTAATATTTATTATAAGACTCGTGCTACGAGTAATATTGTCTTTCTTCAAACAGCGATATAAAAATCATTATATTTTACTTCAATAAGCTACAATATTTTTTAGTATTTCCCATTTTTTTTAAATACTCGTACGTATGACTGAAATCAAGTGTATCCTTATACGCCTGAATACTCAGTGTAATAAATAGACATTAGTCGAGCGGAGTAGCATAGCGTGGGGTTCAAATCGGCAACCATCCGCATGGAAGTCTAACGCGTTACCTTGTCATATTTAATTTTCCTTTTCTACGCCCTTTTCCATTTACCAATAATTAGTGACAATTAATTTTTTTTTTAATTCTATACATTCTATTTGTTTTTTTTTTCATTTGTGTAGAACTTTGTAATATCATCCAGCAATTGGAATAAACTATGTTAATACACTAAGACATACAACCTAAAGACAACTTCTATGATTGGTAAGAAGACATCTGTCATTAAACCCAATGTTTGTGGATTTGGTTCCCGTGGATCTCAGATTTTTTTAAATCAATCAAGGTTTCGGCCTAGTTGGTTGGAAAAGATTGACGACACATGGCAATACGCCTCCCAGGTGTTACTGTACACAGAAAAATATAATAAAACACAAAATATTATATATTCCAGAACATGCATAATGTAGTTTGTTTATAAATTTCTTAACATGTTGAAGTGGAGTATTTTATGGATCCACAATATTAACTGGTAAAATTTAAATGATATAAAGAACCAATTAACAATATTGAATTGATTTATTGGGTGTTTTGAATCTTTCCCTGTCACTCGCAGTCTGTCAGCCCTGGGATGCGGGTTGTGGGTTGAGGGCTGCGCGCGGTGGTCAATCATCTCGCCATGGTTCCATAGTCTTTGGTCGGCATTCAGGGATCCCATTAGGGGCATAGGCGATGACTTTTTGCTTCCAATTTCTCTAGACCGATTTCCTCTTTTAACGGGTTAAATCCGTTGCTTTGTAAATTTCAACGAGAATTTCCAGCCTATAATCCAAACGGGCCGTAAAGAGTGCAATCTGCTTTTGCGTGTGGAAATACTACTCCGTTGAAAAAAAATCTCTTAAAAATGACAAAAAATATATTATTATGAAAAATAATTACATTTTCAATAAGAAATAATAAAATCTCATGGCTTAGTTGATAAGACGCGTGTCTTCCAACCTGGATGTTGCGGGTTCGATTCCCGTTGGAACCTAGGTTTTTTTTAAAAGGCCTCTAACCTGATTTTCATTTCAGGTTTATTGAACATTTTCTCGATTAGTTGAAAAAGATTGGTAAATAACCCTCCAGAATGTACTGTACACAACGAAAGTGAAATACAATACAATCGTTAAGTTAATATTTTTAGTTAAAACTGGATTTAAATCGATGTGTTTTTTTTATCTCTGAAAGTTTCAAAAGTTTCGAAACAAATAAAATTCCAGTCTGGTTTTCACTTAGTGTCCATAAAAAAATAAAACTTTCTATTTGGTTGGAAGAGATTGCCATATGGCAATAAGCACGCCAGGTTAAAAAAGTCTCATATTTTTTTAAATACAAACTCTTTTCTTGAATGTGTTCCTAAAGAACTTAATACTTGAATAGTTGTTTACTTCATTAACGAAAAAAGAGTCTTGGTAATGAAACTTAAGTAAAATTAAGCATGTTTTTTATATTATATTATTGTTAATTGAATATGTTTATATCGGTAACGGGCATGGGAGAAAGGAGATACAGTATAACATAAAAGGTATGTGTTTATGTTTATTTTTACAAGCTTAATGTAATCCTCGACTTAAAGGCAATGTCTAGAATCTAGATCATATGTAAGAACTAGGAGAGGTAATTAACTAATTAAGAAAACCTCCTCTGTTGTTTGTTGGTATAACGTCTGTTTTCCAGCCCGGAGGTTGAGAGTTCGATTCCCGTTGGAACCCTGTTTTTTTATTAAAAGCGTCTTTAACATATTTTTGGTGGGTTAGAAGAGATTGCCGTATGGCAATAAGCTCATTAGGTTATACTATCTATGTACAACGAAAGTTTAGTACAATAGAAGACTTTCGTGAATATTTGGTGATTTCGAAATCTTATTTTACCAAATGTTGTTAATTTATTCCATATAGATAAAAATATATAAACTTTAAATTGAGACCAATTAGTGTTACAAAACAAGGATATTTGTAAGGTGTCTAAATATAAATCATGTTAAAGGGATGCAGTGCTAGTTTGCAGCAGAAGGGGTGCGCTGAGGCATCAATATTCCCAAGTTCCCAAACTGAATTTCCGTCGTCGGGTGAAAAAGCGCCAAAGCTTTCATTAGCGCCATTTATCGGCGTACAAAGTTTTTGGCGGGAAATCCCAGCCGTTGTAGGATTACAACTTGCACGGGGCTTTCGTTTAGTTTTCACATAAATTCACGGCGGTATTAACATTTTAAATACTTGTTACTCGTGGCAGGATTCCCTTTAACCTGCTAGAAAAGCTGCCGGATGTTTCCTCTACCGACCAATATCAAGACAAACAGAATGTTTAAATCGTTTTGCATTAAAGGGTATTAAGTTGGCAACTTCTACATATAAATTCGTGTGTGCGTGATTTAAAAGATGGTCAATAAATACATGTGGACTGATAACTGTGTACTTATAACTTGGTTATGCTTGTTGAAAACGAAGGCGATTTATGGGATGTGATAAGTGAATCGTATGAGACATGCCTAGTGAAAGGTTTGAATATGAATATTGCGAAATCATAGGTTATATTTACAGAATGAGATGTGGTAAAAAGTGTGGACGATGTATGGGTTAACTCAGAGAAACTGGAATAGGTTGATGAGCTGTATGCAGAAATATGTATAATTTGTATTGAAATGGGCTTGAGTTATGAATATATAAGCTTAATTTTATTAAGATAGGAATACAATGATAGGAGGATTTTTGATATGTAGGTAGTATGTATACGTGTGATGGGTGACATGAAACAGACATGGAAATAGGCGTTGCGATAGAAAACAAGGTAAATGGAGCACTCAATGTATTACACAACAACCACGCTACACAAAAAGGAGTTAAAATGACAATACATCATAATGTGTTGAGACCCACCTTGATGTATGGAAGTGAAACTTATATTTGGCAGATGAAGGATAAAAGTAAGATTAATGTGGTAGAGATGCGAATAATAAGAACACAATGTAAAGTGTCAATAAATTGAAATGGGTGGAACGAAGACATCAGAAATGAATGCATGGATAAAATGGATGTCTTAAGTACACCGAAGAAAGGAGCTTTGAAATAGTTTGGTCATTTGGAGCGAATTACTGACGGAAAAACGACTAAGCGAGTATACAAGCAAAACTTGGCTAGATCAAATGAATTAGATTTTCAAAGAATGTGAAGTGAGAATTATGAATAATAGAAGATTGTGCATGATGACATGTATGAATTTGGAAGAGCTGAAACTTGTGTGCTCGGATAGAAAATATTGAAGATCTGTTCTCTCTGCATACCCCGCAAGGGACACGGCGTGATATGTATGTATGTAATTTGCCAGTTTTTTTTGTATATACTCGTACACCATTTTTTATTCCTTTTAATATACGAGAAACACGTGGAACCCAAGCGCCGCACTTCTGGACTTTTCCCATTGATTTAAAATGGCGGTATAGTCATGTGACTACAATTCATCTACTCGGCCAATTCGACGGTGGTTTGAAGGGGACTCGTATTATATAATATAATTGTGTAATGTCTCCATGACTCTTCAAAATTGATATTCACTCGTGTGTATACGGGATGAAGTGTCAAATAAAATGCGTGAAAATATCAGTATCAGTTTTGGTTACAAATGGGTTATTTTATGCGGACGATATTTATTTATTACCATATACGAGTATATGGTCATCGTGTCAGAACATTATTTAGTATTTTTGGTTGAAAGAATATCTGCAAAATGTTTAGAAAAATATTAGAGGATTAAGTAATATTGATAAATCGAAAGTTGTGGTGCAGAAAAGAGGGATTCTATGAGTAATTGCAATGTATGGGGGAAAAATGAAAGATTAAAACAAATTGAGGAATTTAGGTATTTAGGGAGTAGGTTTTCGAGAGATGGTAAGATTAAGATATTTGAAGGCGTGTTGCCGCATTTAATAAGAGCAATTGCGCATTTAGTTCAATTTTATCAATACATTAATGGCAAAATCTTCAAAAACGATTGTGCACAATGTTGTACTAGTACCAACTTTGATGTATGAATGATGAAAATAAAATGAGTTACGAAAGATTTATGAAATGAAGGGAAAAAAGGAAGATGTAGATCGAGTTAAGAGTAGAAGAAGGTAGTTGGAGACATTTTAATTGAGGGACAGGTAGAGCTTGTATGAGATTTATGAGTATGAATGAGGTGATGGATAAAAAAGGGCACATGTCGTGATGTCCCATCCTCCAAAAGTGGCATGGTGCGATGGTATGTACACGTATGTACTCGTATGTATTCTTTCAATAACAAACATGTTTTCGTGAATTTATTTTCTTTTTCTTGGATGTTTTCAAGTTTAATTACGCGGCATCCATGCATAAAAATATTTTTTTCTTGAACAACGATAGCATTTTTATAATATTACGAATTATTTTCATTCCGAAATATTCAAAGGTAACTAAGAATTAATTAACTTTTTATAACATACATAGCCATTTTAAAAAATTGTTTATGCATGCAAATTAAAATATATAATAAGATGAACCAAAATAAATTTTATTTATAAACTGCTAAGACGTCTTCTATTGCGTAGTTGAAAAGACGCCTGGCTTTTAACTCGGGTGTTATGGGGTCGATTCCTGTTTTAATCCATATATATTCAATAATATGTTTGGTACCATGAAGATGACAAAAAACAAATGTAGGTCGCATCGACAAAAATAGGTACTAACATTGACTGAAGAATAGGTTGTATACATTTTTAATGTTATCAAATTGAACCGCACCAGCAACCGTCATTCAAATTCCCGTATTTGTTCTTGCGTGATTAATGTAACATAGGTTGCCCCGCTGGGCTTCCTTTCACACGCTAGACGCAGGCAGCCAGTACGAGTACAGGTGACCGCTGCCGAAACCATAGAACTTTGTTAGTTTTTGCAACCTGCGAGCTGCACCCTGCACCGCGCTTCCTTTGCGGTCATGTCGCTTGGCTGCTCCTTCCACTTTGTCTTCCTACAGCTTCCTTTATTTCTAGCAACTGTTGTGGACTTAGTAACATGCACACCAATTGTATAGTATTCGTTGGGATTCACTTATTTACTACGAAAAGTACATATTGAATAATTTGCTGCATACCTATTTAATATTAGTATTTTAATCAATATTTTAACAGAAAAACTTCGCATCGTATTACGGTTTTGTGAAAATTGTACTAATTTTGAAAAGTCATCATACAACGTAAAAACGCTATTTCTCATACTATAATGCTCTCCGTAGATTAATTGGTAAGATGCCTGTTTTTCAAACCGGAGGTTACTGATTCATATAGCTACCCAATTCATATTTCTAAGGGTTTTAATCCAACGTTTACATAAAATCATTTGAACACCTTTGTATTTTATTGTATTACGCTTTTATAGTAGACAGCACAGCTTAGCTGGTTTATTGCTATGTGGCAATATCTTACAATCAATCGAAAATATGTTAAGGAAGAGTAAAATAAAAATTAGAGTAAAATCCTTTTTTCAAAAAATGGGTACCAGCAGTGGGACAAGTGTGAGGTGGGAAAATTTGGGCTATTTTCTCACCAATTAGAGATTGTCACTTGGTAATAACACCGACCAAATTGTACTGTTTGCAATATATTTTTTGTTGATTATATCCAATTTTTTATGGTATATTTCAATGGACAGTTACACTATCCTAAGGAACACTGCCCGTTTATACCTTGGAACATAAGTATCATAACAAACTTTTTTATAATAAGTATCTTGGTTTGAATTTGTTTTGAGCAAATAAAAAATAAAACCTATCTTATTTTAAACCTATCCTATTTCCTAAAAATGATTCCCTCATGCTAGGGCAACACTGTCTCAAGATACACGAAGCTACCAAGTAACTTTTAAAATATTTCCATTTTTTTCGCATTTAACTGATGAACTGTCAAAATGAAGTTCGGTCCCATGAACTGGTTCTCAGGTGACATAAGATCCATTGCTGCCTTGACAGTGAATCTGCTTCTCTGGACTGTACCACTATGAGCTCTTGTACCGGTAATAATAGGTGGTACCAGATTTTCTGGTCCGTTGCTGCGGCTCGCTGTCTGCAGCCTGGGGCAGATGCTGAGGACTGGTTTGTTTCACTTTTAACTACCATTTGGACTCTTTACGAGAACGTTCTTGTGCAAAATGCTGCGTTAAGCCATTGCTTCGAATTTGTTGAAAGAACATAGCATAGAAGATAAATTAGAATAAACGAAATATGGCCATATATATATATATATATATATATATATATATATATATATATATATATATATATATATATATATATATATATATATATATATATATATATATATATATATATATATATATATATATATATATATATATATATATATATATATATATATATATATATATATATATATATATATATATATATATATATATATATATATATATATATATATATATATATATATATATATATATATATATATATATATATATATATATATATATATATATATATATATATATATATATATATATATATATATATATATATATATATATATATATATATATATATATATATATATATATATATATATATATATATATATATATATATATATATATATATATATATATATCTGTATGTATCAAAGTTCCAACCCATAAAACAGTTTTTTTTTGTTATTTTGAATACTCGAAATAAGCATACCTAAATCTTGTTCACTAGTAGCTTATCCTGTAAAATATGAAAACTATGGTTAAATTACTTTTTTTTCACAAATATATCAAAATATTCTCAATTTGGGTTGAACCCTAACTGCATAAATACGTCCAAATATAAATAAATTTACATTAATATACTAGTAAATAAATTGATGAAACTGAAAATATGAAGTATTCATATAGCACTATTTGGTAAAAAAATATTACTACGTGAGCGTTCATCAATTTTATGTTCGGAAGTTAATTAGCGATATTATTAATATTAATTTTGATGAAAGTAGACGAAAATAGAACCTGTGCCAACGCCAGTGGCTCTAAACGCTTCATTAATGGGTCCGAAGACAAAATTGCCTCCCGACCACGCTCTTCAGTATGTTAGAATTACGAATTCAGACTGGTTGAAGGGCTGCCATACGAATTAATTAGATTAGCAAAGTGTTTTTAAAAGTAAAAAAATATCAGTATAATTTCACCCATACATTTCACACACAAGAATTATTCACCTTGAAAGTTTTTTTTGTTAAGGACAAAAAATATATTTTTATTTTCAAGCGTAAAAATAGACTTGAAATGATTTAAACGTGTAATCGAAATAACCGCCCATCCCCGGCTGCTTTCAACAATAGAGCTAGATTTACAAAATGAGGCAAAATCAAAGAAAAGGCGCAAAAGTGCTTGTAGAGTAAGGCTGAAATCTTTACGTGGAATGATAAAAATCACGGACTGGAACACTAACCGATTCTTAAATGGAAAACGAAGCCGATCTTCATATCCACATATGTTATAAATCAAATATAAAGAGAATTTAAATAAAACTATATTATAAAAAAAATCGTTAAAATGATAAACTTGCATTTTCTTATTAATTAAGTCTAATTTAGACAGGCAATATACATTAGAATCACGGCAAAATTAATTTACAATTCATTATAATTTATATAACTATTTAATAAAAAAATGTTAATTTATATACATATTATGTTGAGGTGGTTTTGTCATGTCATAAGTGAGGAAAAACTGACAAAAAAATCCATTCATGGTAGAGGACGACCGAAAAAAGTAAAGGCAATGAGTAAGAGAAATAGAAGTGTTCGAAAACATGTTTGGATGTGGAGTAGACAAAGGACGTATGTCGCGATAGGAAAGGTTGACGTTCTGTCTTCGAGAATAGGAAAATGATGGTGTCAATACGTATGCATAACTCATATATTTTTATCCTGCCTTAAATTTAAACTAATGTTTAAATTTTTTAAGTAATTTTATAAAATAAACGTTTTAATTCCTGCATCGTAGTTAAATACGAAAAAAGGGCATACTTCGTGGTCTGTGCTCAATTCTGATGATTGTGATCCGCCTGATCACTAACAATTTTTCTTTGTTAAAGCGATCTCTTGCCCTATGTAGTACCTGCTGAAATTAATGCCCTGTAGCTTTCTCCATCTTGTATCTATCGGATGAATGTCTGCAATTCACACTTCTTGTCCGCCTACATTTCTGCCATTGACGTTTGCTATCAAATATCTCCTTGCACATAGATTAGAGAAAAGAGGCCTTGGAACCTTGGATCTTGAATTGATCGAGCGGTTCTTCTGGCTGCCCATTGAATGTACAAATCACCTCCACCACTAAATCTCAAAGGTATATCAATTAATGCCTATCCCACGCCTTGAGTAATCAGGTATGCATTTCGTTTTAATTAATAGGGTATTGATTTTTATCTCGATTCCTTGATCACTCAAAATCACTTTCAAGAGGCTCATTACTCTCTTAGCCATCTAGATTCTGCACATTATCATTATCTTAGCCATCTAGATTCTGCACAGGAACTACTGCCAGTGATACTGGCATGGGAAAACAAATTTATGAGCTTGTGCAAAGTTAAGCAGCGCATTATATCTTGTTGCCATATTTCCGCGCTAAATGGTCATGACTCTTGTTGATGTATAACCGATAATTTCGCTATCCGTTTATATAGTGCGCTGTACTTGTGCATGTTACTTTTCATTAGATGTTACAATAGTTGTGTCATCAACACATCGCATGTTACTGATTTTTATTCTATTTTATTCCACCAAGGATATATGAAAGTTCTTAATTGTATAAATGAAAAAGCATATTCATTAATGCGAAGATAACGTTTACAAATGGAAAAAGGCCTTGCCTAGTGAAATAAATGATTATCCATATCCACAAAACAAGTTTTCGCATTGTTATGTATGTACTTGTAATCTACAGTTCATCTTTAAAACTGTTTAAATTGTGAATGTTTTATCAACATGTTTAGATTTTAACTTTGTGGAACTCCATATTGGAATAATGAATTACTTTGTTATTTCACTAATGAAATAATAAGTGGAATAACAATGTAATTTATGGCTGAATATTGTAAATATTTATTTACTTATTTTATAATGTACAGTTTAAACCCAATTACACCAAAAGCTTAAAGATAAATACTATATGTACAGTAACAAATAAAAATAACCCAATAAGAAATTCGTGTTAAGCCGAAACAACAAACTTCCATTACTGAGAAAGCTCAAAAAGCTTTTTGTTAAAAACATCATCTAAAATGTTGAAGATACCAATATCCGAGACCCTGTTCGAAAGAGACATCCCTCGTAATAAAGGAAGAGCTCTTGGTAAGTTAATTCTACAATTGTTGTTTTACGGACAGTAAATCAATAAACAAAATATGTACAATGATTTTTCAAAATGGCACCCACAATCGAAAAACTGAGAAAGGGCTCAATGATGATGGTTTGGAAAGTTTTCAAGGATAGAGGCTGAATGATAGAGGCAAAGAAAATAGTGAAGAGAACTTCCAAAGAAAATACGGATCCATGCATCCATCCATTCCATTTGCAGGGCAAAACTGACCACAATTGGTGGGATATGGCTTTAAATATTTAAAGAAATGACGAAATTTCTGTACACATTGTCCAATTATTATGAAAAAATAACATTAATCTGGTTTTGTTCCATCATATGCATATTAATCTGGTATGTATTATAATTTGGAGTAAAGAAATTATCGGTATAGAATTAAGAGATGAATTAAGATGTTTGGCCACATTAGGAGAGTGAGTTGGGAAATATTTAATAAACAAATATATTTGACTGAAATGAAAAGATAGCAAAGATTACGACCTCCGTGGCCTAGTTGGTAAGACGACTATCTTCCGATCTGGAAGTCGTGGGTTCGATTTGTGCTGGAACCCAAATAAAAAAAATGTTGTGTCCGATTTTAACTTAAGGACTCATAAACAACGTTTCTGGTTGGTTGGAGGAGGTTGCCACATGGTAATAATCCCACACAGAGAAAGCGTTATTCATGATTCGCTCAGGCGCTGCTATAGCTGCCAGACCTGATTTATTTAATAATAGTGGGTTCGAGTCTCGAGTAAGAGCGCCCTTGAGTACAGTTAGCTATCTAAATGACGCTATATAAAATTGTCCATTAAATTTAAACTGAATCAGATCTTTATATGTTTATATTTTGTGTCATCGGCAATCCTAACGCGTTTTATTCTAACAAGCATGGAGACAAGTAATATACAATACCAGGGCCGCCCTAGACATTTTACCACCCTTAGGCAAACTAGAAAATGACCCCCTTACATTTCCATTAGCGCAATAATTAATATATAATAACACTTTTCAAACTTTTATGAAAACTTAAGATAAAATGGGGTTTTAGGACATTTATTTGTCTTAAACAAAAAATATGATCACAAAATACATAAAAACAGTTTCACCTACTTACATAGCACTTACTTGAAGACAATACACAGAATATAAAAGTGTGGCGCTTGTTTTTTTTAATAGCCCAGTAAAGGTTCGACATGATGATTATACTGTACCTATTATGTTAATAACAATAAAAGAATGATTTGTAAATTATTATTTATGAATTGAATTTACCCTTGCTACATTTTCATAAAACTTTACCCGCAAAACAGTATATCTTGTCTATATTAAACTTACGTTGTTTCTATATTATTTTTTAAGTATGGAGTTCTTAATATTTTATAAAAAATAAAAAACGATATCAGATTTTATTGTTCGTTTTAGCTTATTACTTCTTTTATCTTAAATTTGCCGTCCCTTGGAAGTGTCGCCTTGAGGCTTTGCCTTATTTGCCTATTGGTTAGGAACGTCCCTGTAATTCCATAGACACAAGAATTATATAATTCTATTAAGATCAACGGATTGAACAACTGACCCTTCATTTTACTTTAGAAATAATAGACAAAAATGCTATCAACATATAAATCTAGATGAAAATATAGTTTTATATTTTATTACGGTTCCGGTGTATATATAACTTGGTTGGTTTTATTACCATTTTGCAATCTCATTCAACCAACGCGAAGAATGTTTAAATGTACTGAAATGGAAACTGAACCAGACTCGGAACTTCTTTGAAAAAAGTGGGTAAGAATCGGAACCGCAGCCCCCAAGTTGGAAGTCAATATCGTAAAGATCAATTTATCTGAATGGAAATACTTTAAATGTAAATCGAAAGCAGACTAAAGAAACGGAGAAAAGAGATGATTAGAAATAGTAAAATGAGAAGTAAATCTTTAAATGTATTAAAAAAATATTTACATATTTGAAATATTTTCATTTGAGTATACAATTTAATAAGGGTTAATTTATTATTGAATCCGAACCCGAATAACACCCTTTTCAACAGGGTTTCTTTTCTCTGATAAAAATACGTTTATAAGCGCTCTATCATAGCATAAAAGTTAATTTTGCAGAACTAATGTCGGTTGGGCGTGGCGATACTTTTTTCAGCGTCCCCCATTATCTCGCTGGGTCGTTCAATGCAAACACTCAGTCAAGAATGGGTGAAGCTTTTTATTTTTATTGTAATCATTTAGAATGACTATTTGGATGTTTTTCTACAATTTTCTTTCTTACATAATTTGGAGAATAATAAAATTAAATGGGTACCATTCTTGTAAAATAGTTCGTCTGGTGACAATACTCGGACGCACTAAACGTGTACGAGTGACATTATCTGTTCATGAGGAGGGGTATTTCTAACACGTGCAATGGCAAACTGTTAGTTACTTACCTGATCTAGTGGTTCGATCGTATAGGCTCGATTATTGGGGCTAAAAGCTTTATTGTCTATCAGCCATGACTTTCACCATATTTGCAGTATTAAATTAGATAATTTGAAGGCTACCATGCGAATGAATTGGGAGAAAATATTGCCCGATTTGTATCAATGGTTTTTAGAGAAAAAGGTACAATTGAGATATATGTAACCTCGCTTTAATCACGTTGCGTACTCCTTAACTAAGATGAGAAAAGAGTTATAATTGAAAGAGATAGAAACATCCATTACCATTTTTATGTTTGTGTTGTGAAAATAGGTGTGGCCAACTTAAATATTGTATGTTTTATCTCTTTCATTATGGATTTCAAAGCGACATAGCGTATCTGTTTGTGTATCTGGGGGTACAAAAAGAACTTGACACCCAGGATGATGAAACAAAAGTAGCGAAAACAGAAAAAAAGCTTGATTGCAGATATTGCGAAACTCAATGTTTTATAGTGAATATATATACATTGCCGAATTCTAATAATAATTGGTACGAAGTTAATTGATTAATGATTTATTAGATTTTAACCTTTTCTTTTCATGTCTCCCTGGGGATTTGCTCTACTTGTCAACGCGTGCCATGTCCCACGACCATGTTTTGTCGATTCATTGTGATTTGTTATCTTCCAGAAATATTTTTATCGGTTAGCATTCCTGTCGTCAGTGGTCTTCTATTTTTTTCTGACTCCCGTTTGGATTCGGATCGATTTGGAGGGATGGATTGTGTCCATCTTCCCTTATATTAAAGTGGTAAAATCCTCATTAACGTTTTGCCTTATTTTTTTAAAAAGGGGTTACTTTGAATATACTAAGAATTAAAAAAATAATAGCGCTTTTAAAAAAATCATAAAATTGAATGCTCAGGCATTCATGTTTTGTAGCAAAAGTTACTTCAGAGATTCTCTCGGTGGTATATTTGCAACATCTATAAAAAAAACAGAAAAAAAACCACTTGGTATTTTATAGATTATTTACTCTCAAGTTTTTAAATTATTTCCTCACTGTGTATTGGATTTATTGTGGGGGAGATTTATTATTGAATGTCAACGTTTCAGACTGATCACTCGGTTCATCTTCAAGAATCACCAGTTTCAATTCATGACTGTCCGAAGATCGTCCTTAACTGGTGGTATCTTTGAACTCGGATATCTATGGTTTTATGTTCTGTATTGACTGTGTCATGATCTTGTTTGGGATATTCATAAAGACGCTTTTCATGAGAATCGATTTTACACTACAAATATTTTGAAAGCATCTTCCCTTTTTAAATTAGAATATCAACCTCGATGATATTTTGTTTTACTTTTTCAATTCGTTGCTAGAAGTTAATCTTGAGTCATGACAGTCAATTTTAAATTAAACATTCATGTAAATAACTCTGGAAAAATTTTACAACCATTTCAAGAAACTAAAATCATCTAAATTTTTTATTACGTAGAATACATTTTTTAAATGTTTATTTTTTTATACTATATATTTTAACCATTTCTTTGAATGGAGTCTAAGATAAATGTACGCCCACTGTAAATGCAGAATTGATGGTATGCCGCACTGCTGACCTTTTCCAGAGCCGCAGTGTCCATAATGTATGAGAACTGTAAAATGTATGATAAACCAAACATTTTCTACTGCAGATATTTTACCTTAAGTTAAATATTTATACTTACCAGAATTTATTTAAGTCGATAGTATTTTTTACACTCGTGGACACTAAATAATTGAATTAAATTATATTAAAGCCCAGGGCAGCAAAAAACAGCTGGTAAAAGTGCTATTTTTGAGATATTCGCATCAACAACAATACAAAATGAATAACTTGTATAAACCTGTTTCGTAATAAAATATCTCAAAGTGCTTTGCTTATGAATTTATAAAAGGTAATTCATTAGCGCCACTAAATAAATGCAGTTATAATGATATCTGAACGTACATACATATGTTAAATACTGGGGAGGAATAATGAAGAAATTTCAAGTGTTCTTTAACCAGACATTAATGTTCAAGATAGTGTTATATATCTCGGATATTTTGTATTTCCTTTATTGATAATAATAAAATAAGAAATTTATACGTTTCTTATTGTATATATTAGCATTTTTATTTGTTCAACTTTTTTTCTTTAAACTACAAATATTGATGTATTTGTAATAGCTGTTTATTGATTGTTTTACTTTTTCGTTACAATACATCCTAATAAGTTTATTGCCACACGACAATCTCCTTCAACCGACCAGAAATATGTTAAACAAGCCTCATGTGAAAACGAGACTAGAACCCTTTCGAAAAATCTGGGTACCAACAGGAATCAAACCCGCAACCCCCGGGCTAGAGGATTGGCGTTTTTCTAACCAGGCCTTTCTTTGCCTCAAAAAATAACGTACGTATATTTTAACTAACGAATTTTTCATTTCACAGTAAAAAAAATTTTTTTTTTCTATTAATTCTCAATAATAAATCGAAAAAATTCAAGTACTTTGATGGGTGTCCTGAAAAAAAATCAAGAAAGTGTATATGTTTAAATGTAACAAAATCTCGATTGAATTGGATATTATAATGAATTGACTTTTTTTAACCAAATTTGTAATTTGTGCTACTAAACTGATAGAATTCCTTCCAGTTAAACCATTCTTTATCCGAAGACGTGACTAAAACGCCTTTTTATCATTTTTTATTTAAAACATTTATACTATTATTACTATTGCACTGATTTATCCATCGCTTTTAATATGCTAAAGTTCCAACAATGCGTATGAAAGTCGTTAAAAAATAAGCTGGTACTTAGGCACCTCAATAAATGACTTATTTTCTATTCCCATCTAAGAAATCAGAAGGCAATAACTGATATTTCCCTGTTTGCTTAAATACTCAATTTCCATATTCAGATATTGCGCATAACTGCTGTAGCCGGCTTAATTTTTACTCGTAATGATTTTTCAAGTTTGAGGGGTCGTTTTCTTGTTAGTGATGTGATCTACGACGCATTTATGATTTGTAATATGAATTGACTTTATGAATTCTGAATTGACCTTAATACAAATGGGTTTCTTTCTTTTACAAATATTTTCCTATTGAAGTCAAATTTAGCTTGGAATTTTGTAATTTTTCTGTCTAAGATATATAATCTTATGCTGTTTTTTATGCTTTTATCTGCAAATAGCTAGGAATTAAATTAATTATTATTAATTCAAGTTTAATCTAGGTCACAGATTATTATTTTAATTTTAGTAAGTATCAAACCAGCGTCAAATACCGTCAGCCAAAGTGTAACATTCCAATTTTAGCAGGTATGACACCGTTATTAAGATTTTCTACAAATTTATTTCACCGTTATAAAAATATAATTCATTATTATGTAAGCTATTTTTCAAAAGTGATGGTAAAGTTTTTTTCTTTTTAAATTTAATCTCATGTAAGATTAATTTGTTTTCATTTTCATTAATGGAAATGGAATGTGATTTGACAAATTCTGTTTACTGGCAATATGAATTCGATTGTGGCGATTTCGAGAATATTTTAAATTTATTTTCGCCTTAAACTGAGATAACATACATTATTTTGCATTTTGTACGCCAATATTGCTTCATTAACTTGATATAGTTCAGTTCAATACCACCGCTACCCACGTGGTTTGTGGGGACAAAATAAGTCCTTATCTCATGCGATTTACACTAACATATATAAAACTTCTTGTTTATTAAGAGCGTGACTTCACATAATAACAAAGAAGGAACTGGCCACAGAGATACCTCTATTGGCGGTGATACATCTGAATGTGAAAAGAATAGTAGCGACGACGGATTCGATGGGAGAAGGAAAATTATTCGTAGCGCCGTAACTATACTTCTAAAGCAACTTAAGGCATGTAATTCAAAAAGCTCTGCAAATTGCCAGTACTTTCGTATAAATCTTCGAATTCAGCAAAACTGTTCCCTGACGCCACTAATTCGGTGTAGCCAGCCGGTACAAAATGACTTTGATAGTAGATTTTATAGAAGGCAGGTAATTATAATAATTGAATCGACTGAAAAGATCTGTAAGCAACACCTATTAGGAAGCCACTAAGAGCCGAATTCGACACGCCGGATCGCTTCGAAAGATCTCTTTAAGACCAAGAGAGTGTAGAATTATTTTATTACTCGTTTACCTATGAATTGATGCATTCATTAATTTTCAAGTGCCTTAGGGTGGAATAGTGGAGCGTGGTATGGGCCAGGGTAGGTCTTGCAGCTTGGAGGCGGAGTAGTCACAGTTGCGGTAGGCGCGTATTTGTTACAGCCGCTTTCCACCAATCTTCTTCACTGGTACTTTGGCCCACCGGTAACACGCATGGCTTGCTCCTCTCACCACGAGGGGACGAGTACATCCTGAACTGGACCAAGACAATTTATATTTCCCATGCGGTTTATGGTGACCATTTGATCATGCGAAGCGATGTTGTATGGAATCATCTTTGACAGTTATAAAAGTATTCTTACGTTAAATCTTTACATATGTTTCATGTTAATGGTAGCAACATTGGAGTGATTTAGATAATTAAATCTGTGGCGTTATGGCAGAAGTTGATATGCCCGTTTTTTGTCATTTTGTGTTTATTCTCCCAATTTATAGAAAATATTTCTCAGCATGTTGTGGCAAAACTTGGTGTGTCAGTCATTATCCAAACAAAATATATATCGTTTGGAAAAACTAAAATAAATGCTTATTTGTACTGATTTTAACAGCTTATCAAAGTTAATATTGCTTCTCCTGTAAACTAAGGTAAAACGGACATATCAAATTCTGCCATAACGCCACAGAAATATCGCTAAAGAAATAAATAGAATGGAAAAAAAACTTTTCTGAGCCAGTTATAAAAGTTTTCTTTGTTCTTCTTATGTATCAGTAACAAACACATCACTTGTATAGCGCTGTTTCGTAGTATATTACCTCACCTACATAAATGCCACTAAATAAATTCATGTTGAATGGTGTCTGAAAGTGTGCAAAAAAAACCAGGAAGTCAACAATAAATAAAAAGTCCACTATTCGCAAAAATGTTGGCACCGATAATGCTCCCAGTGATGTTTGACACTATGTTTATTTATACTCGTACAATACAGGCTTAGCCCAATTACATTGCAATTTACAAAAAAAGTCAACATATATAAAAAATATATATACTCGTATATTCTAAAGTCAATTGTTGATGATTGCTTTCTAAAGTCCTCAGTCTTAGAAGATGTCTTTTACATGTGATAATGTGATTTGAAATTTGTCAATATCTGAAACAATCCCGTTCAAGAGTTAAAACCCTTCCAACAGGCATAACGGCTGGCAGACCTGTTCTTACGTATATGATTGAGAACAGTTCCTGTCGGCGCATTTTTGTGTAATTGTTAGGAATATTTAACGTTAATCTTTCTCCTAATGCTGGACAGCTTATAACTCTTCAAACGAGTCTGACAACGTATACCAAGAGACGAAGATTTTTTTACGCTTAAAAAGTTATGCTTGAGCATGCCCAGCAGAAACTGAGTAGGATAAATCTATGGATTGACACTAAACTCACTTATATAGAGATATCACAGATATTTTTTTTCTGTACATTGTCCACCATGAGTGAACTCTGTGTCCTCACCGGGCTCCAAATGCAAGCACTGCTTTTTATTTTGCTGCAAATCAATGAATTAAACAGCGTTTTCAGCACCGTTTGGTTTTTAAATGACTTTTGAAATGATCACAAATCTTAGAGTTTTGTAAGCTGGATTCTACATAAGCTCTATGTTAGGACCAAATGCGAGATTATTTTGGAGCAAGACACCCAGATCTTTAATGTTGTCTGTAGGGGATAAAGGTATAGATTCTAGTGATTCTACGGTATATCTAGATTATTGCGACATAATACTGACGTCGAATGCTAAAACCTATGGCGCTGGATAAGGAAAACTCGGAGGCAATTTTTAAATGCCGTTGCCTCTGATAAAAAGCAGTACAGTCATGAAAAAGGGACACATAACATAACATATAGTTTTTGAAATATTATGTGATTATTAAATATTAATCTAACCCACTATTAATTTGAGTATGTTTCATCTTGAAATTTTGATCGTAAATTTAAAAACACCATGAACTCAACAATTTGTCACATTTGTATTATGCATTATATTTCAAATAAATAAAAAACACTTTACTAGAATTTTTCTCATAGAGCGGTGTTTTTTTAATGAAATGCCGAAATAAAATTATCCAAGGAAATAATTTTGCTTTCAACAAAAATACAAAGAACAGATGGTAATCTTACATGTTCTTTGACAGACAAACCTCAAATATTGTATACAACTTTACATATCAAAGCGTAACATATATTGTTAAACGTACCCCCTCCAGAGAGGTGACGGGGTGGGCTTTATTGTGTATATTGAGGTAACGCACGAATAACCGTGGAAAATAATATAATACTAACAGTATAAAATAATCAAATTCTCAATATAAATTTAACTCTAACGACTTGAGCTAAATATTATCTATTACACATACATACACACATACCATTACATCATTTCCCTGTTGGGGTATGCAGAGAGAATAGAGTGCTAATCTTTCCTATCATGACATATTTCCTTCGTATTCTCCACATCCATACTTCTCATACAGTACTTTCTATTTCGCTTACTCATTAGTCACTCATTAGTCATATTTCTACTGCGTTTACTAGGCTTTTTTCAGTAATTTCATTTACTTTATTTCCTGTTGTAATATTATATACCAGTCGTACAAAACACTCATCAAGGTGTGTTTCTTTAACGAAAAAAAAATCTTTTTAACCTGTACACCGCGTTAAAAATCAAATTCCACGAATCCTGTGCGCGCCACAATTTCGGCGTTTTTTAATTTCTAAGTTTAAACGCGCATTTTGTTTAGAATCACTGATATTTGATTACACCACCAAGTAAACATGACATTCAAGTAATTTTCTGATAATAAATAATAGTCATTACTCTTAAGGATACTCATTAAATAAAGGAGATAAACTAAACATTACGTAAAATACACAAAGGAATGCTACAGATCAGATCAGAGGCGTTTGTGCTTCCCGCAACACGTTAATAATACAAAATTGTGCATGACAAAATGTATGAATGTGGAGGAGGCGAAAGGTGTGTGTTTGGATAAACAAGTTTAGATATCTATTCTCTCAACCTACCCCATTTGTGTTAGCTATACTACAGCATATGAAAAGGCGGAAACATTTGCAGAGAAACTTTTAGCGAGTATTATATTATGTTATTACCAGTCGAATTATTTTATCACAATTAGAAATTGAAGCCGAAACTCGCGGGTGGTAATCAAGCGTCATATCAACAATACAACGATGGTCATCAATTGAAGACTAAGTTATAAAACAATATATTTCCAGGCGGAGTACTTTCTAATAACCATCATCTAATCAGGGTGAATTTTTATCACTTCAGACGACGATGAATGTACGAGCGTATACTTTATCGTGGGCTGAGTCGCAAATAAACGAATACCGCGTTGGACGATATGGCGCTCTGATTATAAGGTCCCATTTTTAATGCTTTTTGGAAGAAATAAAACCGATTATAAGGCAAGTTCCATTGTTTTTAATCTGCTTTTATAAAAAAAAAAAAAAGTGTATTTTCAACTAATTTTTACCACTGCAGACGAAGGTGGATGTTCGAGAGTACTTCATTTAGGGCCGAGTCAAAAATAAACCAATACAGTATTAGACTATACTGCGCTCTGATTATGAGGCTTTTTTTGAAAAAAATAATACGGAATATAAGGTGAGATTCATGGTTTTAAATCTTCTTTTAGAAAAAAATGTGTATATTCAACGAAAAAAAATTATTTTACACTGCATAGTTACAAATTTTAGTGTAGATTTTTTTAAATAAACACCTCGCCTTTTAGTCGAGTCAATACGGTACATGTTAATATTGAACATAGTTAGTTTTATAGATTTGGTCAATGAACTTACTTCATTGTTTATTCCATAGACTTTAGACCTGGTTCCAAAATGATGATGAAAAGGTTTATTCTAGCAGATTTGACTTTGACAGAGAGCTTGTTTAAAGGGGGATGTGCCCGTGTGGTAACATAATAATAATAAATCGTGTCTATGGTTCGAAGAGCACCGCATAATGAGAATGTAAATGAGTAAAGATTTAGCGGGAAATATTTCATGGAAGGAGCGACTCTGTGGATAGAGCGTAATGAATTCATCAGGGTAGGTGGTACTTACGTACTCTTTCCAAAATACCACAAGCGGAATATATTATTTCAAACAAAATATCGTGAAAAAGGAAACTCAGCATAGCGTTAGTAATTTGCCTTTTAGAGATTGAGCACAAAAACAAATATGACAATAAAATATATTTCCGACTTATCGTTGTGCAAAGCGTAAATTGGGATAAATCATTATTTCAACATAATTTTAGGATTGACTGCCGTGTTTGGTTGGTTTAGAAGAATACCAAAGTTTATACATTCGAAAATTATTTTGAACCAATGAACAACATCGATGAAAATCTTAGAACACACATAAGTAATTTTATGCAACTTTACTTATTTTATTATTGAGATTTTCTATGCAATTAAATAATGTCTGTAGAAAAATTGTACATTAAGATTGATACTCAATTTTTCTTTCAAAACATCTTTTACTTAATTTTTTTAATGTTGAAATACAATGAATAATAAAATTTTACCCAAACCCATAAGTTTTGTATCAATTTTCTTATTTTTTATAAATGTAAAACTAATATGAATTGAGACTATTATTGTGGTAATATTTACTTAAGTACGCTAACTTAAGATAGTATGAACTATTATTGTTGTAATATTTACTTATGTACGCTAACTTAAAATAGTGTGAACTATTTTTCGCCAAAAAAATATTATTGCAAGTTTAGAACTTCGATATGTATTGAGTGCTATATATTGCAGGAAATGTTTGTTCAATAAATAGTAAAATAATATTAAAAAAAAAAATTCTATAGATTTAACCAAATCTGAAAGGTATATAATTATTAAAAACCATTTTTACTGATCGTTTTCATTTCTCAGACGTTAAATGAAAAATAACGTTATAAATTCTTTATTTTAATAAAAACTGAATTTCGCAATCCAAAAATTTACTGAATTTAATTTTTTTAACTTAATTTTACGGTCATTATTTTTAAAATGTAATTGCCAAGGAAATGGAAGGAACAAAATAATGTAAGAGACTTAGTTCTAAACCCACAATTTTGCTGAGGAGAGTCACTTGACTGGACAGCGCCTGTGACGCCAGTGACGAACCGGCCTTCTTATAACATACTTAAGTGGATTGCCTTAAAAAGCTCTGCTCAGTTCATATTTTTTTACGTCTCTTTTTAACTATAAGTTTGTAAACAACAGTATTTGTGCTGCTTTTGATAGATTTCTTACTTGATGAAATACCTTTATTTCTGATTTGACGAAAATCGACGAGGACCGTCACAAGGAGAATACCTTGTTATTGAACACAAATTAAATACAACCTCTTTTGTAGCCGAGTTTGATTCTTCTGTTCATGGAGGCTTCTATCTTGGTGGAGTTCAAAGGCTGGGAATCATGTTAAAGGTCTTTGTTCAATTTCTGTTGTCTGAAATTCTCAATTATTTCTTCATTCACAGTGACGTTACAGAAATAGGTCATATCTCTGAAGCGGGGCTCTTTTAATTTATTTCGAAAAATTTCTTTATATTGCCAGCAGTAGTTATGTGAGAAATACGATCAAGAAAATATAAAAAGACGGGGAAAATATAAGAATTGTTTTGCTTTACACTTTCGTTGATTATAACAAAGCCCGACGGATTTATTGGTATGTGGAAATATCTTGCCAACAAGAAAGGTGTTGAAGAAACCTTAAATGAGAACGAAACTAGAACCCTTTTTTGAGAAATCTGGGTAGCAACGGGAATCGAACCCGCAATCCCAAAACAGGCGTTATCAAAATCATTAGGAATCAATCAAGAATCAAAATAATCATAAACTTTTGATTGTTTTTTTCTATCAAGAGCGTATCTTTAAAACTTATTTTTTTATTAAGGCTGACAACTAGAGGCTTGAGCTCGTGTTGATCCGTGATAATAAATTTAATCAAGGATTAGGTATACATTTTTTTCTTTAGCCCACTTGAGGCGTAATAAGTTACGCTACTGTTCGTTCAATTACTTTAAGATCAAACCAGACCCCTCGTATATTCATTTACACGTGTATTCATTGACTCTTTTGATATTATCAAAACGTTTTGCGAAACCAGTTTAAATGCCTTAGAATACAAGTCATTATTTTTATAATATATTATATTAACTTATTTTCTGTGAAATAATTACATCGCATGTGATAATAGTTTTAATCTTTATTGTTCGATGACATCTATGCGCAGTGATAGAGCCCTTATCTTCCACTGCACCAAGGGATTCAGATTTATGACGGTGACCAAAATGTAAATAGTTTTCTAATATGTTTTTTTTTCACAAAAAGATCTTAATATTTGTAGCTGAAAAAGTGTAAAATGGGTTTATCGTTTTTTTCCCTCGTGTTAGTTTTGTGTTTCATAAACTTACATTGAATAATCTTATGATTTTCATCAAGCCGTCACCGATATTACTTTAAACAATTTCACGGTTGTATTATGCCCACTAGACATATTGCTACAAGTATATTCGTATATCTCACTATTTATATTTTTGACAGCGTAAAAATGACATAATATTACTTAGTAATTGGAAGCAGCAGTGGATGCAATAAATACATTAATATTATCGTATAGTCTTGAAAAATATAAAAGTTCTGAAGAAAATTGAGAACAACTTTTTGATTGGATTTTCAGCCTTTTGTGTTAAATTTAGTTTACTTCTCGAATTACTAAGAAGAGAAAAACGTTTTTAAGATGAAAATGTATTTACAACGGAAATATATTATGCTTATCGTAAATCGGTTACTCAAGAATACATGAGGTTAAAATACATGTAAATGCTGTAAAAAATCGTCCACTGAGAATAATACGTGGGGTGTGAAGTATGACTGAATATTGAATGAAGCGATTGGGAAAGAATATGAAGTTAAGAGTAATGTTTTAGTAACATGAAGAAGAACATTTAAATATGGTTCGAACACATCAAACAAATAACGTGAAGAAGAACACTTAAAGATGGTTCGAACACATCAAACGAGTAACATGAAGAACACTTAAATATGGTTCGAAGAAATTAAACGAGTAACATGAAGAATAACACTTAAATATGGTTCGAACACATCAAACGAGTAACATGAAAAAGAACATTTAAAAATGGTTCAAACATATCAAACGCGCGAATAAAGTTAGACTAATAAAACAAAGTTAGTGTAAATGTTAATGAACTGCATGATTGAAAGAAAGAAATGTAAAAAATCTAAGAAATTGTAGAATATGTATAAGGTGTACAAAAGTAGAGGAAGAGAAAAATAGTGGTATGATAAGAAAATCTGGACTGTGTTCTTTCTGCCTCCCCTGACAGGGAAAAGGCTTGTTGATGTATATACATATGATATATGTATGTTGATATAAATAAAAATAATAGTTTTACAGGGCATTCGTTAAGCGATTTATTAGAAAAACTGTGTAATAAAAGACATCAATTTTTTTCGTAATAGTGTCAAAAACTTAGTACAGTAGTTTGAGTCATATTTTTTGAAAACATATATTCAGATTAGCTTGATATGAAGGGTTCCTTCATCAAAAATAATTTGAAAATCTCCTTTAGCCAAGACAATACAACGGTATTGCATGGTATCCTCAACCTGTTGTGTGGAATCTACAGGAACAGGTAAGGTGCAGCCACAATGAGATTCCGGGAATCGGAACTATGAAAGACCGCTACAATAGAAAGAGATTTATTGGGGGCTTTGTTGGGCCCAATGAATGAATTTCTCAAGTTTTGTCGCGCAGAAACTATCCACGTTGTGTCCATCTCGATTTATTGCCCGACACTCGAGCTGTGGACACAACCCATAAAACTGTGTATGCATAATATCAACTAGCTATTGTGTTTGATAAAAGACACAAAAAGGGAGGTTTCTTGTATATCTTTATATCAATGTCTCAGAGGGACTAATTTACGTGGATTATAAATAAATCTGACTGTTCTAACGATACCTTGTGCCTCAAATTACTTTGAGTAATATGATATAATTGAAACTTTGCTCCTTTTATATTCTGGATTCTAACTTGATTATAACTAACTGCACTATGGCAGCAGTACAGGATTTACCTGCAGGTTGCTTAGGGTGCTTACCTGCAGTTTTTTGGACTCTTTACGATTATTGTTGACAGTCGCGCAGGCAAGGTCGCTGTATTATTTAAATGGTTTAATATAAGTTTTATAGATATTATAGAACAAATAATGTGACGGTTTTCGGCAATGACTTTAAATAAAATATAACAATTTTTATAACACAATTTTTTAACTAAACACGTTTTTATAAGTTCAAGTATGTCTTATTTCACTGTTTAATCAAGCTCTAGAAACCATACCTCGCAGCGTCCTGTCAATTAACCATAAACAATTTTTATCGATCTCTTATAATCATTCTGTCAATATAGTCGAGTAGCGATGGCATTTTTTTTCTATAATTAGGTATTGGTTTTTATTGCATTGGCGTATCAGGTATAATCAGGAGCTGTACGGTCTGTATGGAGACCCTACCATAACACAGGAGATTTTAATTGGGAGACTCAGGTGGGCTGGACACGTGCAGCGAATGAGTGAGGAGGACATTCCGAGAGGGCTCTTGAATGGCACACCGGGGGGTCGAAGAAGGCCAGGAAGGCCGAAGCTTCGATGGCTGGATGGTGTCAATAGGGATGCGCAGCTCATTGGCATCCAGAACTGGCGAACAGCAGCACAGGACCGCCAGTCATGGAGGCGTGCTTTAAAGGAGGCCAAGACCCGACCTGGGTTGTAGAGCCACTGTTGATTGAGGTATTGGTTTTTATAAATAATTGCTTTAAATAATTTTATATTTATAAAAAAATAATATCATAAATAGATACTCATAATTATATATATTTTTATTAATATTAATATACATATTTTTTCGTTTTGTCACATATTAATAATATAATAAATATAATACCCGCGATAAATGTGAATCCGACTATTTTGTTCTTATGTGTTATAGGAAAAATATAATTAAAACTATATTTAAAATATAACCCAAAAAGCTAAAATAAAAAATGCGTGAGATATCACTTTAAGCTGAATTTATTAATAATTTGAGGGACAGTCCACTATTTTACAGAGATATTGTTTCCTTTCGACATCTGCGTTAGTTTAACTTAATATCTTTCTTGACTTCAAAGTGTTCGAAACGTTTTACACCAAATTCCAACTAGAAAATAATTAGTACCGAATGTGACTTGAACATATGCATATTCAATTCCGAAAATTCTTGTTCGTTAATTGACATTTTATTGACGTCGTGGCTTAGTGGTCAGAATGCTTGCTAACCATTCAGACGTCTCTGGTTCGATCCTTAGCGGATTATCTTTTACACAATTGCTGCGAAAATTTTCATGATGCAAAACAATTTCTAATCATATAAATAAAACACTATTAAAACTAAATAAACTCAGATAATAAAATTGTATGTTACATAAATACTTTGGATGTTATTTTTTAAAATTTTATTTTGCATTACAAGTAAATATATATAATATGTAGAAAAACATGACTAACAAAAATACTGTTATTCAGATGGACACAAATTATATGAATTTGGGTGTGTTGCCTGTCATTTGTCGATTCTCCCGTAAACTAGGCTCTTGCTTGTATCTTACTGAGGTCATATGCACTTGAAAAAATAGGTTGATATTTTTTACCTATGGTTGATTTTTATTTAATTTATAAAAAAATAAAGACATTTAAAATGTATAAAAATCAAAAAAATAAAATAAAGTAGTATAAAAATCAGAAATTATACGTATGACAATCCCACCACTATCCCGATATATTATGTAAAAGAATATTAAAATTCTAAACATTTCTTTTTCAAAGGATCGTTCACTTATTGGTTTTACTAACAATGACATTTATCAAGCCACAAAACAAAGTTTAACGAAAAGGAAACAGCACGAGAAATATTTCTGGATTGCATGATTTTGATTTTGAAAAACATATTTCAGAAAATTGACTTCGGGTAAATAATAAGAATGCTTCAAGTTCGCAAAAATCATAATGAATTTTGAAATGTCCTAGTTTTTCTTCTTTTATATATACATTCATTTACAGACTTATTATTTTTTTTATTGTTAACTAACCAGATTATGTTATAATTTTCCTCTAAGTCTTTCATATGTGCATATCGATGAAAATGTTTTACCTGCGAAGCTTAAAACTTTTTGCCCCAACACTTTAAAATCTTAATAAAACTCCTATAAAAGAAGATGTTTATAAAAAAATCTCAAGAATTCGCCGCCTTCTATTGTGGAATAGCGTGTCAAATTTTTCTTCAGTGTTAATTCTTAATGTTCAGATCCTAGGGATATTCAAAGAATGTTACATTTACGGGAAGAACACCTTTTTGGTATATTTCTGGCGAGGTATTTTTACGGCGTGTCAACCCATTGTGGTCCGGACACCCACTCAATAACCATGAGGAATGCATCTCAAATCGGATATATATTGGATATCCTATCGAAGAAGAATGTTAATTTGTTTTTTAGACTTTTCTTGGATTCATTCGTAATATATTGATTTCCATTTCGACCTTTATTTCCTGCTCCTTATTTGAATTATTGTTTTCAGCGTTGTAATACTTTTCTTCGGCCGACTTAAAAATGTTTTTTTTTGTTAAATGACTTTAGGTTTACATTAATCGTCATTTATGTCAAATTATTTCTCAAGATTTAATGTCGTTAAAGCAAAATATTGAACTGAAGGGAAGCGTTGACCTTATCGTGAAATCTATGCCGATATGAATGTCCATTGCATTCTGATATGTGTTGGTGTAATTTTTGAGTATCTCTTAATTCTACCCAAAAATATGAAATTCACTATACATATACCTTTATAATACTATCATGTAAGTACTCTTGGAGGGATTCTTTTCCAATGCATTTTAAGTAGGTTTTTTTCCGGAGAGATGATGATAATAGGATAATTTATACTCGTATAACGCCATTTAGAGAGCAAACTCTTCTCAAGAGCGTTCCAACTCGAATATAAAGGTAGTGGCTGCGGTATTTAAATTAGGTACTTTCCCGCATCTACATATGTTCTGAAAAACATATTTGGAAAGAAAGCCGCTGACATCGCACCAAGGAAAGGTAAACTACAAAGAAACCTTTGTCGATCTTCCGATATGAGATAGTAACATATTTGGCTTTAGTTTGTATTGTAATTTCCATTTACTACTCAATTGGCCCATCCATACATTTTGATAAATATCCGAGTATCGTTATCATATTACATTCCGGATTTTTTTGCTGATGGATAATACATCCAATCAATGCTGATGGATAATACATCCAATCAATGCTGATGGATAATACATCCAATCAATGCTGATGGATAATACATCCAATCAATGATCGCTACAAATCCGTTATTTCACACATGCTGTACACACATATATACTATCCAATACGAGTAGGTAACTCATTTATTCCTCATATTAACACGAAACAGTTGTAACATATATTGGGTGTGAACATAAGTTGTGTCCGTTTTTTTTCAATTTAATATATGTAACGTAAAAGCAAACACAATGTCTTATAGAGCAGAAAATTTTCTTTCGAATGACGTATAACCTTTACCATTTTGTTTTACTTTTGGTGCTCATTTTTAAATTTGAAAAAAAAAACGGACCCAACTTATGTTAACACCTAATAAAAATAATAATTAATGATTCTAATCGTTTACCTTTTCTTTTATAAACCTCTCAGTCTTTACTGGCTATATACTGGCAGTATAATGATGCTGGATATTAATTAAACCAATGTTCCATTTTCGTATTCTAATGGATTTTTAGTAAATTTGTTTGTAATATTAATTCCGACTTCCCTGAATTGTTGAATATGTTACATTCTTGTTTTCTTGAGGCTTCAAACATATTATATAATTAAATCTTGAATTTTCTCTGTACTAATATTTCAACAATTTTGTTATAAATAAGTATATGCTTTTTTCATTAATCTCTAGAATGGTTTTTTTCCAACTGTTGACGTAATTTTTTTATTACAAATAAAACCAGGTTTATGATTAAACGCAATCTAGAAATTGGTCAATGTAAATAATCTTATGTACAATATACACGAGTTGAACTTTCTAAACCACCCTGTCCTCAATCTATTTCCCATTGAAACACTACCTTTTCGATTAGGTCAACCCTACATCAATTACCATTGTAAATATATGCATTTAAATACAAAGTCTGTTTACCTTGAAGAAGAAAACAGTTATCATTAAGACTGGTAGTGAATATTCACAAATGATAGTGTGTGCAAAGCAAAAAAGTGTCTCATTTTTATTTAAAATCATACATACTCGCTTATGTACGAGGGTCATCCAGAAACTAAGTTTACAAGGGCTTCTGAGGCCGGGGAATTTTTTTTGTTTCAAAGTTGGTGCACCTGGCGTGTAAGGGGGATCCTAACGGTCAGTTTGTTTGCTCCTGCGTGTTTGTCGGCCATTTTGTTCAGTCACAGTAAATTTTTCCGATGGAGAGGTCGTCGCGCGCGCCCGCCAACTCTCGTCCGTGCGAGACCCGCGCGGTAATCAGTTTTTTGACTTTGCAGAACAATACCGCCGCGAATATCCATCGAAAGCTCGTGGAAGTTTATGGTAGTGATGTGATGAGTCGACAACATGTCACGAAGTGGGTTAGGTTGTTGAGAGAAGGCCGTACTGATACTCACGACGAGGCGAGGCAGTGATTTCTGACGAATTTGTGCAAAAAATTGAAGAACAAGTGCGAAATGACCACCGTGTGACGCTTGACGACCTTCACGAAGAATTTCCTGACATTTCTCGAAGTCTCCTTCATGATATTGTGTCGGAAAAACTTGGTTACAAGAAGTTGTGTGCAAGAAGTTGTGCTCAGAATGCTCACACCGGAGCAACGTCAAAATCGCGTGACCGCCGAGCGGGGATTTTTGGATCATTTTGCACAGGAGGAAGAAGCTTTTCTGGACTCTATCGTGACGGGGGATGAGACATGGGTATGTCATTATACCCCAACAATTTTTCAACGATCAGGAGGTCGAGGAAGCTGTGAAGAAGGGGCTGCAAGTGCTGGCGGCGGAGGTCTATGACACTCGCATGCAAAAGCTGGTGCCCCGACTACAGAAATGTCTCGATCTCGACGGCGATTACGTTGAAAAATAGTTTAATATATTTCTGAAGTATCCTGTGAATTTCAATTAAATACAAGGATTTTTCGATCCTACATAAATGTTGTAACCTTACTTTCTGGATGACCCTCGTATATTTAGTGCTAATTAATCGTTAAGTTTTTTTCGTGAAAATAAAACAAATTTATTTCTAGAGGTTCAAATTCAATTGGTAAAAAATTCAATTAGAACCTGATAAATTATCGAAGGTTTTGTTTCTAGTTGGAATTTAAAAAAATACATAAAATGATACACATAATTTCTGCTATCGAATGTGGGTACAATTAATTCAATTCTATCAGGGTTTAGGACGGTTACTGAATTGTCGGAAGACATTTTTTTCACTTTCATACATAATTTATATAACTTTCACTGACCCGTTAACATGACTAAACCAACGGTGGTAATTTGGATATGAACATTATTCATTGGGATTTTAATCATTGGTATTATTTAGAAATGATATATTTCGTGTGTATATTAATTGATAAATTTCCTATTAGTGTTCTATTAAATAAAATAAAGCATAATCAAATATATGTATGATAGAATAAAGGTTTTGTTTCTATTGGAATTTCAAAGAAAACTTTTAATTTGTGATTAAATAATTTTTAAACTAGAAAAATAAATTTGTTAAAACTATAAAAACATTTTTTCAAAGAAGGGAAACTTTTATATAAGCAGAAATATGATCTTCGAATCAAATTTTGGAATGACGTCGGAAGACGGTAATCTTCGAGGGTGTCCAAACATAATACACGGACCCCACAGGATGCTCCTTGAAAAGGCCAATTCTTTTCAATCAATATACGACTTACGATGTACTTGTCTAACATATCACCATCTAATCTCTTGATATACGTTCCAGATGCGGAGATATCTTGTATATCTTAAGAATAATCGTTTTATTTTATTATATAGAATTTTATGATGTCTGTATGATTTTGTATATAAAAAACTGTGTTGAAAATACATAATTCTCGGTTTGGTATGTAATATACAAACTAAACTAATTTTGAAATTTATGGTAAAGTTTGTAAAACAGTGAGAGTGATAAGTATAAGCTGAATCAATAAATATAATTTAACTCCTTCAATTGAAATCATGAATATGTATAGGAAATCCCATATAAAGTATTTATATTCAGAAGGTGTTCGTTTAACTATAGTATACTAGTAAATGGGTAAAAGTTAGTGGATTAATTTTTGTGGGCTATCATAATTTGTGGGCTATCGTAATTTGAATAAATTCTACACATTTAAAAGTCATCGATTATCATTTATGTCATTCACTCATCAAGAATGTTCTTCGGCATTATACAGCTAAAGATAAATGAAAAAAGGACGTTTAAAATTTTCATGTAAAAAAAAATATTCTTAAATGTTCACAGAATTTACTTGATTAAACCGAATACTTTATTAGTTAGGATAGTTAAAATTAATCGCTGTGATATTTCTATTCCCTTTTTTTATTTAATCAGAGACAACTGTTTCGTCATAAAATGATCATAGACAATATTTCCATTTATATGTCTTGTGAATTATTCTAGTTTATATCGTTGCCACAGGTTTTCCAAAAATTTCTTGCAAATAAAAACTGGCAATCAAGTAAACTTATCCCACGTGATAAATTTAAGAGTATATTGTACCAACATCTTATAGGAAGATATAAAACAGTGGATATTAAAATGAAGGAAATGTACAAAGTTATAATCAGGAGCAAATATGTCGTTATTATTTTATAGGAAAGTAATGGATCATACGTTGGATAGCCATAAAACAAGCACTCTGTTAAATATATGCATGGGTATATTATGTTCAGTGGGTTTTTATGGTACTTTTATGGTCCTATCCAGGAATTTCAATTTATACCATAAATATGGATACTTTATAAAAACTCAACTTTTGTATTAGATAATATTTTTCTTCAAATTTAGAATGTATGGTATTTCATTGTTACATAGTGAAGTTTTGCCTTATGCGAGTACCTTTGAATTAATAAATATGTCATGATTTTAGTTCAACACTTATTAAAAAATAGTGAAAACTTATCAACTGTAAAGGGCTTGACATTTTTTAAACATAGTTTCGAAGTAGTGTAGGACGCATTATGATGCTTCGGAAGGCAGTTGGCTTAACAAGGTCACGAAGGTTATCACTACTTACAATATTGTATTTACAAAAGCCTTTAGAATTGTTCTATACTTGTGCTCTATACTTCTTACATCATTTTCTCTAAAGTCTGTTTTTTTTATTCCAGATTGTGAACAACTGTTATTCTGTGCTTATGTGAAGTAGTCTCAATGTTTTGGAACTCCCGTTGAGGCATAATCCAAAAGTTAACGTTTGGTTTTCTCAACGATCGCTTGAGCAGTACCGTAAGTACTCGTATTTTCTTATTTTTAAAAGTGAGTTTATTTTTAATTCTTAATTTTATTCCTTTCGCCAAAAAATATTTTTGAGAAGGATGAAATTTCTCTTTTCTGACTTTACCTAGCCCGAGGTCGGTGACCTATATTTCATTTCAGCATTCTTGTACATTCTTTATCTTCGGGACATCTTCCAAAAATGTGGCATAGTTTTAAAACAAAGTATATTTTTCTTGTGTATTATTTTTGCGGCTATTGATTTCATTGTGCAAAAGATTTGTAAAGTTGTATTCCGTGAATTATTCTAGAACTTGATAATTAAAATTATGTATAATTTTAATTTCTGTTATAGTTAACTACGTGCTATTGTAGAATCCTCGTGATGATAAAAATATTCCATAACTTTATGATAATAGCAAATGCTACTTAATCTAAGCTCATGAAGAGCCTTTTCTGTTGGAGTTAAACTTTTAAGAAACTCTTCAAGATATGTGGAGTGATCACTTGGTTCTTCCCTTTCCACAGTATTCACATTTTGGCAAACAATTTCTTGTACATACATAAAGCATAATACATTTTTTAAATTAAAACACTGACATCTCTCGCAATTAGCATTGAAGTATAAAACACTGAACACAATAAATCTAACAACTTAATTCTTTTGTTTAAATAAAAAAATGTAATTCATTAAAAAACTGAAAGCTTGAAAATAAGAATATATATTTGAGCACCCTCGAGAACAGCGCTTTTTAAATGGCGTTGTATAAATTGTCATTTATGATTATACTATATTATAATTATTTTTCTTATTTAGTGTATATTTATTTATATGATATACACTCCGTAGGGAATTATATAATGAGAAATGGCATTCTAACATATATTTTATTATTTTATGACAAGTAATGTATATATTATATTTATGATATTTCATGTTGTTAGGTTCGCATGATTCACCCTGTTAGTACATACACATGTTTCACAATAGCGTTCGATGATTACAAAAGTTATAGTGTATCCCGATTTCCATACGTTCTCAGGAAGGTGTCTTCTAGAGGTGCGGATTGCGGAATGGCTAAATGGGAGAATGTATTGTAATATTTCGAGCGTGCTTCCCACTTCCCATGTTTCTGCTCGCGCGCATCTTCCATTAGCTCCGGTGTGGCGTTTAGGTGTACTGTACTCGTACTCGGGTACACAATCGGAACTGAGATCAAGGCGCCACTGCCACTCCACGCGGCCTCCTCCCCAATAGAATATCGTAGTTGTGTGTAATGCTGGGTGTTATCTCCGATAATGGCCTGGAGTGAGCAGTCAGGTGTGAGGACTAATTAGCAGCTATAATACAAAGGGATTTGTGTCTTATTAGACTATTGGCCCGAAGCTACCGCAGATTTTCCTTAGTCAAGTAGTATTAAATTATTAGCTATCTTAGGGTCTCAGAAGTAGGAAACCGAACATCAGTTAATATATGAATTTATGAAAAGCACTTTATATTAGTGTATGAAAATTATGAATGTAGTACATCACCTTAGAATAGTACTCTGAAATGGTTTGGGCACGTGGAACGAATGAATGAAGAAAACCTAACCTAACCTAATCCAACCAAGCGTTTGAATGGCATTTTTCGTAATGTTGGCGATATGAAGGCGGGGGGTTATCGTGTTGCAAAATAACGCCATATTGCCGATCCGACTTTTTTTGTTGAATTGCAGTGTTAGGCCGCTGCATTTGCAGAATGTATAGCTCCGCGTTGACTTTCTAGTTGCGTTCAAGTATCTCGTAGTGGATGACGCCTTGTCAATCCCACCAGATGCAAATTATCATCGGAACCCAAGCGCCGAACTTCTGGACGTTTCCCATTAATTTAAGATGGCGGTATACAGTCATGTGACTACAATTCATCTGATCAGCTAATTCAACGGTGGTTTGAAGGGGATCTTCATGAATAATATGGTTTAAGCGGTCCTCATCGCAGTCCACTGGTCGTCCGGAACGTTCCATGTCTTTCAGGTCGAAATTACCGTCTTTGATACGCAAAAACCATCGACGAACTGTCCTTTCATTACACACTTCGCAAATATCGCGAGCAGCTTTGGCAGCTTTATTCCCTCAATTGAACGTGAACAGAAGGAGGTGTCGAAAATGCTCACTTTCGTCTACTTAACATTCCATTTTGAAGGCTTGTAATCAAATAAAATAATATATTTCACGTAAAAGCAAACACAATATCTTGTAGAGCAGAAAATTTTCTTTCGAATGGCGTATAACCTTAATCGTTTTGTTTTACTTTTGGGGCTCATTTTTAAATTTGGAAAAAAACGGACACAACTTATGTTAATACTTAATACATGAAAAGACGAATGAGACTTCGTGGCGGTTACATTGCGGAGACACGTAATTGACAATAAAACAGGAATGGAAACAACTGTGTGTAGATATTTCATTTATAAATCTGAATTGAACCTGTTTAACAGCAATATTTGTACTTTGAAGAAATAATTGTTGAGGCTGTTTGAATATGTGTGGAGAATTAATGGCGAAAGAATAACTAAGCGAGTATAAAAGTGCAAGGTGTGCCTGGAAGGGGTAGACCGTGAAAAACTTGTCGGGTTCAACTTGAACAGATTTCGAAAGAAGGTAAAGGGACAAGAATTAATAACAGATGATTGTGCATGATGAGATAAATGAATGTAGAGGGAGCGAATAGAAAGGGGGAGCGATAGAAAAATATAGAAATCTGTTATCTTTTTACTTACTCGCATGATACAGGGCGTGATGATATGTTTGTAGGTACGTTTGTTATTTCATATTTAATATGGAAAATAGTAAATTAGTATGTATCATATACAATTTAAGTAAGTCACTTGTAATAATAAATACTCAAGTCGTTGAGTGATGGAGAAAATATGTAAACTAAATATTGTAAGTTAAGTGACAGTTAATACTATAGTCTGTATGCTGTTTCTAACTTATTTTCCTGTTTCGATAATCTTATGATAGTTTTTTAAAATTATTTAACGGTAAGTTTGTTAACCTCCAAATCTTAGTTTAACCCAAGCGCAGGGGTTTTCAAGTATATGATATTTTTGTTATTAAAACATATTATGCTTCCGTCCTATCAAGAACTGTAACACACGAGTATTTTTGATTTGATATATAAAAATATTTGATAAAAAAGTGTCAAATTACTTTTCCTATTACTCGCATTGGAAACGAAACTGAATCTTTTTTAATGTAAATAAACTATTTCATTCTGTCGTATAACTCACGACTGAGCATCGTTACTCCCATGATAGCCCTTGACGATTCCTCTCCATCCATTTCTGCACTCTGCGGTACGAAGACAAGTTATTAAGGTTAGTCATGTTGCGTCTCTAACTTGGTCAGTCCAACGCAATGGCACTCGTCCTTTTTTTGCGTCGTCCTTCCGTGTTTCCAGTAACCACAAGTCTCTCTTAACTGTTTCCTTAGCACGAGTAATGCACCCAAATACTTAGATGACGATTATCAATGTTTCGAGAATGGAGGCGTTATTTGATAAACTATTCAGTTAACTTAAATGTATAAATAAAATACCGAGACAAGTACTAAAATTGCATTTCATTTTGGCCGCTATCCGGATGCAGAGCAGTCTTTAAAACATAGGAGATTTTCTTAACCGGTCACAGTTATAATTTTTTATAGAATGCAAAATATTTTAGTATATGGGCAACCTTTTCCAAACAAACACAAATATGTTAAAAGGCCTTAAGTAAAAATCATACTGGAATCCGTTCTTTTTTTTTAAATCCGAGTTCCAACGGAAAACGACCCCACAACCTCCGGGCTGGAAGTCAAGAATCTCATAAACTAGTCACGGATGACGTGGTTTCATTTTTTAATAACAAATTTTGTAAATTCCCTAAATACTAGAACTCTCAGCTAAAATATTGACAAGCTGGATTCACAACCTTACACAACTTTTCTCTCAACTTCATTATTATGTCGAAATAATCGAGATATCTGCTTAACCATCAGGCAGGTAGCATTACCGGTATTAATATCATATCATAGTCTGGTAAATAGTGTACTTGTTATTCATTACTGACGTTCCGGTTATTAATATCATAGTCTGGTAAATAGTGTACTTGTTATTCATTACTGACGTTCCGGTTATTAATATCATAGTCTGGTAAATAGTGTACTTGTTATTCATTACTGACGATCCGGTTATTAATAAAATTCAGATATAATTCCAACTGCATTAATTTTGTGTCGCTTATAGGTTGCCTTTAATAAATTCAATAACAAATACAGTGACAATTTGTTACGAAACAACCCTTTATGAGATATTTTTTTGTTTTTTTTATTGTTAGTTAAGAAATACTCTCGTTTAATTTCAATGTTTTTCTTATGTCTTTATGCAGTAAATAAGTTCTTTTGTTTAAAATGATAAAATTATTATTCTATTACAATATATTACTAATACTGAGTTCCATAGACTAGTTGGTAAGACGTCTGTCTTCCAGCTTGAAGGTGGCGGGTTCAATTCTCATTAGCATCTATTTTTTAAAAAACGGTTCCAGTCTAGTTTTTACTTAAACCATACCTAAATATTATTCTGGTTGGTTGGAAGAGATTGGTAAACCCGTAAGATGCATACAACGAAAGTATAATAAATACAATGTAATAAAATATTACATTGTATGTTTTCACTTCACTTTTATCATACAATAAGGAAAGACATTCCTCAAACGAATAAAATGTTTTATAATATCGATTTTTTTTTGTATTATTTTATCCTCATCCAAAAATGCACTGGTTGTCAGCAATATTTTGTTCATTTTTCACTCAGTAAATAGTGATATTTTACGATCTTGTTTTGTTAAAAAAGCGGTCTGATTATTTATTTTAACATTGAACACAACTGACAAAATACACTGAACACCAAAACTTACAGAGTTTGATCAAATCTCCGTGATTGTGGGAATATTTTCTCATTTCATAATTACTGGCTTCTCCTTTCGGTTGATACAGAAATAATGGAATGCGCTCCAATTAAAACGCTTTTTTTCATTAATAGGTCTCAAACTCACTATCAAACATGATTGAAGAAAAAAGTTTAAAGAAAGCAAACTTAACAATCGTACGATTAGTCTAAGGGTGGGTTATAGTTACGCGTTTAATTTTTTTGATAATATTTATGAAATAATTGTTGAAACAAAAAAATAAACAGTTTTGGTGTATTACATTAAAACTAAACGGAAATAAACTGTGACACTAACACACATCGGTAGTTCGTCTTTCTTTGGTAAATTTTCTGTGTTTCTTTTAACCAAATATGTTTTTCTAAACATGTACAGATGCGGGGAAGTTCCTAAACTAATGGTCACAAACATGTGCAGATGCGGAGAAGTTCCTAAACTAATGGTCACAAACATGTACAGATGCGGAGAAGTTCCTAAACTAATGGTCACAAACATGTACAGATGCGGAGAAGTTCCTAAACTAATGGTCACAAACATGTACAGATGCGGAGAAGTTCCTAAACTAATGGTCACAAACGCCACCTTCGAATACTTACACAAATTATTTTTAATTTGTCAATAACAGTGGATTCGAATGCCAATTAAGATATTCCTTGTATACTACCTTGATCACAAAGTTTTAGGACCGGCCACCGTGTGGCCACCGTGTCAGTCACCCGATTGGAATTCTTTTTTTTTATTTTGGTTTTCGCCTTTTTAATAAAACGATGTAAAAAGCAAACGTCGTTATGTGGATAGTAAAAAAAACCAAAAAGATATTTGAAACATGAAATTAATTTTCTTTGTCAAAAGTTGAAGTGCATAATTACTTCCTGAAATGAACTCGGTTAGTCTAGATATGTTTATTATACTATATAATGATTTCTAAACGGCGCTATATAAATTTTCTTTTTATTATTATTCTTATAACTAGACAATTTTTTAATGTGTAATATATAATATATTCATTCATTCGTTTGGTACCCATAAATTTAACCGAATTATTTATTCAGACATATTCAAGTCTTCCACCCAATAAACCGAACCTTCAAATTGCGAGCCATTGGAGTAGATATATAACTCGTTGTTTGTAATCGCACGTGTTAGCAATATTACCACACGCAATGCTGCAACAACACTAGCCTACGTCCTACGTCATCAAGCATTGTTTACCAGAGTGGGACCCTTTTTTGTTTTTTTTTTCGTGTACCACAAGGAATCCGGTAATTTATCACGGGGTTGTCAATAACGTTGATATTTTAATTAATTCAAGATTGTCTTGAAGAGGAAAATGATTTTAATTAGTGCAGTACGAAGTATAATATATTTTTTTTGTTGAAATAAATATAACGTGTATCAAAAATCCAAGTGTTATTTTTTTTTAAATATCTAAGGATTTTTAGAATAAGTTATTTGGTGGGGTACAAGGCAAAATGTAACATTTTCATAAACTTTGTTTTATTTGTAAGCAAATAAAAGAGGTAAAATTTGAAAAAACTGCCCTTCTTACTACTTGCGTAATTTTAAAATAAGTTGGAGTATTTCGGAGCATATATTTTGCCTGATTCCCAAGGTAAGAGAAAGGCTGATTAAATAATACACACTTTTCGCGTGGATGCGTCTTGAAATGATGAATTATTTAACGTATCAAGGATAACAATCTTGAACCACTCTCCCATGCGAGTTTAAAAATAGTAATTAATTGATGATATATAGAAAAAACTAAAGGCAAATTGAACCCGTATATTTCCGTTCATAATCGCGCCCGCCGTTCCCACGTTTTCTCTTCCGACGGGCAAACGCACGGAAAGTGATATTTTATATTTTATGTGACGCCAATGACATAATCATTTTTTCTAACGCTACTATGTATGAATATATGTAGTCCATAAATACGGATATACTGACAGATATATGAATTTAATTTGTAGTGTTTAATACTCTTATTGCGGAAGGGCCTGTAATTATTATGGTAGCTTCAACTCGCTTGTTGAGAAATAAAGTACTTTGTTTCGGTTGAAGATATTGATTTTTGATAACTAGAAACTTTTTTCTACAGTGATTTAAATCTTCATCCCCAGTGGCGTAGTGAGGGGAATTTTTTTTTCAATTAATTTTTAAAAAACATCATTGTACAATGTAACATATATGATAATACTCGTATCTTAGATTTCTATCAGGAAATTATTCTCCTTTTTGACAAAATACGAGTAATTGTACGAAATACTCGTATGTAATTGAAAAATAAGAATAGTGAATAGGTCTTGTTTAGTTGTAATGCTAATATTTTTTTGTGTAATAATTAATTCAGAATAATATAGCATCATGTATCGGACACATTGAAGAGCGTTTCCGGGAAACAATTTGTCTTCGGCTCCAGTAAGCGAGCCTTCGGGATTAGAACCTCTGGAGTTAGCACGGAAATTTCAGTTAGTATTTGAACGTGTTGGTATCACTACTGTATGGCGCGTGCGAGTATTGTTACAG